>VZQC01012470.1:2332504-2363988 GCA_009823505.1 Rhizomys pruinosus | reverse complement strand
AAAAAAAAAAAAAAAAAAAAAAAAAGATACACATCATCTTGTGATCATGGAAATGAAATATTTCAGCACATTTTGTGGGGGCTGGCATATGATCTAGGTTTTACTAGAGGAAGAATTGGGGTGGGATTTCAGAAGTGCAGATAAAGCAGTGTTCTCAGTCAGACTGCTTCAGTAGGAGAGCGCTTGTCTGACGGAGCAAGTGCACCCTGGAAACATCCTTATCTTCCTGATGTGACAATCCACTGTCTGAGCTGTGTGTTAGGGTGGTCTCATCAAGGAGAAGGACATATTGTGAGGATTTTTTATTCTTTTTAATTATTATTTTCATTTTGTGAGTATTAGTGTTTTGGGTGCATGTATGTGAGTGTGCCACATGTGTGCAATGCCTACACATAGGCCAGAAGAGGGTGTTATATTCCCCTGGAACTGGCTTTATGGAT
Source organism: Rhizomys pruinosus (assembly GCA_009823505.1). Taxonomy (NCBI): domain Eukaryota; kingdom Metazoa; phylum Chordata; class Mammalia; order Rodentia; family Spalacidae; genus Rhizomys; species Rhizomys pruinosus. The sequence continues at coordinate 2,363,548 of VZQC01012470.1, read as the reverse complement.
AGTTGTTAACTGCCATGTGGGTGCTGGGAATGGAACCTGGTCCTATAGAAGAACAGCAAGTTTTCTTAACCCCTGAATCATCTCTCCAGCCCTCAAGGCTCTTTATTCTTTTTTTTTCCATATTTTTATTGAATTTTGTATGTTTCATACATAATTTTCAGTCATTCTTAGTTGCTGCCTCACCCCCTTCTCCCTTGGCATCCTCCTGCAGACACCCCCCCTTCCCTGAGTTCACACCTTCTGTCATTCCTGCTAGAGTCCATCATGCCAAATTCCTCTCCCCATCACTCGCAGGGCCAGCTTCTCCCTTGAGCTCTAGTCAGCCTATCGGAGTTTCTTTTCTAAAGAAGTCCAGGTCTTCTTCACCTGACTGCTGCTGCCAATATTTCCTCAGTCAAGATTGGGCTCTACTACCCATTTCTGCAGTTCTGTGCCGGGCTTTTGTTCAATTGAGCTTGTAAGGGTCTTGTGCATGCTGTTACCAATGCTGTAGGTTCATATGAACAGGGTCCCAGAAGCTTTTAGGATTCATTTCCGTTTGAACTTGCATCACCTCCCTGGCTCTTACAATCTTTCCGCCCCCTCTTCCACAATGGTCCCTGAGCCCTGGGTGGGTAAAACTGATATTCAGTTATTATTGAAAGATGTGTATTGATTCCTGCTATTTTGTTGATTTTGTGTTTTCTGAAACCACTTTTGATTATCTCTCCTTGACATTGTTTATTTGTTCCCTCAGGTGTGTTTATCCTTCTTCTGAGAGTTCATTCCTTCTAGGATCCTCTATAGATCTGGCTTAGTAGTCATAGATTCCTTTAATCGTTTTTTTTATTATTATTATTTTATTTAATTTTTATTGATGCTTTGTGTATTTCATACATCATTTTCCAATTCAGATCAGGCATATTTCCCTTTCCCTTCCCCCCCCCACCCCCACCCCATCCCAGATCATGCATTCTGCCATAACTGTCCTGCATCTTTCTCTCAGTTTTTTTTTTCATTTTTTAGCTATAAGTGATAATCCTATGAGTTACAAGCATCTTCGTGCAAAACCAATCTGCCAGCTGTTGTGTCCAACCCCCAAGCCCCAACCATCCAGTTGGGGGTGTGACAGGTTGTTTGCTCAATCAATTTGAACAAATGACATGCCAGACTACATCCTGTTTAGTTTCACCATTCACCCCAATGCGGCTGTTACATTCTACCTGCCCCCTCTTCCGCAGATTGTTCCCTAGGTTAGAAAAGGGGCAAGTGGATGAGAGGTAAAAACAGTCCACTCTCTCGGAGCTGTTGACTTGGACTCTGGTACATTCTGGCTGTTTCCTTTCATGGGCTGACAGTTTGTCCAGAAAGTAACCTTTTACTCCTACCCGAACCACAGTTCATGATGTTGGACCTCTTTCACGCTGCATAGAACTTCCATTGTTATACCATGTTACCACATTTTCTTATCACACTTCATCAGTTGAGGGGACCTGGGCTGGTTCAGCTTTATGCTATGTGAAACAGAGCTGCAATAAATTAGCTGTGCATTATCTCTTTGCAGTAAGATTGTTTTGTGGGTATATACCCGAGGAGTGGTATAACTGGTCAAAATGGAAGGTCATCGTTTGAGTCTTCTAAGGTTCTCCACCTGTTTCCATAGTGGCTGTACAATTAATTCCCCCCCAGCAATGGATGGGAATGTAAACTGTACAGTTTTCCCCCCTTTCCCCACACACTCACCAGCACGCTTGTCATTATCGTTTCTGATCCTAGCCATTTCTTATTGGGGTAAGGTGATTCTCAAAGTGGTTTTAAATTTGCATTCCTTAATTATCAGAGATTGAACAGTCTTAAGATGTTATCTTGGCCATCCTCATTATCCTCTGCTGTTGAAGTCTCTATTCAGATCTTTGGGCTCCATCTTTTGAGTGATTCAAGTTGTTTTCAATTTTCTTTTTTTTGAGTAGCTTGTATACTCTGGAAAATTATGCTTTGTCAGATGTACTGTCGTGAAGGTTTCCTCCACTCTTGGGTTTCTCCTCACTCCCTTTGTCTTCTGTTTATGTACAGAAGCTTTTGAGTTTTAACGAGTCCCATTTGTCAAAATTGTCGATCTTATTTTTGTGCATGCTGCTGTCTGATTTAGGACAGTCTTTTCCTACGCATATGTCTTAGTCTCGCGCCCAAGTTTTCTTCCATCCCCTCCACAGTTTGTGGGTGTCACGTTGAAAGTACTTTGTCATCTGGAGTTGACTTTTTGTAACAAGGTGAGAGGTGGGGTTTTTTAACTTTCATTCTTCTACAAGTGGTGTTAATCTCTCAAGTTTTGCCAACACCACTGTGAAGATGCTGTCTTTCCTCCATTGTGTCTCTTGGCTCCCTTGTCAAATATGAGGTCTGAAAATGTATGAGCTCAGGTTGGATCTTCAGTTTTTTATTCCATTGGTCAACTGGTCTCTGTTTTTGAGCCAGTACCAGGCTGTTTATGACTATAGCCCTGTAGATATAGTTTGATGTCTGGTATAGCGATCCCCCCGTATTGCTTTTTTCCCTCAGGGTTGCTTTGGCTATTGGGGTCTTTGTTTTTCCAAAAATGAAATTGAGGATTTTTTTCCAAGCCTGTGAAGAAACTTTGGGATTTTGATTGGGATCGCATTAAATCTGTACACTAGTTTGGGTAGGATGGACATTTTTAACTATATTATTTTCCAATCCATTGAGCATGGGAGGTTTGTCCATCTCTGAGTCTTCCTCAATTTCCTTTTTCAGGGGTTTAAAATGTTTTTGGTGTAGAGAAATCCTGGTGTCTTTGGTTATGGTTTGTTCCTAGGTATTTTATTGTTTTGAGGCTATTGTGAGTGGGGAAGGCTCTTGTAGTCTTCTTCATTTGCTTGTTGTTGGTGTAAGAAAGGCTACTGATTTTTTAGATTTATTTTGTATCCTCCACTTACCAACGCTCTTATCTTTCGGAGTTTTCTGGTGGGAGTTCTTAGCATCCCTTAGGTAAACAATCATATCATCAGCAAAAAAGGGATAGGCTTGACTTCCTCTTTCCCAATTTTAGAATCCTTTAATTTACTTTCTTGCCTTATTGCCCTAGCAAGGGTTTCCAGCACTATATTGAAGAGGAGTGGTGACAGGGGGCAGCCTTGCCGAGTTCCTTACCTTCAAGGGAATGATTTCTGTCATTTCTCCATTTCAGGATGATATTGTTGCTGTGGGTTTCTTTATAATGCTTTGATTACATTGAGGAATGATCCCTCAGACCAATTCCCTCCAGGACTTTAACATGAAAGCGATGCTGGATTTTGTCCAAAGCGCTTTTCAGCATACAATGAGATGATGGTGTGGCTTTTTGTTCCTTCAAGTCCATTGATATGTTTGAATGATGTTTATTGATTTCGCATGTTGAACCATCCCTGCACTCTGGTATGAATCCACCTTGGTTTATGGTGGTATTTTCTTGATGTGAAGTCTGTATGCCATTTGCCAGAATACTCGTTTAGAATTTTGGATCTGTGTTATTAGGAAGATGGGTCTATGTTCTACTTTTTTGTTGTATTTTCCCCTGGTTTTGGTAGAGCGTAATGCTGCCCTCATAGAAGGATTCGGGAAGAAGTCCCTCAGTAGTCTGTATCCTTCTACAAATTTGTGTAATGTGTAAGTGTTTTTGACACTATTTTATAAAATCCTGCCGTGAAACCATCCGGTCTGGGCATTTTTTTGGTTGGGAGGCTGACTTATTACAATCTTCGATTTCTCCTGTACTATTGGTCTGTTTAGGCTGTCAGATCTCTTCTTGGTTGAGCTTGTGGTATTCCCAGGATTTCAGATTATTCATCCATTTATTCTCTAGGTTTTCAAACTTAGTAGAATATAAGTTTTTGAATAGTCCTGTATGATTCTGGATCTTTTCATTGTCCTGTTGTGGATGTTTCCCTTTCGTCACAGATTATATTGATTTGGAGTTGTTACCTCTTTCTTTGGTTAACTGGGCTAGAGGCCTGTCTATTTGTTTATTCTTCTCAAGAACCAACTTTTGGATTCATTGATTTTTGCTATGGTTTTTTCTTTTTTTCTATTTCATTGATCTCTGCTCGTTGATTTTTTTATTTCTTCTTGTCTGCTCCCATTTAGGGGTTCATTTGTTGTTTTCTCATTGTATTTTAGCTGCAGTGTTGATCATTCACTGTGTTCTTTCTGGTTTTTTTAATAAGGCACTTAGAGCTAATAAATTCCTCTTAGGACTGCTTTTAAAGTGTCCCATAAGATTTTGTGTGTTGTTCTTATCATTGTTCATTTCATAGTTCCAGGAATGTTTTTATTTCTTTCTTTATTTCTTTCTTGACCATTCATTATTTCAGAGAGTGTTGTTTAGATCTCGTCGTGTTCATGTAGGTGTAGTGTTTATCCTGTGTTGACATTGAGTTTTATTGCACTGTGGTCTGATAGAATGCTAGATATTTCAATCTTTTTATATTTGTTGAGTTTTTCCTGGTACCAAGTATATAGTCTATTTGGGAAAAATGTTCCATTGAGGAGCTGAGTAAAAGAAGTGTATTTCTCTGATGTTTGGGTGAAAATATTCAATAGATTGTCTGTGAGGTCCATTTGTGTATTTGTTATTTATAGTTGATGTCTCTCGTTTATCCTTGTCCTTGACCTGTCTAGGGGACTTAATGGGGTATTGAATCACCCTAGTATTAGTGTGCTGGGTTAATCTCGTGCTTTGGGATCCTGAAGAATTGTCTTAAAAGTTTGGTGCACCGGTGTTTAGTGCATATATATTATTTATGATTGTGATGAATACTTCATCATCAATTTGTTCCTATAAAAGATGTAATGGCCTCTTTGATCTTTTGTTTCTTTGCTTGAAACTCTATTTTGTCTGTATATTAGAATAGCCACACCTGTTTCTTTTGGTACCATTCTGTCAGAATATTTTCTTCCATCCCTCACCTTAAGTTGGTGACCTATCCTTGAAATTGGAGATGGGTTTTTGTAGACAGCATATAGATGGCACATTTTTTTTTTTTACACACACCTTCCCAGTCTATGCCTTTTTGATTGGGGAGTTAAGCCCATTAATAATTTAAGGTTACTATGAAAGATGGATGTTGCTTCCGTTCACTTTATTATCCATTGGGCTTCTGGCCTCTGATTTTGCTACCTATGGTTATGTTTATTAGTTTTCTTTTCCTAGGTGTTTGAGGATTGTTGCTCCTCTCTTCTGCCCTTTGAATTGCTTCAAGTATTTTATGAAGAGTTGGTTTTCCAGACATGTATTCCATCATCTTGTTTATGTCATGGAAGATTTTTCTCTCTCCTTCAAGTATAGTCGACATTTTTGCTGGGTAAAGTATTCTGGGTTGGCATCCGTAGTCCCTTAACACTGGGAATGCTTTGCTCCATGTTCTTCTTGCTTTCATGGTTTGAGGCGAGAAGTCAGTTGTAATTCTGATGGGTTTCCCTTTGTATGTGACTTGTTTTTCTTTTGTAGCCCTCAGAATTTTGTCTTTATTTTGGGCATCTAGCATTTTAACTATAATATGGCGTGGGGTGTTTCTTTTCTGATCTTGTCTGTTTGGGGTCCTATGTGCTTCTTGTATTTGTATGGGTTTGTCTATTTTTAGTTTGGGGAAGTTTTCATCTATTATTCTGTTGAAGATCTGATCAATACTATTCTCTTGAGATTCTTCTCCTTCCTCTATTCCTATGATACGGACGTTTGACCTTTTCATAGTGTCCCATATTTCCTGGTTGTTCCACGTTTGTGTATTTTTAAATTTTTCATAGTCTTTATTTGAGCTTTTTAATTGCTCTGTGTTATCTTCCAGATCTGATATTCTTTGTTCTGCTTCCTCCATTCTACTTCTGAGGCTTTTTCCTTTCCTTTCTTCTTGATTGAATGTGTGTTCTAATTCCTTTTTCATTTCATCCTGTGTTTTTTTTAGTACTTCCATTTCCTTTTTGAGCTCCTCAATCTCTTCTTGGTGCTTCTCAATCTCTTCTTGGTGCTCCTTACTTCGTTGGTTGGCTTCCTTTTTCAGTGTTTCTACTTCCTTTCGGAGTTTGTTTTTTTCTCCCTCTAGTTCTTTCTGGAGTTTGTTGGTCTGTTCCTTTAGTTCTTTCTGAAGTTTGTCATTGTATCCCTCTAGGTCCTTTTTGAGTTTTTCATTCTCTCTCTTTAGTTCTCTATATTCTTTATTTTTTTCTCCCTCTAGTTCTTTCCGGAGTTTGTCAATCTGTTCCTTTAGTTCTTTCTGATGTTTGTCATTGTATCCCTCTAGGTCCTTTTTGAGTTTTTAATTCTCTCTCTTTAGTTCTCTGAATTCCTCTTTATGTTCTTTAATTTCTCTGCATAGGTCTGCAGTTGTTACTCTAAGATCTGTTCCTTGGGTCTCCTCCAAGGGGTTCCCATTGTAGTTGTCTCCTACAGGTTTGGTAGAGCTTGGTGCAGGATTATCCTGTGCCTTTCCCATTTTGTCCCTTCATCGTGTCCCTGGCATGTGGGCTTCCCTTTTGTGGTTTAGATCACAAATAGTGGACGGTTTTGCTTTCCTCCTTCAGATGCCTTTTTTTGTTGTTGTTGTTCCCTTTCCTCCTTCTTGTTTATGGAGTATGGACTGGTCTCCTTTTCAATTTTCTTGCTATATTGGATATTGGAAGCCAAAGCACTCTTCTCTTCTTGTTCTGAAGGTTCTCCAAAAAAAAGAGTCCACTTGGATTCTCACCGATGGCGGGGGGGGGGATTATGCGTGATCTAGCCCGCACCCCGGCAGCCTGCCCAAAGGTGCAGCCACACTGGCCTTGTCCCAACTCTCGGGGCCCTCTGGCTCAGCACCCGGTCCCGCCCACAAGGCCCCAGACCCAGGAAGGCCCAGCTCCCAACCTACTTGCCCAGGTGACTTCTGGGTAGCCTGCCCAAAGGCTCAGCCGCACTGGCCTTGTCCCAACTCTCTGGACCCTCTGGCCCAGTGCCCAGGTCCCGCCCACAAGGCCCCAGACCCAGGAAGGACCCAGCTTCCAAGCTACTCGCCCAGGTGACTACTGGGTAGCCTGCCCAAAGGCGCAGCCGCACTGGCCTTTTCCCAACTCTCTGGACCCTCTGGCCCAGTGCCCAGGTCCCGCCCACAAGGCCCCAGACCCCAAGGCTCTTTATTCTTAACTGCAGGTTAAAAACCATGCCTGGAGAACTTTGGGTAGTTGTGACAGATTGAATGAAATATGGGGGCCCATAGGTTCATAAATGTGAATACTAGGTTCCCAGTTGGTGGTGGTATTTGGGGAAGTTACAGAAACTTCAGAGGTAAGCGTTATTGGAGGAAGCACATCACTGGAAGTCAACTACATGCTCGCTTTCTGTGTGGTCCCTGTGTGCGCATTAAAATATATAATCAGGCGGCTTCCTGTTCATGTGTCAAAGTCAATAATCCTTTTTTTTTTTTTTTTTTTTTTTTTATGTTTTGTTGGCTTTTGCCAGTAATTTAACCCAAGCAACAAACGATAACTAACAAAGTAACTTTTGGAGCTCTGTATCAGGACTTGATATTTAAAAGCAAATGATAGAACATCTCTGTCTCTCCTTTTATGATGCCAACAGCTTTGAACAGGACTGGCAAAGGTGAAGGATCAGCAGGTTCTATTTAGACTGTCCTTGGTGATTACCATGCCTTTCTGTAAATAACAGCAGGTTACACAAACAAAAGATGGCAGGTGAAAAATTCAAGGCAGAGCTGCCAGAATTTCACTGTGCTTTGTGAGCCCAAGGAAGGAGTCAGGGACTTTCAGCAAACACAGCTCCTAAGTGCCTGCTGTCAATGCATCTCTCATCTCAAAAAGGATTAAGAAATAGTTTATTTTAAATTAAATGTGAGTGACTATGGTCTAGGAACCCATTTTCAAGTTTGCATAATATATCTTTCAATGGACTCACTCATTCCTTGAAGGTTTATTTTTTTAAGAGATTTATTTATATGTGTATGCCTATTTATATAATTTTTATGGATTTCAAAATTTCATACAGTGTATTTAACCATATTCAGACCCCTCTTCCTTCCTCCAGTGCTTTCCCATATATCCCACTCTGATTCCAAGTCCTCTATCATTTTCTATACTTTTATTTATTTATTTATTTAAATTTTAGGGCCTATGGATTCCAATCCCTGCTTTACAAGTCCTCCTGGTTATTAAATCCATTTCATGGTGTCTGGTCAACCTACCAGGCATCATACCAGTAAGGAAAAGTAACTTTTCCTGTGCCCAAATCAATTAGTTGCCCATAAATTCCAAGTGGTGGCTGTGGCTTTCTGCCAACGTCCTCCACCTATGGGGGCCCCTGGGACCCTGTCTGTCTTGGGTTTATCAGTTCTTGTGCATTGTCTCATAAGTGCTGTGGGCTCATGTGTCCAACTGGTCTGTGTTGTCGAGACAACACAACTTCCTGGATTCATCCATCACAATCTCTCCCGCCTCTCTTCCACAATTATCCTTGAATCTTCCGGGGAGAATGAGCAATATAAACATGCCATGTAGGTCTAAGCTATGTGTGTGTGTGCGTGTGTGTGTGTGTGTGTGTGTTCCATGTGCTTGCCCTGGTTCCACACACGCCAAAAGGGTATGTTGGATCACCTGGAAATCTTCAACTGGATGGAGCTTTAGATGGTTGAGAGTCATCATGGGTGCTGGGAACCATGGACCTCAAGAACAGCTAGTGGGTGTACACATGTGTACGGGTAACCACAGAGGGCAGAGAGGGTGCCAGATCCCCAGTATGGGTGCTGGGAACTGAACCTGAGCTCTCAGCAGGGTGTACACATGTGTACAGGTAACCACAGAGGGCAGAGAGGGTGTCAGATCCCCAGTATGGGTGCTGGGAACTGAACCTGAGCTCTCAGCAGGGTGTACACATGTGTATGGGTAACCACAGAGAGCAGAGAGGGTGCCAGATCCCCAGTATGGGTGCTGGGAACTGAACCTGAGCTCTCAGCAGGGTGTACACATGTGTACGGGTAACCACAGAGGGCAGAAAGGGTGNTGGTTCTGGTTCTTTTTTTAAAATGTAGGCACCCACCTCAACATGAAAAAAAAACTTATAGGAATGAACCATTCCAAGCTTTCCGCTTTGAGGCACCGGCTGTTTGGAAAAGGGTCCCATAGATTTTGCTGTGTGGTTTTTCTTTTTTTGTAAAATAAGCTGTGGTGCATTTTCCGTTCCAGGAATGGTTTTATTACTTTCTTTGCGTTGTAGTTTTCTGTTCTATGACGCCATGCATTATTTCAGGAGATGTTGTGTTTTATCTCAGTGTGTGTGCAATGGTAGGATGTAGGGTGTAATTCCTGGGTTAAACGAGTGATTTTTGTTTTGATTGCACGTGATGGTCTTATAGAATGCATGAGATTATTCAAATCTTTTTATATTGTTGAGTTTTCCCTGTGTACCAGTATATAGTCTATTTGGGTGAAAAGTCCATGGGGACTTGAGTAAAAAGTGTATTCTCTGATGTTTTTTGGTGAAATATCAATATGATGTCTGTGAGGTCCCATGGGGTATTGTGTCGATGGTAGTTCAGATCCCTCTCTGTTTATCCTTTGTTTCCTGTTGATCCGTCTAGGGGACTTAATGGGGGACTGAAGTCCCCTAGTATTAATGTGGTGATGGGGTTATCTGTGCCTTAGGGAATCCTGAGAATTGTCTATTATAAAGTTTGGTGCAAGCAAGCCGGTTTTGGTGCATATATATTTTTGAGTGTGAAATCTTCATCGATCATTGTTTCCTATACATAGATGTAGTGGCCCTCTGTGACTCTTTGTTGCTTTTGCTTTGAACGTCTATTTGTCTGAATTAGAAGTAACCCACCTCTGTGTCGTTTTTTGTACCATGTGCTCAGAAATATGTTTCTGTCCATCCCGGGCACCTTAAGTTTGGTGCCTATCCTTGAGAAGTTGAGAGGGTTTTTTGTAGACCAATATAGATGGGTTTTGTTTCCTATCCCATTCTCCCAAAATATGTCTTTTGATGTGGGAGTTTAGTCCATTGATATTATACTGGTTAATGAAATGTTTTGTATGCTTCACTTTCACTTTATTAGCCATTTGGACTTTTAGCCTCTGATTTTCCTATGGTTATGTTTTTATAGTTTCTTTTCCTAGGTGTTGGATGAGGATTGGTTCTCCTTCTCTTCTGCCTTTGAATTGCTTCAATATTCTCTGAAGAGTTGTTTTTCTAGACATGTATTCCATCTCTTGTTTATGTCATGGAAGCTTTTCTCTCTCCCTCAAGTATAGTTGACATTTTGCTGGGTAAAGTATCTGGGTTGGCATCCATAAGTCCCTATAAGCACTGAGGATGCTTTGGCTCCATGTTCTTCTTGCTGTTCATAGTTTGAGTTGTCGAAAGTCCATTTGTAATTCCGATGTGTTTCCCTTTGTATGACTTGTTTTTTGTTTTGTAGCCCTGCAGATTTTGTCTTTATTTGTGTGGGCCATCTTGCATTTTAAAAAACTAATATATGGGTGTGTAAGGTGTTTCTTTTCTGATCTTGTCCCGGCTTGTGTGGTCCTAAATTCTTCTTGTAAGGTGTATGATGGGGTTTCTATTTGTTAGTTTGGGTGGAAGTTTTCCATCTATTATAAGGGTTGAATATATGATTCAGAATACTAGTCTCTTGAGATCCTTCGTCCTTCCTCTAGTCCTATGGACGGACGGTTGTAAACCTTGTTTGAACTGTAACCTCATAGGGTCGCCCATATTTTCCTGGTTTGTTCTCCATTTTTTGTGGTTTTTAAATTTTTCACATTCTTTTATTTGAGCTTTTTAATTGCGCTGTGTTTTAGATCTTCCAGAGCTGATATTCTTTGTTCTGCTTCCTCCATCTACTTCTGACGCTTTTTCCATTCCTTCGTCTTGATTGAAATATGTGTTCTAAATTCTTTTTCGTTTCATCGTTTCCATCCTGTGTTTATTCTTTAGTACTTTATGCTTTATTTTTAGGCTGCCTCAATATTGTCTCCATAGTCTCTCTGTTGGGTGTCATTCTCAATGTCGCACTTCGGGGCTACTTGGAGTGATCCTTACTCTGGGGGGATAAGTTTAGCAGTCGCTTGGTATGGTCTTTCTTTTTCAGTGTTGCTACTTCCTTTTGGAGTTTTGTTTTTTTCGCGTCAGTCAGCGTATTCTTTCTGGAGTTGTTGGTCGGGTTTCCTTGGTTCTTTCTGAAGTTTGTCATATTGTGTATCCCTCTAGGTCCTTTTTGAGTTTGTTCATTCTCTCTCGTTAGTTTTCTGCTACCGTCTATATTCTTTAAGTTTTTTCCTCCCTCTATTTACTGTCCCGGAGTTGTCAAATCTGTTCTCCTTTTAGTTTTTTTCTGATGTTTGTCATTGTACCTCTAGGTCCTTTTTGGATTTTTCATTCTCCCTCTTTAGTTCTCTTTAATTCCGCTTATGTTCTTTATTGTCCTCTGCATAGGTCTGCAGTTGTTACTCTAAGATCTGTTCCTTGGGTCCTCCAAGGCGTTCCCATTGTAGTTGGTCTTCTATAGGTTTGGTAGAGCTTGGGGTGCAGGATTATCCTGTGCCTTTCCCATTTTGTCCCTTCATCGTGTCCCTGTCATGTGGGTTTTCCTTTTGTGGTTCAAATCACTAATGTCTTTTCACTATGTTATCAGATGGTTTGGCTTTCCTCCTTCAGATGCCTGTTTTTTTGTGTTGTTTGTTTTCCCTGGCCTCCTTCTTGTATTATGGAGTATTGACTTGTCTCCTTTTCAATTTTGTTGCTATAATGGATATTGGAAGCCAAAGAACTCTTTTCTCTTCTTGTTCTGAGGTTCTCCAAAAAAAAGAGTCCACTGGATTCTCACCGATGGCGGGGGGGGGGATTATGCCTGAACTAGCCCGCACCCAGGCAGAGCCTGCCCAAAGGTGCAGCCCACTGGCCTTGTCCCAACTCTCGGGGCCCTCTGGCTCAGCACCCGGTCCCGCCCACAAGGCCAGCCAACCCCCAGGAAGGCCCCCAGCTCCAAATCTACTTGCCAAGGTGACTTCTGGGTAGCCTGCCCAAAGGCTCAGCCGCACAGGCCGCCTTGTCCCAACTCTCTGGACCCTCTGGGCCCAGTGCCCAGTCCCCCCCCCCACAAGGCCCCAACCCCAGGAGGACCCCAGCTTCCAAGCTACTCGCCCAGCGGTGAATACTGGTAGGCCTCTGCCAAAGTGCGCAGCCGCGAACGGGCCGTTTTCCCACTCGCTGACCCTCTGGCCCAGTTCCCAGGTCCCGCCCACAAGGCCCCAGACCCCAAGGCTCTTTATTCTTAACTGCAGGTTAAAAACCATGCCTGGAGAACTTTGGGTAGTTGTGACAGATTGAATGAAATATGGGGGCCCATAGGTTCATAAATGTGAATACTAGGTTCCCAGTTGGTGGTGGTATTTGGGGGAGTTACTGAAACTTCAGAGTAAGCGGGTAGTTGTGAGGAAGCACATGCACTGGAAGGCACTACATGCTTCGCTTCTGGGTGGTCCACTGTGTGCGGCCATTAAAATATATACTCATGCGGCGTCCTGATTCATGTGTCAAAGTCAATAATCCTTTTTTTTTTTTTTTTTTTTTTTTTATGTTTTGTTGGCTTTTGCCAGTAATTTAACCCAAGCAACAACATAACTAGGCAAAGTAACTAGACTTTTGGAGCTCTGGTCGTAATCAGACTGGATACTAAAAGCAATGATAGATACATCTCTGGCTCTCCTTTTATGAGGCCAGACAGCTTTGAAAGGACTGAGCAAAGTCGAAGGCTCTTAGCAGTGTCTCGATTTTAGACTGGTCACCTCTGTAGTGATTTAACCATGCCGTTTTCTGTATAAGTTAACGGAAGACAGAAGTTCGCAGTATACTAAACAAAAGATGGCAGGTGAAAAATTCAAGGCAGAGCTGCCAGAATTTCACTGTGCTTTGTGAGCCCAAGGAAGGAGTCAGGGACTTTCAGCAAACACAGCTCCTAAGTGCCTGCTGTCAATGCATCTCTCATCTCTCATTCGCAAAAAGGATTAAAGAAATACGTTTTCTATTCTAATTTGTAAAAATTAAATGTTGAGTGGACTATGCTCTAGGACCCTTTTATCGAAGTTGGCAATAATAATTTATTTCAATGGACCACTCATAAAGCCTGAGGGAGGTGTTAGTTTTTTTAAAAGATTTAGTTATATGTGGATGCCTAGGTCTATATCAATTTGATAATAGGGAATTTCCCAAAATTTACATATACAAGTGTATTTAACCATATTGCTCAGACCTACCTCTTCCTTCCTCCATGCTTCCCCATAGATCCCACTCTATTTCCAGTCCCTCTATCATTTTCCCTATACTTTTATTATTTAGTTATTTAAAATTGTAGTAGGGCCATATGGATTCCAATCCCTCTGCTTGTAACAGTCCGCCTGTTAGTAAAATCATTTTCATGGGTGTCTGGTCAACCACCAGCAGCATAAACAAGTAAAGGAAAAGTAACTTTTATCCTGGAGGCCCAAATCAATTAGTTGCCCATAGATTCCAATTGGGTGGCTGTGGCTTATCTGCAAACGTCCTCCACCATATGGTCCCCTTCGGACCGCTGTCTGTCGTGGTTATCAGTTCTTGGGCATCGTCTCTGAGATTACGTTTCGTCATAATTTAGAGCGGATTTGTGGGTCTCATGTGTCAAACGGATCCTGTGTGTCGAGAACAACACAACTTCGGGTTCATCCCAGCACAATTCGCCCATCGTCCCGCCCGCTCTTCCACAATTACCCTTGAATCTATCCGGCTGTTGATGGGGGGGGGGGGGGGGGAAGAGCAATGAAACAGGCCATGGGGGTCTAAGCTATGTGGTGTGTCGTGTGGTGTGTGGTGTGTGTGTTCCATGTGCTTGCCCTGGTTCCACACACGCCAAAAGGGTATGTTGGATCACCTGGAAATCTTCAACTGGATGGAGCTTTAGATGGTTGAGAGGCAGCATGGGGTGCTGGGAACCATGCATGTCTTTTTTTTTTTTTTTTTAAAGATTTTCTTTGTTAATTTTATATTTATTTTTTTTTAATTTTTAGTTATTGTCGTATGTTATGAATGTAAGGTCTGCATGCAGGTTTGTGCACCCGTCCCGTGCAATGCCGCGGAGGGTCAGAAGAGGTCTCTTCGGATTCCCCTGGAACTGGAGTTCTCCTGGAATTGGAGTTTCAGACAGCAGGTTTGTGCACCCGTGTCGTGCAATGCCGCGGAGGTCAGAAGAGGGTCTCGGATTCCCCTGGAACTGGAGTTCTCCTGGAATTGGAGTTTCAGACGGCTCTCGGCCGCCATATGGGTGCTGGGGATCGAACCCGGGTCCTCTGTAAGAGCGGTCGGCGCTCTTAACTGCTAGGCCATCTCTCCAGCCCCGCATTGGTCTTTTATGGAAATAGAAAATATTCCTATCTGCCCAGCCATTGCTTCAGACACTCAAGAAATTTTAAAAATCAAAGAATAGAGAAAAACACTAATCAGGACACTTGTGAAATACATTTTTTGAAACATCAGAGAAGTGGGTTACAGAAACTGGAGGAAAGCTCAGCTATATACCCCAGATGCTATGAGATGTTATATTTAGCCTTTTGTTTGGTGGGAACCAGGGTTCTGTATATTCCACAGAATTTAACAAATGGTCACATGAGCATGAGTGTAATAAATGACTATTAAGTATCTAACTATTGCCCAAGACAGTTTGGCACTGGGCTTGTAACATTCCAGTCTCTCTATATCACTGATGATCTAATTATTCAATCAGACTTTGGAGGAGCAGAAGAGACTCTAGAATCTTCATTGGTCCCATGGTCATGTAAGAGAGGCCCACACTGACAGCATTTTGAGTATAGCCGCCATTTTAAGCAATTACTGAAACCTGTCCAATTCAGGAAAAAGGTTGATTGCTCAAAGACAGTTGCTTAAGTCCTAAAGAGCAGCTAACTTAAACTTGTTAAAGATAACTGTTGGTATGTGAGGGCAGATGGACCGATCCAACATTTCCTCATTCCAGTTACAGATTGTGTCTAAAGATAACTGTTTCTGTGTGGGGTACTGTTGGGCTGACCTAACCATGAGCCGTAAGCCTGCTATTATCCAATAAGGCTAGAAGTTACCCAAACCCCGCTAAAATTCCCCTAGACTCTGTATAAAAGGCCTGCAAGCCAAGTTATCGGGGTCAGAGCCTTTTACCTCCCACCCCAGCATGCTGGTTTACTTTTTCCCGAAATAAAGTCTTGGTTTTTCATCCTTCGGTGTGTCTGGTTTGGATTCTCGAACCCTAACAGTCACATAAACTGTTTACAGCAGCAGACTCAAAATTATATCTGAGTGCAGACAGACTTTTCACATTTTCTGAGACAAGTTAGGAGCAAAGACCTGTGACCCTTTGAGTAATAACGCAAATTTCCTCCCCAGTAGAGTTCCATACCTCAACTTCTGATAACTTTCTCCACATTCAGGGCTCTTTTGCCAGTTGACATTACAATAAAAAAAATCTTTTTTCTAGTACTAGTGCCAAGGTTTTGGCTTCTATATGTTTCCTTGCTTATTTCCTGTGGCTGTGATAAAATACTTACCAATCGTAGTTAGGGAGAAAGTATTTATTTCACCTTGAAATTTTCAGGTCATCAACCATCCCAAGCTAAACCAGGAACTTAGGCACACCACTGAAACTGACACCATGGAGGAATGCACCATCTATACATGCTTCACCTGGATTGTTCAGCTACATGTCTTATACAGCTTAAGCCTATTTGCCCAGGGATGGTACCAGTTACATCCTATATCATCTAGCAATGCAGAAAACACCTCAAAGACATGGCCACAGGCAAATCTTATGGAGGAAATCCAAAGTTGAGGTTCTGTTTCCCCAGAGACTCTAGTTTGGGTTAAGTTGATGAAAACAAATCAGCGTAATACACATTAGGTAGCAACACGTTGCTCTCTATAAACAATTTATAGAGAGACCAGACACATACCTTAGTGTTAACATACTTGTCCAGTATATGTGAGGCCTTGAATTTAAGGAGCAGCCCTGAAGTCAAGGACAAAACAGAAATATACAACAGCAAAATTGTATACATTTAAACATATATTTGATGTCTCTGTAAATTATATTTTTGATGCATTTAATACATAAATAATCTTTAAAAACTGCACATCTTTTTTTTATTGATGTTTTGTGTATTTCATACATCTTTTTCCAATTCAGTTCAGGCGTATATCCCCTTCCCTTCACCCCGCCCCACCCATACCCATCCCAGATCATGCATTCTGCCGTAACTTTTCTGCATCTTTCTGGTTTTTTTTGTTGTTGTTTTGTTTTCATTTTTTTTAACAATAAGTGATAATTTGTGAGTACAAGCATCCTTCATGTCAAACCAATTTGCGAGCAGTTGTGCCCAAACCCATACAGCTCATGGGTCCCACCATCCAGCAGGGGGGAGGGTGTAATGGTCACTCAAGAGTTTATCAAATGAGTTGTCCAGATCTCTCGTTTTGGTAGTTTCACCCGTTCACCCAATCGCAGGCCCTTAACATGCTACCACCCTTCCTTTTTTCCCACAGATGGTCCCTAGCTTAGACATGGGGCAACAACGTGGACTTAGAAGCAAAACAGTTCTACTTTCTCTGGAGCGTTGTCTTGGACTCTAGTCCATTCTGTCTGTCTGGCTGTTTTCTTTCTTTCATGGGCGGCCGCTTGTCCAGGCATAACCTTTCAAATCTACTAATCGCTAGAATGAAAAGCACATGCGAGGCACATGCAATTAGATATATAGGTTATTTAAACAGTATAATATATAGCTTTTCGGTCCTACTAATGAAGCTCTCCGCAATTGAGATATAGGTATTAAAAAACATTACTATTTTTTATGGTGGTTACTTTGGTATAACACAGATGTTTGGATGGTATGTTATCCATGAATTATTACCTTTCTTCGTTAAGTATTGACTGGTACAAAAAAATCCGTGTATGTTTTGTAAACATCTCCGAACCATAAGGAGCCCGGTAGTCCCTCAAGTGGTTCCGGGGTTTGGGGTCAGGCATAGTCGCCATATATGTTCGCTGGTCCTGTGCAGGAGCAGCCCACCACTGCTCAGGGCAGGTAAAAAGCTTAGGGCAGTGACCCACGGGTGCAGGACAATTGATTTGCTGAGTGGTGGCAGAGGGGCCTAGATCTGAAAAATTGCACATCTTCTATTCACAAGTGTTAGAAAATAATTTCCAGCTGGGCGTGGTGTGCACGCCTTTAAAAATAATAATCCTACACGCAGGAGGCAGAGGCAGTGGGATCTTTGTGAGTTTCAGGCCAGCCCTGGACTACAGAGTGAGTATCCAGGACAGCTGGGCTACAAGGAAGACCTGTCGCCGAAAAGACCAAAAAAAAAAAAAAAAAAAAGAATTCCAAGAACTGACAGGATTGCATTAAATTCAAAAGTTTCAGTACAGTAAAGTGTTCATTTATCTTTTATACTGTGAGATTCAACTCTCTATAAAAGTTGGGATTGTCTCTAAACATAAAGTCCTTTGTAATCCGGGCATGGTTGTGCATGCCTCTAATCCTAGCAACCTGCAGGCATAGGCGGGTGGATTTTAGTGTGTTCAAGGCCAGCCTGGTTTACAGAGTGAGTTCCAGGACAGTTGGGGCTACAGGGAGACCCTGTCTGGAAAAGACCAAAAAAACAAATCCTTTGTAAAGTTACTGACCAAGCAAGGGCCCAAGATAGAATTGTAAATTCCTTAAACAAAAGACCAGTAAGGCTGACTCTGTTGTCATCATTGTGGTAGGCTTTCATGTCATCTTCTCACAAATTGGGATCACCTCAGTAGGAGGGACTGTCTTGATTGAGGTGCAAACACCCTCCTCAAATGTCGCCTGCAATTTCCAGGAGCAATGCTTTTATTTCTTTGTTGGGGGAGGCACTTGCCTCTGGATACTGAAGTGATTTTCCCTATTGGTGCTGCTGGTATCATAATAAATATTTCCAGGCTTGCCTTGTTTACTAAGGACCAGCCAGGGGCTCTCCAGGAAACCTCCAGATTTCTATGGCCAGATTGTTACTGCTGGGGTTCTTAGTCCCATGAATTTAGCAAGTAGTGGATTGGGGACCTCTTAACTGTCAAATAATGTCTGTGGGATTCCTCAGATTATGGAGCCTCAATCCTACCAACTGCTGGGTCTTCAGCCTCTGGTGTGAAATAATTATTAATATTGCCAACTCAGGTGATTTCAAAAATTATTTTAATACATATACATTCCCAATATCTGTTCGGTTGCTCTAGAGAACCTCAACTAATTCAGTGGGAAAAGCTGCTTACTGACAAATCTAATGACCACAGATTGATCCCCAATACCAAGATGTTGGAAAGAATTTGTCCTCTGACCTCCACGAATGTATGGTGGCATGAGTATGTCTCTGTGACACAAAATAAACAAATAAAGTAAA
Source organism: Rhizomys pruinosus (assembly GCA_009823505.1). NCBI lineage: Eukaryota > Metazoa > Chordata > Mammalia > Rodentia > Spalacidae > Rhizomys > Rhizomys pruinosus. The sequence continues at coordinate 2,345,091 of VZQC01012470.1, read as the reverse complement.
TAAGTAAAATATAGTTATAATATATGGCTTGGAAAGGTGGCTCAGCAGTTAAGAACAAGGGCTGCTCTTGCAGGATACCAAGGTTCAAGTCCTACCAACCACATGGTGGCTAACAACCATCTGTAACTCCAGTTCTAGGGGATCTTCTGCCCTCCAAAGGCATTGCATGACACAGGTGCACTTACATGCATGCAGGCAATACGCTCATATATATATAAAATAATAAAATATTTTAATATATAATTAAAGTCCTTAAGCAAATAATATAGGATGAAAATATTTCTCACAGTAATGGCAGGAAACAACAGTTGGATACTGGTCAGATAAGTAGAAAAATTAAAATGTTTATGTAAATTTTAAGTCCTTATGTAAAAATGAAAGAATGTTGAACTTGGGAACAGCTTAGAGATAATTTGCTAACTTCATAAACAAATATAATATTTGCATTCTAAATGAAATATTAGTGGAACTGTAGTGATACAGTATCATTAAAAAAGAATGGGGCTGGTGAAATGGCTCAGTGTTTAAGGGCACTGCTATTCTTGCAAAGGAGTTGGGGGTGGATCCCAGCACCTACATGGTGCCTCACGACCATCTGTAACTCAACTTCAGTATAACTCATGATGTTAATTTAGCAATGTTTGGAAATTATTTGGTCCAGAGACGTAAATTTGTATTCTGAAAATTACTTAATTAATTATTCATCCTTTATCCAGAACTGATTTAAAAAGTAAAACAAGTCACTTGGAGATGTGTAACAGCTATTCCTATGTTAGGACTGAAAATGAAATCTAAGTATTTGAATTTCATGGATAGTAGCTCTAAAAGGACCTTGATTCCCCTTAAACAAGTAGAATGCACACTGGCCCAAAGGGCTTTCTTCAATTTGCATTTCATGTTAAAAGTTTACAGTAACTCCTGTATGTATCCTTAATGTTTCTGTAGCAATTGGCTAAGAATATGTGCATTGTTCTGAAGAGGGAAGTATTTATGCATTTATTTGTTTACAGTCTCTACTTGATTAAATCATGTCCACAGTGGACTCAACTTACCTTTATTTAATTTTTTTTGTAGGTTAATTCTAGATCCCATTAAGATATTCACATTATAATGGTACAGTTGTTTTCAGGTAAAAGAATATATATATATATATATATAATATATATATATATATATTGAATTACCTGGTACCCCTCCAGTGTGCTAGCAACCACAGATGAGGGTTCCATTTGTCCTGTTGTTTTTCTGGGACAGTATACTTAAATAATGTTTCTAGTTCCTTCCATTTAACCGTCAAAGGTTCAGAATGTCATCCTTCTTTACTGCTTGCATAGAAACTCCAGTGTGTAAATGTACTAAATTTTGTCATCCAATCTTTTTTTGAGGGAGCATTTGGTTCTGGGTTCCAGTTTTCATGCTGTAGATAGAGTGCAGAATTAAAACATAGGTATGCATTTATATTTGTGGTAGGATGATTCTGTGGGTATATCTCAAGGAGTGGTATGGCGGGTACAGGTGGTAGGCTCCGTTTGAGTCTTTTAAGGGTTCTTCACACTACTTTCCTGTAGTGGCGTAGAGTTTACATTCCGCCAACAGTAGAAAATGAGTGTCCCTTTCCTCCACATCCTCTCATAATTTGGTGGTTGCTTTTTTTTTGTTTTTTTTCATTATGTAGCCTTTAATAAAGAGCCATCGGTGCCCCTTTTCTAAGCGCTTAGGGAACAACCGCGGAAGAGGGGGCTGGTAGGAATGTAAGGGCTGCGATGGGTGAATAGTGAACTACAGCAATGTAAGTCTGGACACTCATTTGTCAACTGATTGAACAACAACGTCACCCCCCACTGGAGGTGGGGCTGTAGGTGTGTTGAGCACAACAGCCCGCAGATAGGTTTGCTGAAGGTGGCTTGACTCATGGATTATCACTTATAGCTAAAAATGAAAAAAAAAATGAGAGAAAGATGTAGGACACGTTATGGCGGAATGCATGATCTGGGATGGGGTGGGGGGGGGGAGGGAAAGGGAAATAAGCCTGAACTGAATTGGAAAAAATGTATGAAATGCACAAAGCATCAATAAAAATTAATTTAAAAAAAAATAAAAGCACATCTTTATTAATTTATTATTTTTATTTAATTTATTTTGGCTGACATATACAAATAAAAAGTTGTACATATTTGTGGAATAACATGATATTTCATGCATATATTCATCGTTTAAAACTTAAAACTGCTGAACATGTCTAGGTTGTTAAATATGTATAATTTCTTTTGGTTAAAATTTCCACAGTTCTGAACAAAATTACACAGTTCTTCTTTGAGGCTTTTGAAATGCATGTAACATCACATCTATATTGATCCTACTGTAAAATCATACACCAAAGCATCTTGGTGTATATAACCAGCATGGTATTGATTGATCAATTTCATCCACACATTCCTTTTTTTATTTTGTTCGGGGTTTCTGATTTTTTTCTTTTAATTTTATATTACTGTAAATATGAATATATAGCTTCCGCCCATGTACATTAATTACCATGCCCCACACTGGGGTTTTCCCTTCCCATGGTCACCAAATGAGGTCCACTAAGCACCACGTCTTGTCTTGATCTTCCTGTACTGGTATTCTTAATAAAGTGTGGGTAGTCCAACAATTGCAATCTATATTCTGAAGAGGCTGAAACCTCAGTAGTAGCTCAGTCAACAAGCTGGATGTCTCATCAGTACCCATCTGGCTCTGAAGGTTTGGAGGATTTTTGGAGAGACATGAGTCTTCAGTCCATATTGGAAGGTTGAATAGCCGTGTCTCATGCCTTTGAAGGATAGCAAAAGCAGCAGCAGCCACATGGTAACTGCACTTGCCAGTAGGACAGGCAAAACAACTGTCTTCTTTTTTTTTAACTTTTTGTCTTTTTACTAAGAAATCAAGTTTTATAACTGAAGTACGATTTCTCAGGTCTTACTAATTATTTATTTCTGGTTAATCTTTCCTTTTGTATGCTTAAGGCCACACAGTTAGCCCAGATAAGCTGTGGTGTTTGTTTTCTCAAGGTCAGTTGAGGATCTGGTCTTCAGGGGTCACTCAGAGTTTGGAGGGGTATGGAGCCCCTCACTCATTTGGCTTTTCATTTACCATTTCCATTCACTCGAGGACAAAGTCAGGTCTTTCTAGACCAGGTTTCCCTTTTTGAAGCATAATAAGACTTTCATCTCTATAGACTAGACCCTGGCTATTAGTGGATGTCCAAGACCTCCCTGCACAGGAAGACTGGTGACTCACATTTGCATGACATTTCAAGAGATGTGCCCATGCATAGTTCCCTGGGACTTAGTTGACCTCTGAGGGCAAGGAGCAAAGTTATCCTTTAAGAACCTTGTCCAAATTGGTATGGGCATTAAGTATGATCATTAAGCATCCAGAAAGGCTAAGTTACACCAGCCTGATACTTTTAACTACTGTATAATATTTTAGAAAAGGCTTGGACAAAAGCTCAAGCAATGTTATATAAGAAATACTAAGAAGCCCTCCCATAAAATAAATACTCTGGTAGACATAATGTCATACTAATTTTTTCCTCATCCTTTGGTTCTTATATTACTCTAAAATATGCATACATATCTTCCACCCATATACCAAAAATTTCTAAGTCTGAAATTAAATGGTATCTTAGTTCTAGAACCTGTTCAATCTTTTTTGTATTTGTTGAATTTTTTTTCTGTGTCTCAGTATGTGGTTGATTTTGGAGAATGTTCTGTGGGGTGTTGAGTAGATGGAATATTTGGTAGATGTTTGTGAGGTCCATTTCGTATATTGTATCATTCAGTGCAGATGTCTCTCTGTTTATTCTTTGTCCAGTTGACCCGTCCAAAGGGCTCAGTAGGGTATTATAGTCCCTTACTGTGAGTGTGCTGGGGTCAATCTGTGCCTTGAGGTCCTGTAGAATTGTGTTTATAAAGTTCAGTGAAATATATATATATATATATAGATATAGATTATAAAATCGATTGTTGATGCAAAAAGTTCATGGCTAATTTTCCCTTTGATAGGATGTAATGTGGCCCTTCTTTGTCTCTTCATTGCTTTATCTTTGAAGCTATTTTGTCGATATTAAAATAACAGCTCCTGCTTTCCTTTATTTCATACCATTTGCTTGAAGAATTTTTTTCAACCCCTTCACCTAAGTGGTGCCTATCCTTGAGAAGTTAAATGGTTTCTTGTAGACGACTCATATAAGGATGGCCTGTTTTTCTATCCATTCTCCCAGTGAAGGTTTTTGATTTGTGGAGTTTAGTCTTTATATTTTAGTTATTTTGAAGAATTTTTTTTTTTCTTTGTTGTTTTCCTTCACAGTTATTAGTCCATTATTTGCCTATTGGTTTGGTCTAAGGTTTCTACTTCTCCAGTTATCTTTTATTACTTTATCTCTTTCATAGTTCCTGGGGATAGTTGCCTCCTCTCCTCTGTCTATTTGAATGCTTCAAGTATTCTCTGAAGGTTTCAATTTCTGGACATGTATTCTTTATTTTTGCCAATTGTTTTCTTTTTTCACATTTCAAGGTTTCAGGTTTCACGTTGAGATGTTTGAACATTTGGGGTTGAATTTTTGTACAAGGTAAGAACTAGGGGTTCAATTTGTTCTTATAAAAATGGTGATCAGTTTTGCCAAGCACTTTTGCTGAAAGATGCTATCCTTTTTTCCCATTGAGCTTTTTTGCCCCCTTGTCAAATATGAGAATGCTGAAATGGTATGAGCATCAAGTTTGCAGTATTCAATTTTGTTCATTTGGTCAATGGGTGTAGTGTGGTTATGTACAGTAACCAAGGATGTCTTGATGACGTATAGCCCGGTATTGTATGGAAGCTTGAAAAGTCAGAGTAAAAGCAATACCCCCTCTATTCCATTTTCAAAATCAGGGTTCCTTTAGGTATTTGGAAAATCTTTTGTTTTTCCATATATTTAAAGATTTTTTTTCTAAGTCTGTGAAGAGTCTCATCAGATTTTGATTGGGATTGCAATTGAATTCTGTAATTCAATTTGGTAAAGGGACCTTTTTACTATATAGATTTTTACTCAATCCATGAATATTGGAGGTCTTTCAATCTTTTGAGTATCTTTTCAATTCCTTCTCCAGGGGTTTAAAATTTTTGTGTAGAGGGTCTTTTGGTGTCTTTGGTTGGTGTAGTTTCCCTGGTATCTTTGTATAGGCTATGTATGGAGTGGGAAGGTCGTCTGATAGTCCTCCACTTGTTTATTACATGTCATGAGACAGGCAACTGTTATTTTTCTAGGTTTATTTCGTATCCTGCCACTTTAGTTGAACTCTTAATGGTTTCTAATTAGTTTCTGGTTGGAGTTTTGCATTCCCTAGGTAAAATCTATCATATCATCATGCAAACAAGGGATAATTTTTTTTTTTTTTTTTTTTTTCCTTTTCATTAATTCTTTATTTCTTTCTTGTCTTATTGCCTCCTAGCAGCAACTTCAAGCACTATGTTGAAAGGAGTGGCAAATTAGGGGCACTTGTTGGGTTCCTGCCCTTTAAGGGAAATGGTTCAATTGTCTCCATTTAGAGATGATAGTTAGCGTGTGGAGTTTCTTGTATATGAGGCCTTGATTTATATTTTAGCGGATGTTCCCCCTTTCAGCCAAGAATTATTCTAGAACTTAAAAACATAAGGGATGCTGGATTTGCTTGGTTGTAAAGGCTTTTTTCTGAATCAATTGGATGATGTGCTGATTTTTGTCTTTAAGATCANATATATATATCCGATTGTGAAGCATTCATGGCTAATTTTCCCTTTGATAGGGATGTAATGGCCTTCTTTGTCTCTTCTGACTTCTTCTACTTTGAAGTCTATTTTGTCCGATATTAAAATAACAGCTCCTGCTTTCCTTTTCATACCATTTGCTTGGAATAATTTTTTCAACCCTTCCCCTTAAGTTGGTGCCTATCCTTGAAATTGAGATGGGTTTCTTGTAGACAACATATAGATGGGCTCTGTTTTCTAATCCATTCTCCCAGTGTAAGTGTTTTATTTGGGATTTTAGTCTATTAATATTTAAGGTTATAATTGAAAGATGTTTGTTGTTTCCTTTCACATTATTAGCCATTTGCATTTTTGGTCTAGGTTTCTACTTCTCCAGTTATGCTTTTATTAATTTCTCTTTCAAGATTCCTGGGGATAGTTGCTCCTCTCCTCTGTCATTTGAAATGCTTCAAGTATTCTCTGAAGGTTTCAATTTCTGGACATGTATTCTATCATATTGTTTGCCAACTTGTTTTCTCCTTCAGGGTTTCAGGTTTCACGTTGAGATGTTTGATACATTTGGGGTTGATTTTTGTACAAGGTAAGAACTAGGGGTTCAATTTTTCTTATAAAAATGGTGATCCAGTTTTGCCAGCAACATTTGCTGAAGATGCTATCCTTTTTCCATTGAGCTTTTTTTGCCCCCTTGTCAAATATGAGATGCTGAAATTGTATGAGCTCAAGTTGGGATATTCAATTTTGTTCCATTGGTCAATGGGTGTGTTTATGTGACAGTACCAGGATGTCTTGATGACTATAGCCCTGATATAGCTTGAAGTCAGGTAAAGCAATACCCCCTCTATTCCATTTTTCAATCAGGGTTCCTTTAGGTATTTGGAATCTTTTGTTTTTCCATATGAATTTAAGGATTTTTTTTCTAAGTCTGTGAAGAGTCTCATCAGGATTTTGATTGGGATTGCATTGAATCTGTATATCAATTTGGGTAAAATGGACTTTTTACTAGATTAATTTTTCCAATCCATGAGCATTGGAGGTCTTTCAATCTTTTGATGTCATTTTCAATCTCCTTCTCCAGGGGTTTAAATTTTTGTTGTAGAGATCTTTGGTGTCTTTGGTTAGGTTTGTTCCCTGGTTTTTTATAGGCTATTATGAGAGGGAAGGTCTTCTGATATTCCTTCTCCACTTGTTTACTGTACATGTAAAGAAAGGCAACTGATTTTTCTAGGTTAATTTCGTATCCTGCCACTTTATTGAAACTCTTAATGATTTCTATTAGTTTTCTGGTGGAGTTTTGGCATCCCTCAGGTAAACTATCATATCATCTGCAAAAAGGGATAATTTAGTTTCCCCTTTTCCAATTAATACTCCTTTAATTTCCTTCTCTTGTCTTATTGCCCTAGCAAGCATTTCAAGCACTATGTTGAAGAGGAGTGGCAATAGGGTCAGCCTTGTTGGGTTCCTGCCTTTAAGGGAAATGGTTCTAATTGTTCTCCATTTAGTACAATGTTGGCTGTGGGTTTCTTGTATATGGCCTTGATTATATTTACGGATGTTCCCTTCAGTCCAATTACTTCTAGAACTTTAAACATGAAGGGATGCTGGATCTTGTTAAAGGCTTTTTCTGAATCAATTGAGATGATTGTGTGATTTTTGTCTTTCAGTCAATTTATGTGTTTCATGATATTATTGATTTAGGTATGTTGAACCATCCCTGCATCTCTGGTATGAATCCAGCTTGATCATGATGGATGATCTTTTTGATGTGGGTCTGTATGTGATTTGCCAGTATATTGTTGGAAATTTTTGCATCCGTGTTCATTAATGACATGGGTCTATAGTTTTCTTTTTTGGTTGTATCTTTGCCTGGTTTTGGTATTAGAGTTCTGTTGGCTTCATAGAAGGAGTTTGGGATATTTCTCTCTGTTTTTAGCCGTCTGGAAAGTTTGAGTAGTAAAGGTTGTAAGACCTCTTTAAATATTTTATAAAATTCTGCTGTGAAACCATCTGGGCCAGGGCTTTTTTTAGTTGGGAGGGTTTTTTTATCACATCTTCAGTTTCCTTAAATATTATCTGTCTGTTTAAACTGTCAACCTCTTCTTGGTTTAGCTTTTTTCGTTCCCAGGATTCATCCATTTACCTTAAGTTTTCAAACTTAGTAGAGTAAAAATTATTAAAGCTTTCTCATCTGGATCTTTTCTTTATTTTCTATGATGTTTCCCTTTTCATCATTGTGCTGGATAGCTTTAGTGTCATCTTGACACACCTGGGTTGAGGGAGCCTCAATTGGGAAACTGGATCATTGGATTGGCCTGTGGCCACAGCTATGGAGTATTGTCTTGATGGTTGAGCAGTGTGGGAGAGCCCAGCCCACAATGAGTGGTGCCACCCTGGGCAGGTTGTTGTGTATGGTATAAGAAGGCGGGCTGGGCATGAGCCAGGGGAGCAAGTCAGTAAACAGCATCCTCCATGGCCTGTGCTTCAGCTCCTGCCTCCAGGTTCCTGCCCTGAGTTCCTGCTTTGGGCTCCCTAAGTGATGAACTGTGACCCAGGAGATGTAAGCTGAATAAACCCTTTCCTCCCCAAGTTGGTGTCAGTCAGAGTGTTTTGTCACAACAATGGAAGACAAATTAGAACAAAAATTGGTACCATGAGTGGGATACAGCTGTGACAGTCCTGACCTTGGTGTTTGGGGAAGGATTGTGGAGGCGTTTGGAACTTTGGGCTGGGAAAATCATTGAATGCCTAAAGATCCTTGCTGTGGATCTTGGAGCAGTTTTGCTGAAAGAGTTGTAGAAGATGGAGGCCTAGCTTGTGAAGTTTCTAGTTTCAAAGGGAAGCAGAGATCATCAGGACTGTTTAATCTGTGGGTTCTGGTCAACTGGGTCAGCTGGGGCTGAAGAATCAGCTGTAGGTAACAAGAGACCAGAACCTGAAGTGAAATCTTTGTTGTACTGGGACAATTGATGCTGGTTAGCTGGGGCTGAAAAATCAGCTGTAAGTAACAAGAGACCAGCATCACTGTGGTGAAATCTTCTGGGAAGAATTTCTTCAGGGTCAGCACACAGAAGCTGTGATCCAGAAGGGGCCTGAGCCTCCATCTCAAGCCAGAAGCAGGACTTGGTAACGTGTAAGAGTCTCCTATATGGTTCTGGTGTTGAAATTTGAGGGGGTCACAGAGAGCAGCCGAGGCTTGGCACTGTGAGAGGTCAGGAAAGACCATTGGTGGAAGTGCACCTCGGTTGCAGTGAAGACCCCAGGATTGCAGGGGTCATGGAGAGAAGCTGAGGCTTTGCACCAGGAGAGGTCAGAAGAGACCATTGGTGAAGGTGCTGCCTCAGTTTCAGTAGCGACCCCAGCTTTTTGGAGATGCCGGTACCCTGGGACGACCACCAAGAGCAGCGGTAGGTGTAGAATGGAGTCGGCCTGGGCCTGCGAGATGAGTGTGCCACGGACGGCAGAGTCGGAGAGGGGGAGCTGCCGAGACCCTTTGGAGCCCAGAAGATCGTGAGTGAACCCCAGGTGTCCAGCCTTGAGCTACTTTGTTGGACTTAGGTTTTGTTTGAGAGTGCCTGATTCTCCCCTTTGAAATAAGACAGTACTTGTTTTGGATTTTACAGCAGCCCACAGTTAAACAACTTTTAATAGACTGAAATTTTAAGCATTGAACATTTTAAGGACTGTGGGGATTTTAAGATTGTACTGTCTTAGGTTGTGATTAATGTTAACATTGTACTTTGGGGATAAGAACTGGAAAGGTGGTGGTTTAATAATGATGTGTTTTGTGTGTCAAGTTGACAAGGGGTCAATTGTGCTGGATAGTTTTAGTGTCAACTTGACACACTTGGGTTGAGGGGGCCTCAATTGGGGAATTGGCTCCATTGGATTTGCCTGTGGCCACATCTGTGGAGTATTGTCTTGATGGTTGAGCAGCATGGGAGAGCCCAGCGCACAATGAGTGGTGCCACCCTGGGCAGGTTGTTGTGTATGGTATAAGAAGGCAAGCTGGGCATGAGCCACGGGAGCAAGCCAGTAAACAGCATCCTCCATGGCCTGTGCTTCAGCTCCTGCCTCCAGGTTCCTGCCCTGAGTTCCTGCCTTGGGCTCCATAAGTGATGAACTGTGACCCAGGAGATGTAAGGTGAATATACCCTTTCCTCCCGAAGTTGGTGTTGGTCAGAGTGTTTTGTCACAGCAATGGAAGACAAACTATGACAATCATGAATTCTATTAATTTGGAGTTGCTCTTTTTTTCTTTTGTTTACCTGGGCTAGAGATCTGTGTATTTTGTTTATCCCTTCAAAGAACCAGCTTTTAGATTCATTGATTTTTGTATTGTTTTCTTTGTTTCTATTTCATTGGCTTTTGCTCTGATTTTTGTTATTTCTCCCTATCTGTAGGGTTTAGGCTCCATTTATTGTTGTCTCTCGAGTTTTTTTGTTTGTTTGTTTGTTTTAGCTGTAGTGTTAGATCATTTACTTGTTCCCTTTCTGGTTTTGTTTGTTTGTTTGTTTGTTTTTTGTGAGCAGTTAGGGCTATAAATTTCCCTATTAGGACTGCTTTTAAAGTATCCACCAGATATTTTTGTGTTGTATTTTCTTTTTCTTTTAGTTCATTGAATATTTTATTTCATTCTTTATTTCTTCCCTGACCCATTCGTTATTCAACATTGTGTTTTTTAGTCCCCATGTAGTCTTATAGCTGGTCAGGCTTATTCTGGTGTTAATATTGAGCTTTATTGCACTGTGATCTGAAAGAATGCATGAGATTATTTCAGCTATTTTATATTTGTTGACGTTTCTTTTGTGTCCCAGTATGTGGTCGATTTTGGAGAATGTTCTCTGGGGTGCTGTGTAAAAAGTATATTCTCTGGTGTTTGGGTGAAATACTCAGTAGATGTCTGTGAGGTCTATTTGTTGTATTGTTCAGCTCCACTGTCCCTCTGTTTATTTTTTGTCCAGTTGATCTATCCAAGGGCCTCAACGGGGTACTGAAGTCCCCCACTATTAGTGTGTTGGGATTAATCTGCGTCTTGAAGACCAGCAGAATTGTGATTATATAGTTCGGTCCACCTGAGTTTGGAGCATAAACATTTAGGATTGTCATCTCTTCTTGATTAATTGTTCCTCTAATAAGGAAGTAGTTGCCCTCTTTGTTTCTTCTGATTGACTTTACTCTGAAGTCTGCTTTGTCTGATATTAAAATAGCAACTCCTGCTTTCTTTTTGGTACCATTTGCTTGGAATATTTTTGCCATCTTTTCATTTTAAGTTGAGGGTGAGATGGGTTTCTTGTAGGCAGTGTATAGATGGATTCTGTTTCCTCATCCATTTTCCTAGTCTATGTATTTTGATTGGGGAGTTTAGCCCATTGATATTTAAGGTCACTATTGAGAGATGAGTGTTGCTTCCTTTCAACTTATTCTTGGTTAGCATCCTTGATCTAGGTTTGTATTTATGCTTTTATTAGTTTCTCACTTTAGTTGGTTGGGGATAATTGCTCCTTTCCTCTGTTCTTTGGATTGCTTCAAGTATTTTCTGAAGTGTTTTTTTTTTTTTTTTGACATGTATTCTTTCATCTTGTTTGTGTCATGAAACATTTTTCTTTCTCCTTCAACTATAATTGACATTTTTGCTAGGTATAGTAATCTGGATTGGCATCTAAAGTAATTTAGCCCTGGGAATACATTGGCCCACATTCTTCTGGCTTTCATAGTTTGCACTGAGAAGTAAGCTATAATTCTGATGGGTTTCCTCTTGTATGTAATTTGTCGTTTTTCTCTTGTGGCTTTCAGTATTTTGTCTTTGTTTTGAACATATAACATTTTAACTATGATATGGCATGGGGAGTTTCTTTTCTGGTCTTGCCTATTTGGTGTTCTATGTGCCTTTTGTATTTGTGTAGGTTTGTCTTTTTTCAGTTTGGCAAATTTTTCTTTTATTATCCTATTGAAGATCTAGTCAATGCTGTTGTCCTGTGATTCTTCTCCTTCCTCTATCCCTATGATGTGGAGATTTGATCTTTTCATAGTATCACAAATTTCCTGATTAGTCCACTCTTGTGGGTTTTTAAAATTTTTTTTCATGACCTTCACATGAACATTTTTGATGTTTCATGTTGCCCTACAGGTCTGATATTCTGTTTTCTGTTTCATCCATTCTGCTTCTGAGGCTTTCTCCCATCATTTCCTGTTAATCAGATGAATGTTCCATTTCCTTTTTCATTTCTTCCTGTGATTTATTTAGTGTTTCCATTTCCTTTTGGAGCTTGTCATTCATTACTTGTAGCTCCTTGCTTTCCGGATATCTTTCTTTTTTCATTTCAGCCTGGGATCTTTGCACCATTTCCACTTCCTTCCAGAATTTGTCTTTCTCTCCCTCTAGTTCTTTTCAGACATCATGTTTCTCTTCCTCTAGTTCTTTTCAGAGTCTGTTTTTCTCTTCCTCTAGTCTTTTTTGGATTTTGTGTATCTCTTCCTCTAGTTTTTTTTAAGTGTTTGTTTCTCTTCATTTAATACATTTCAGAGTTTGTCATTCTTTTCCTTTAGTTCTTTCCAGTGTTTATCATTCTTGCCTTCTAAATCCTTCATGAGTTTTTCATTTTTCTCCCCTCAGTTCCCTGACTTGTTTGTTATATTCTTTGATTTCTTTGAATATGTCTATAATTGTTCTTCTAGGGTCTGTATCTTGGTTTTCTTTCAGGGAGAGCTCCTTGTAGGAAACTTCTATCAAACTGGTAGAGTTCAGTGTGGATTTATTATGAGCTTTTCTCATCTTGTTTGTTGTTTATAAATATTTTTATTTATTTTTTTATTTTAATATATAT
>VZQC01012470.1:2314369-2331494 GCA_009823505.1 Rhizomys pruinosus | reverse complement strand
CTTTCCCCACAACCTCTCCAGCACTTGGTATCATTTGTTTTCTTGATCCTAGCCAGTCTTATTGGAGTAAGATGATATCTTAAAGTGGTTTTGATTTGCATTTCCTTAATGATTAGTGATGTTGAACACTTCTTAAGATGTTTCTCAGCCATCTCTAATTCCTCATATGTGAAGTCTCTGTTCAGCTCTTGGTTCCATCTATTGAGTGGGTCATTTGTTTTCTTTCTTCTTTGTTTTTTGAGTAGTTTATATATTCTGGAAATCAATGCTTTGTCAGAAGTTTCTGCAGTGAAGGATTCCTCCTACTCTGTGGAATTTCTCTTCACTTCCTTGATTGTTGCTTTCGATGTACAGATGCTTTTGCGTTGAATGAGGTCCCACTGTCAATTGTTGACCTAAATTCTTGCACAGCTGCTTTCTGATATTAGGAAGTCTTTTCCTACACCTATGTCTTGTAGTCTGCTGCCAACTTTTTCTTCTATCGCCTTCAGAGTTTGGGGTTTCACGTTGAGGTCTTTAATCTATCTGGAGTTGACTTTTGTACAGGGTGAGAGGTAGGGGTTTAATTTCATTCTTCTACAAGTGGTGATCCAGTTTTGCCAACACCACTTGCTGAAGAAGCTGTCTTTTCTCCATTGGGTCTTCTTGTCCCCCTTGTCAAATATGAGATGGCCGAAATTGTAAGTGCTCAAATTTGGATCTTCAGTTTTGTTCCATTGTTTAACAGGTCTGTTTTTGTGGCAGTACCAGGCTGTTTTTATGAATATAGGCCTGTAGTGTAGTTTGAAGTCTGGTATAGGGTTCCCTACTGTATTGCTATTTTCGCTCAGGGTTGTTTTGGCTATTTGGGGTCTTTTGTTTTTACAAATGAAATTAAGGACTTTTTTTTCCAAGCCTGTGAAGAAAGTCTTGGGGATTTTAATTGGGATTGCGTTAAATCTACAGAAGAGTTGGGTAGAATGGACGTTTTTACTATTTTAATTTTCCCAATCCATAATCGTGGGAGGTTTTTCCATCTTCTGATGTCTTCTTCAATTTATTTATTTAAGTGTTTAAAAATTATGTTGTAGAGATCTTTAGTGTGTTTGGTTAGGTTTGTTCACAGGTATTTTATTGTTTTTGAGGCTATTGTGAGTGGGAAGGTCTCCTTGAATTCCTTCTCCAGTTGCTTGTTGATGTAAAGAAAGGCTACTGATTTTTTTAGCTTAATTTTGTATCCTGCCACTTTACTGAAGCTGTTAATCGTTTCTGGGAGTTTTCTTGTGGAGTTTTTAGCATACCTTAAGTAAACGATCATATCATATGCAAATAGGGATAGCTTGACTTCCTGTTTTCCAATTAGTATTCCTTTAATTTTCTTTTCTTGCATTATAGCCCTAGCAAGTGTTTCAAGCACTTTATTGAAGAGGAGTGGTGACAGGGGTCAGCCTTGCTGAGTTCCTAACTTTAAAGGGAATGTTTCTGTCATTTCCCCATTTAGGATGTTATTGGCTGTGGATTTCCTGTATATGGCTTTGATTACATTGAGGAATGATACCTCTAATCCAATTCCCTCTAGGACTTTAAGCATGAAGGGATGATGCTGGATTTTGTCAAAGGCTTTTTCTGTGTCAATTGAGATAATGGTGTGGTTTTTATCTTTTAGTCCATTTATATGTGTGATGATATTTATTGATTTTCATATGTTGAACCATCCCTGCATCTCTGGTATGAATCCAACTTGGTCAAGATGGATGATCTTCTTGATGTGGGTCTGTATGTGATTTGCCAGTATCTTGTTTCGAATTTTGGCATCTGTGTTCATTAGGGAGGTGGGTCTATTTTCTCCTTTTGTGGTTGTATCTTTTCCTGATTTTGATAGTAGAGTGATGCTGGCTTCATAGAAGGAATTTGGGAGAATTCCCTCTGTTTGTATCCTTCTAAACAATTTCAGTAATAATGATTGTAAGTCCTTTTGAAATATTTTATATAATTCTGCCATGAAACTGTCTGGGCCTCGGCATTTTTTACTTGGGAGGTTTCTTATTACATCTTCAATTTTTTCACATATTATGTGTCTGTTTAAGGTCTCAATCTCTTCTTGGTTGAGCTTTTGTGATTCCCAGGATTTGAGATATTCATCCACTTCTTCTAGGTTTTCAAACTTGGTAGAGTATAGGTTTTTGAAGTATTCCCATATGATTTTCTGGATCTTTTCATTGTCTATTGTGATATTTCCCTTTTCATCAAGGATTCTATTGATTTGGAGTTCTTTCTTTTGGTTAACTGGGCTAGAGGTCTGTCTATTTTGTTTATTCTTTCAAAGAACCCACCTTTGGATTCATTGATTTTTTTTTATTTCTTTCTTTGTTTCTATTTCATTGATTTCTGCTCTGATTTTTGTCATTTCTTCTTGTCTGTTGCATTTAGGGTTCATCTGCTGTTGCCTCTCAAGTGTTTTTTGCTGCAGTGTTAGATCTTTCACTTGTGCTCTTTCTTTTTTTCAAATGTAGGTGCCCAGGGATATAAACTTCCCTCATAGGACTGCTTTTAAGGTATTCCATAGGTTTTGTTATGTTGTATTATCGTTGTCATCCAGTTCCTGGAATGCTTTTATTTATTTCTTTATCTCTTCCTTAACCCATTCATTATTCAAAAGTGTGTTGTTTTGTCTCCATGTGTTCTCGTAGGTAGTAGGGCTTATCCTGGTGTTGATATTGAGCTTTATTGCACTGTGGTCTGATAGAATGCATGAAATTATTTCAATCTTTTTGTACTTGTGGAGGTTTCTACTGTGTCCCAGTATGTGATTGATTTTGGAGAATGTTCTGGGGGTGCTGTGTAGAAGGTGTATTCTCTGGTATTAAGGTGGAATATTTGGTAGATGTCTGTGACGTACATTTGGTGTATCATATCATTCAGTTCAGATATTTCTGTTTATTCTTTGTCCTGTTGACCTGTCCAAAGGGCTCTGTGGGGTATTGAAGTTCCCTACTATGAGTGCACTGGGGTTAGTCTGTGCCTTGTGGCCCTGCAGAATTGTCTTTATAATGTTTAGTCCACCAGAGTTTGGTGCATATATATTCATAATTGTGAAATCTTCTTGGTGAATTGTTCTTTTGATAAAATGTAGTGACCTTCTTTGTCTCTTCTGATTTCTTTTACTTTGAACTGTATTTTGTCTGATATTAAAATAGCAATACCTTCTTCCTTTTTGGTACCATTTGCTTGGAATAATTTTTTCCATCCTTTCACTTTAAGGTGGTGCCTGTCCTTGAAGTTAAGATGTGTTTCTTTTAGACAGCATATCGATGGGTTCTGTTTCCTAATCCAATCTCCCAGTCTATGTCTTTTGATTGGGGAATTTATTCCATTAATATTTAATGTTATGACTGATAGGTTTGTGTTGCTTCCTTTTGCCTTATTATCCATTTATGGTTTTGGTTTAGGTTTCTACTTCAGCAGTTATGCTTTTATTGATTTTTCTTTCTAGGTGCCTGGGGATGTCCTTTGAATTGCTTCAAGTATTCTCTGAAGGGCTGGTTTTCCGGACATGTATTCTTTCATCTTGTTCATGTCACAGAAGGTTTTTCTCTCTCGTTCAACTATAATCGACATTTTTGCTGGGTATATTAACCTGGGTTGGCATCTATTGTCCTTTAATACTGGAAATGCTTTGCTCCACATTCTTCTTGCTTTCATAGTTTGCACTGAGAAGTCAGTTGTAATTCTGATAGGTTTCCCCTTATAGGTCACTTGTTGTTTTTCTCTTGTAGCTTTGAGGATTTTTGTCTTGGTTTTGGTTGTCGAGCATTTTAACTATGATGTGGTGTGGAGAGTTTCTTTTCTGATCTTGTCTGTTTGGAGTTCTATGTGCTTCTTTTATTTGTATTGGTTTGTCTTTTTTTTTTTTTTTAGTTTGGGGAAATTTTCATCTACTATTCTGTGGAAGATCTCATCAATACCATTATCTTGGGATTCTTCTCCTTCCTCTTTTCCTATGATGTGAAGGTTTGATCTTTTCATAGTGTCCCACAGTTCCTGGTTATTCCACCTTTGTGTATTATTAAATTTTTCATAATCTTTACTTGAGGTTTTTAGTTGTTCTGTGTTATCTTCCAGGTCTGATATTCTTTGTTCTGCTTCCTCCATTCTGCTTCTGAGGCTTTTTCCATTTCCTTTTTTTTCTTGATTGGATGAGTGGTTTGATTTTCCTTTTTCCATTCCTCCTTGTGTTTTCTTTAGTATTTCCAATTCCTTTCAGAGCTTTTCATTCTCTTCCTATAGCTTCAATTCGCTTCGCTGTTGGATTCCTTATGATCTTCAACTGGGATCTGTTTCCGTGGGTTTCTCCAGTTCGTTTCCAAAGTTTGTCCAGTTCTCTCTCTCGTCAGGTCCCTTCCTTGGAGGTTCTTCATTCTTTCTTTTCCCCTTAGTATGTTCAAGGACTGTATTTCATAGCTTGGTCACCTGGGTCACCTCTAGGGGGATCTCACTGTAGGATTCTTCCACCGGGTTGGTAGAGCTTGGTGGTGGGATTCTCCTGCCCCTTTACTGTGTTTTCTCTTCTTCATGATCCTGGCATATGGGCTTCTACTTGCCTGTATTCAAATGTCTTAATCCCAATCCCCCTCTTCACTGTTGGTTGAAAGCGGCTCTGCTTTTGCTTTGCTTGCCCTTCAGATGCCTTTGTTATTCATTTGATTTGATTTGTTTTAGTCCTTCCTTAACTCCTTGCTTTAGGAGTGTTGACTTCTCTAAGCTTAGGCTTTCTATTGGAATCCTAACTCACTCTTCCACTTTCTCTGTTCTGAATTTCCGTCAAAGAATTCCACACTTGGACACTCACCTTCCGCCTTCCGGTAATCCTAAAAGTGGTTGGCGGGGGGGGGGGGTTAACTGTGCTTCAGGTGGTCTTGGGAGATACCAGATCTCAAGACTCACACAATCCCACCTTTTACACCAGCTGGGAGGACAACTCCGCCCCCACAGCCACAAAAGCCAATCAAGCCAACGACAGACAACTAGATTAAATCAAACAACAATCCGCCTTGCTGAAGCACCCAGCCCCTACCTGTGCTTCAGGTGATTTTGAGAGATCCCGGATCTCAAGACTCACACACACACAACTTTTGTACCAGCTGGGAGGACAACTCCACCCCCACAGTCACAAAAGCCAATCAAGCCAAAGACAACTAATTCAAACAAAATGTCCACTTTGCTGAGGCACTCAGCTCCTACCTGTGCTTCAGGTGGTCTTGGGAGATTCTGGATCCATTTATTTATTTATTTATTTTTAATTTTATTTATTTTTGTATGTGTATGTGTGTACTGTCTGCATGTAGGTCTCTGCACTCGTGTTGTACAATGCCGCAGAGGTCAGAACAGGGTCTCAGATTCCCCTGGAACTGGAGTTCTCCTGGAATTGGAGTTAGAGACGGTTCTTAGCCGCCATGTATGTGCTTGGGATTGAACCCGGGTCCTCTGCAAGAGCAGTCAGTGCTCTTAACTGCTAGGCTATCTGCATTCAGGTTGTGCACCCATGTCGTGTGATGCAGCAGAGGTCAGAAGAGGGTGTCGGATTCCCCTGGAACTGGAGTTAAAGACAGTTTTCAGCCATGATGTGGGTGCTGGTGATTGAACCTGGGTCCTCTGCAAGAGCAGTCGGCACTCTTAACTGCTAAGCCATCTCTCCAGCCCCCTCCCATGTTGTTTTTTTCATTCTGTCCTTGACATATGGATTTTGGTTTTGTTTTTATCTTTTTTTGTTGTTGTTTTTGTTTTTTGTTTTTTTTTTTGATTCTGGTGCCACAACGTTGGCTGCACAGACACTAGGTAGACTAAAACTACTCCTGCTAGATAGTTTGCACTACAGCACCACCACCTTGAGCAGGGTAGGGGTAGGGTTGGTCCTTTGACACTCTCGCTGGTACCCTGTTGACCTGCTGCACCCCCACGACCCTGTTTAGGTGCACCCTCGCCTCAGTGCTCTCTGAAACTCGAGCTGGCTGGAAGGTTCTGGGGGCTGGTGTTGGCCCCCCAAGTGTCAAGGCAGTTCTGTCTTAGTGGCACCACACTGAGTCCAGGCTGGCACTCTCTGGAGCCCAAGCTGGGAGGTACTTTCAGTTGGGCATTGGCTCCCCAAGGGTCAAAGGAATTCCACCTTACTGGCACCACACTGAGTCCAGGCCAGGGCTCTCTGGAACCCAAGCTGGGATGAGAAAAGGCACATCTTTTACAGGATTTTGCAGACCTAGTGTAGAACCTCCTGATTGTCAAGAGCTGGAATATAATATACCCAGGGAGGAAAAAATTATGTAGCTCCCTAAGGGACAATTTTAATTCTGACTGAATTTTTGTCTGACAGAATATCCTTTTTGTCCATAACATAATATCTTTGCAATGTATTAAACTATCTGCTGGTTAGCTTCCACAAGCTTGAAAGAATGTCATTATCTTCCATCTGAGTCCTACATTTGCATTTTTCCTGATTTGTTGAAATCTACTTTTGCTTTCCACCCATCATTGTATTTGGTGAATACATGGATTCATAATTATTTATTTTTTGTAACTATAAAAGTTCAGTGCTGTGTGTGGTGGCACATGCGTTTAATCGCAGCACTCAGGAGGCAGAGGTAGGCAGATCTCTGTGAGTTCAATGCCCACCTGATCTACACAGTGAGTTCCAGGACAGCTACGACTATAGGGAGACCCTGTCTCAAAATGAGACAAAAATTAAAAAATAATTCATGTGACTGGTTCATAGGTTTAACATGCTATTCAATGCAACTTGAATCTGCCTGTTTCTGGGCATTGGTCAGTCCTATTTGGCTCAGAATAAGCCTCTTATTTTTTTTGTAGAAAGAGGTAGCTTTTGTAGCAACAGTACATTTGGTCTCTTATTAATACATTGTTAAATCTCTAGTACTTTCCCAGAGAATATTAATTCTTTTAAAACAAAACATATTTACACTTTTGTATACTTTGTACAATTTCATGTCATTTTTTAAATTTATTTATTATTATTTTTTATGTGTATGAGTGTACTGTCTGCATGCAGGTCTGTGCACCCGTGTTGTGCAATGCCGAGGTCAGAAGAGGGTGTCGGATTCCTCTGGAACTGGAGTTAAAGACAGTTCTTAGCCGCCATGTGGGTGCTGGGAATCGAGCCCAGGACCTCTGCAAGAGCAGTCAGTGCTATTAACCACTAAGCCATCTCTCCAGCCCCTCATGTCATTTTATTAATCACAGGACACTGATTCATTTCATTTCTTTAAGTGACCTTCATGCTTTAGAGCTGCTGTTGAATTTTGTACAATTGGCACTGGAAATTTCCCTCACTATGAAAATAACATTTGCCTTTCCATTATTCCTGCACAATGGCTTGAAATTTACATAAATGGATAATATCTGTGAATAACGATAGATATAGTTGATTAGTTGGTTACTGTTTGAATTGTAATAGTGAATAATTTTGCCTACTTGTTTCTTCGTGTGTGTGTGTGTGTGTGTGTGTGTGTCTGTATGAGTGTGTGTGTGTGTGTGTGTGTGTGTGTTTGGTTATGATAAATAAAGTACCAAACTCAGATCAAAAGCAAGTCATGGAGTAAAAAGGTTTATTTGGCTTACTCAACACAGAAAAGGAGGCATTGAGGGAATCCAGGACAGGAACTCAAGGCAGGAGCCTGGAGAAAGGAACTGCAGCAGAGGACATGGAGAACCTGGTGACTGCTTTCTCCCCCTTACTTATTCAACTAGTCTTCCTGGACAACCCAGGCCCACCTGTCTAGGACTCGCACCATCCAGAGTGGGCTGAGCCCTTCTGCATGAATGAACAATCAAAGAAATGTCCCTGAAACATGCCCACTGTCTGATGCAATAGAGGAAATTCCTCAGTTGAGGGTCTCTCCTCTCAAGTGACTTTTGATTTATGTCAATTTGACAAACAACAGAAACAAAATTAACCAGTACACTAGTTCACATAAAGAATATAATATTTCTATTCTAAACAAAACCCTGAAATTTTTTGAAATGATTTTGTGTAGTTCACCATAATGCAAGAATTTAACTTTGTTTAAAAATATTTATTATATTCTTTTATGTGTATGTGTGTTTGCACACATGTATGTAAATGTTGAACAAACACAGAGGCCCAAAGAGTGCATTTGATCCTTTAATGTGAAAGATGGTTGCTAGGCAAGACATGGTGCTGGGTCTTGTGTGAGAATCGTAAGTGTGCTTATTAGCTAAGCTTTATCTCCAGGCCCTGATAACTATATTTTTTAAACCTTAAAGTTTAACCTCCTATTTTATTAATTTATTTATGATAATACTATTTGAGAAGATTTTTTTTCTCCCAGTCACCAGTAAAATAATAAAATTAAACATTATTGTTTAGAAATATACTGGTTTATTTTTATTTAAAGTTTATGAGTGTTATGCCTGGAGGTATGTAATTGCACCTGTTATGCATTGCCCTTGAAAGTCAGCGGAGAGGGTTAGATTCCTTGCAAATTGAGTTTGAATGGTGGTTAGCTGCCATGTGGGTTGTGGGAATCGAACCTGGGTCCTCTGCAAGAGCAATTACTGAGCCATCTTTCCAGGCACAATTAAACATTCTCATTCCACATTTGTAAACAGATAAAAACAAACAACTAGGAAATCTAAAGCCAAAATAAAGGAATAAAATCTTGCTTTTGTTACTCGTGATTCATTGGACTGTGCCCTGGATCTCCTTTCAAAAACCTCCCCCCAAACCATTTGTGCTATTGGAGGAGGAGAGAAGAGGTGCTTAATGTTTCAACAGTTCATTACCGTTTCTTGTACATGCTTAAGATTTCAGCTTTTAGGATTGATGGGTGACCTTTCCACAAAGAGGTTGATTTAAGTACACGGATGAACTTTAACTGGAAGGAATTACTCCAGCTATTTCATGCAAACATAATGGCCTCTGGTATCCTTTATTATAAAATACTCTACTGAACTTCAAAGCTGGCAATATTGATCTTGAACCATTTGACAAAAAAAAAAAAAAAAAGAAACACACAACTCTCAACTCAAAAGGTGTAAAAGATATTCTATTCTGGGGCCTTAGGAATGTCTACAATTCAGGTTACCCTAAATTCTATGTTGCAACATGGTAACAGTTTCATAAAGTTTTATAGTAATAGAACAAATAAAGATATAATTTAAGACACTTTACAAATACATTGATGGAAATATATTGTAGTCAGTTTAAAGTAGTGCAAGGAGACCTCTGTTGTATGCCTCAAATGCTAATAGTTAATCTTTTGGTTGAAGGATGCTGGTCTATTAATGTATTCAAAAATTTTTATATATTAGTCATAAAATGTTTGCTCATACACAAGGGTAAGCAAGGACTGGATACATAGGAAGATGAAGGTGACCCAAGATGAACTGAAATTAATTAGGACTCGGATCTGCAACAGCCCAGCTTCTCAACTATCCTTGAAGTTCTAGGATGTTAAAGCCTTCGTCTTTCTCTTATTTTCCTCCTCCTTACTCTCCATCTTCTCAATACCTTAATAATCATTTTATTTATTTTTATTCTCTGTGTATGAGTGTTTTGCCTGCAAGCATGTAAATGAACCCATGTTATGCAATGCCTGTGGAAGTCTGAAGAGAGTGTCTGACTAATATCCTGGAAATAGATTTATGGATGGTTGCTCGGTACATCATAAGTGCTGGAAACAACCTAGTTTATAAGCAAGCACAGTCAGTGCTGTAAATCAGTGAGCCATTCTTTTAGCCCCCTAAAAAATTTTAAGGTGTACCATTAATTTTTGTTGTGTTTACTATTGTATTAAAATATTTAACTAGCTAAATAAAACTGAAAGAAGAAATCATGGCATTCTATACATAATAGTTTGGGGGATGATATTGAAGAAGTGGATCAAGAGATGGTAAGTGATTTCAAACACAGTCTGGTCTTGAAGAGGATCCGAGTTCATTTTTCAGAACACACATGCAGGATCCAAGGGATCTGACAGCCTCGTCTGACTTCTTTGGGCATTGAACACACATGGTAGAGTTAAGTGCATGCAAGCAAAGCACTCATACACATAAAAGAAAAGAAAAGTAAAAAAGTAAAAATTTAAATGTTTAATCACAACAAAAATTAATCTGTAACCAAATGGTGGCTATGAAATACAAAATTTACTACAATTTCTCTTTCTTTCTTTCTTTCTTTCTTTCTTTCTTTCTTTCTTTCTTTCTTTCTTTCTTTCTTTCTTTCTTTTTTGTTCTATTGAGACAGGGTCTCCCTGTAGCTCTGGCTGTCCTGGAACTCGTTATGTAGATCAGGCTGGCCTTGAACTCTCAGAAATTGGCCTGCCTCTGCCTCCCAAGTGCTAGAATTAAAGGAGTGTGCCCTGCCAGGCAAACTAATACAATTTCTATATTCTTTTGTGTGTTGGTTTTGTCTTGTTTCTTTATCAAGACATAAATTTTGTATGTAAACCAAGCTAGCATCAAACTAACATTCTTCATATGTCAGCCTCCCAACATACTGGAGTTAAAGGAACCTACCACAATACTATATTTCCTGTATCTTTTTAATGGTCAGTTACCCATTCCTTTGAAAGCAGTCAAAATATTTTTGCACAACTTAATATTTTGTCCAAGGGAGAATATACCTAGAAAGAAGGTAGACAATAATTTTCTGGAAACATAAAGCAGAAATAGCACATTTATGTGAGATGAAGATTGCATTGATTTAATCTTTAAATGGTTACTTATAAGTCATATTTACAAGCTTGTATACTATAATTCCAATGCACCTACAGCAATTGTTATCATTAAAGATATTCTTGGGGCTGGAGAGATGGCTCAGTGGTTAAGAGTACCGACTGCTCTTGCAGTCGATTCCCAGCACCCACATGGCAGCTAAGAACCGTCTTTAGTGCCAGGCATGGTAGTGAATGCCTTTAATCCTAGCACTTGGGAGGCAGAAGCAGGCAGATCTATTTGAGTTCAAGGACAGCCTGGTCGACATAGAGTTCCAGGCTAGCTGGTACTAAAGGGATACCCCTGTCTCAAAAATAAATAAATAATTAAATAAATAATTAAATAAATAAATAAATAAATAAATAAATAAATAAATAAAGATATTCTGGTCCAGTAAATGGATTAGCAGTCCAAACTTGCCTGTCTGTTACTGAGACGGAATGCCTGGATTACATTTCTGGACCTGGACGACACAGAATTGAAGAACAAAACTGGCTCCCATATGTTTCCTGCTGACTTCCACATGTGCAGTATAGTCTCTTTACATTACAGAGTCCATGTTGTTTATGAAAAGCCAAACAAAAACAAGACTTATACTAGTTAACAAAGGATGTCATAGTGTAGAAAGGACTTTTCTGGCTGCCATCCAGATGCTGCTCTTGGACTCGGACCAGCCTGATTCGGTGCTCAGCGGGGCCAGGGAGCTCAAGCTCTCCCTGAGCCTGGAGGACGAGGTAAGGGAGGTGGAGGTGGCCCTTGACAAGATTCTCCTGAGACCGGAGGAGTTCTGCAGCCCAGCTGACAAGGAACTTACTGCTGCTGAGAGCGTCATCTATACAGGTTACACTCTTGGCTGCTCAGTGAGGCTGTCCTTCTATGTTCGACCTGGACGTCCACTTCTGGAACATGCTGCTCAGTAATTCTCAGGTGTAAACCATCCCTTGCTCACTCCATCGCATCGCAAATGGCTTGTCAGAACCAAACTTCAGGCATTTCCAGCTGCCTCTCTGCTCTCAGAACCAAACTTGAGGCATCTCCAGTTGCCTCTCTGCTCTGCCCAGTCTGCACCTCTTATCCAAAGAGTTGAAAATAAGAGCTCAAACAGGTTTGCGAAAGACAGAAGATAACTTTGTTTGGAGCAAAGTGATAGTTCATAGTATGAGTAAATTTAAGGGCCCCAGGTTGACAGCCTAGGGTTTCTCTTTATGAGGACTAAGGAATGAGAGCCTGGTTACTAAAGGCCATCATATGGGTGGTTTTCTGTTTTGATAGGTGATATGATCGTTAATGCCTGTCCCTTCCCATAATGCTTCTGATTTTAATCATATGCATGCCCAAATATGCAAATACATAGACCATAAAAGGGATTCTTGCCAGCTGTGGTTGCACACACCTTTAATCCCAGGACTCGGGAGACAGAGGCAAGCGGATCTCTGTGAGTTCAAGGCCAGGCTGGTCTACAAATCGTGTTCCAGACCAGCTGGGGATACAGGGATACTCTGTCTCACAAAAGGAAAGTGGTGAGGGGATTCTCCCTAAAAGCTTACTAGAGGTCACAGCCCTGCCTTACTGTACATGCATGCAAAACCAGTAAACCAGTTCAGGCCAGATTTACCCTTCTATTCATACCTGGTTAGGTTGGGCATACTCCTGAATAGAAACTGTCTAACTTTGATTGTTACCAGGGATGGCAAAACTTACACCATGTTCTGAGATAAATGTGGAAGAATTCTGAGGTTGCTAAGTGCATTGTTTGGAGAGAGGGTTGTGTGTGCATAGTGTGTGCAGGTAAAAGAAGTGTATTATTATAAATGGGATGTGCACAGAAGGGTAAGGGGGTGCTAAAATCTCTTCTATGCCTGTCTCAGCAGTGGGAAACACCAAATCATGTACAAAGGCAGGTCCATCAGAATAACTAGGGACTATTTAGTGTAAAGAAGGACTTAGAATGAGGTATTTTAAGTTCTGAAAGTCAATTCCCATTCAAGAGTATTATACCTGCCAAAGGCTGTCATAATTGAAGGGAAACTAAATATGTTCTATGATAAAAATAGACTAAAGGAATTTATGCCCGCCTAGCCAATACTATGGAAGGTACTGGAAGGAATCTTTCTGACTGAGGAGAAAAGCAAATCCACCCATAAGGCCGCAGGAAAGAATAATCTACACTAGAATAATAGTTAAGAGGGAAAGGACAAATTCAAACACTACAAAGTCAACAAAATGACAGGAATCAATATATACCTTTCAAAAATGGTAAACATTAATATTCTCAATTTCCTAATCAAAAGACACAAACTAGTAAATTGGATCAAAAATCAGGAAACATCTACTTTTTTTGCCTCCAAGGAACACACTTTACAGTCCAAAGACAAACACTGCCTTATGGAGAAACAGTGCAAAAAGCTGTGCTAAGCAATGGACCTGGGAAACAAGCTGGTGCTACTTTTCTAATATCTGAAAAAAACGACTTTAAAAGTAGCAAGAAAAGATAAACATCATTTCATATTGATTGAGTCAACACTTCATCAAGAGAACATTACAGCCCTAAACATATATCCCTGGAACATGGACTAATGCTGATCTCGGCCTTGGTGAGAGAACCATATTTTTACAGTGGGCAGTGGCTAATGCAAAGGCTCAAGTAGTCAAAGAGCTGAGGGTAAGTGTCTGTTAAGTGCTCAGCCTAAAACGAGACATCTGAATCATTGCTTCCAACCCCAAAGCTCAGAGAATATTGAGAAAAGAGAAAATGCAAAAGCCAGAAGATGGGAGCCAGGCGTGGTGGCTCACACCTTTAATCCCAGTACTCAGGAGGCAGAGGGTCTCTGTGAGTTCAAGCCGAGCTTGGTCTACATAGCGAGTTCCAGGCCAGCTGGGGCTGCAGGGAGACCTTGTCTCATGAAGGCAGAGCATAGAGGAAAAACAGTAAAAGGACTTTTCTGTGTCTGATGCCTGTGACAATGCTAAACAAATTCTCGTATAGCATTGGAAGAAATTTAGTCTTATGTTTTGAGAATATTTAGAATTATGTATACATTCTGCTTACAATCTGTGTATTCAACTTGTATAGAATTAAATGACCTTGAGGAAAACATGGAATAACCTCGTGTCTCCCACTGAAAGGCTGGAAAGACCACGTAGGTAAAAACAGATGATGGGTCTTTGTGGTTTTGATCTCTCTTCTTAGTCAGTAGGGTAAAATAATTTCTCCTTCCTCTGTAAATCTCTTACCCAAGATTGCACATACCATATTCACATTAAGGGAGAGGCAATACCTTTCTTTAGGTAGTAGAGGAATGCAGAACAAATCAGCTCTGAGAGAAGACAGAATAACTTCAAAATAGATCAGGCTTACTTTTGCTTTAAATAACTCCAAGAACTAGTTTCCTTTAATGTGGCACCAACACATTGTACTTTCCCAGGAAGCAAGATGTGATACATTACTCATCAGAAACACTATGTTAGATACATTACTCATCATTAAAAGCAGGATATTACCAGCGTTATAGTGTCAACATCATAGGTAGGCAAGGTAAGGTTACAGTTGCATTCCAAGTCTGTGACCACAAATACTTGATGGGTGTGTATGTCCTGGTATGTGATATATATAGAGAGAGGCAGATGAGGGGGTCTGTAACCTAACAATTACATCTGAACAATGACTAAACACCATGTTGAATTTTGCTTATTATTGACTGTCTATGAATCTTGGATCAATGGATATGTATAGCCTACAGACACAAAAATTACCATAATGAACCATCATCTCTTTATCTGCCTCTTTAAATTTTCTTGCATTAATAAGTTTGTGAATGTTCTCCTATAAGTTTGATAGTTAAAAATATAGTATATTTATGATATGCAATTTATTTTAAAGGATATCACCTACAGATTATATACCCTTTTCTTTGGATGTTAGGAAAATATACTGTTTCTAAAATTCCTTCCTGGGGGAAAGTAAACAATGTCTACCCCTTCATTTCTTGGTTGTAATGACAAAGCAAGTAATGATGCCACTGAAATACACTCTGGTTAACCAATGAGTTTATTGTTCTGGCTTTCAGAGCAGTAAGTAAGGGTTTACCTACAGGAGTAGGTTGGTCTGCGGCAGCTGGCACCCAAACAGGGACCCTTGGGCAGGTAACCTTTTCTTTCTCTTTCTCTTTTTTCCCGGGTAACGGGTAGGCTCTCACCAGGGTTCCACGGTCCTTCCAATAAAGGGTGACCTGTTACATGCAAGGAGACAAAATTATGGGGCATAATGAATCAAAGCAAGAGCGAATGTTCCTTTCCGTGTTCAAGCATATGATGGCAGGCAGAGGTTTACAAGTTTCTGAAAAGGTACTGAAAGATTTTCTTGATTTTGTTAAAAAGGTCAGTCCTTGGTTCCTGGAGGAAGGCATGCTTACTTTATTTGATTGGAAACAAGTTGGTAAAGAAATGAGAAAGCATGTGCAGGAGCATGGTGAAGGGGATTTCCCTAAACATGCTTATCCCTTGTGGCGGCAGATGAGAGAGATATTGGCAAATGATTCAGATTTTAAAGGTCTTGTACATGAAACTTTGTCTGTAAAAGATGATCAGGAAGCCAGACCTCTAAACAACCCAATTCAATCGTAAGGAACCAACAACAAGGAGCCTCCGTTTGAGACTTTAGAAAGAAATTTTAAATCAGATCACAATGAGGATTTTAACGACTCTGATTTTGAAGAGGCCTCTAAGTATGGCCTCTCAGGAGATCAAGATCATTATTATACTGGGGGTCCTCCATTCACAAAATTCCCCACTAAAAGGACAGAAAATTATAGGAGAAGGAGGCCTTTAGTTCCAGCAGGCTTTCAAGGAGCTACGGATGAGGCAAGGAGGACTGGAGACATCACTTTCTCCTTTCCTGTAGTAGAAGGAATGCATAGTGAAAAACCTATATGGGAGCTTCTGTCTTTAAAAACTCTTAAAGAATTACAATTGGCTGTTAAAACTTCAGGACCCTCAGCTCCTTATACTCTACAAGTATTGGATGTGTTTGTAAGTCATTGGTTGAATCCTTACGATTGGCATCAAACAGTAAAGGCGACTCTGAGCCAAGGGGATTATATCCTCTGGAGAACAGAGTATGAGGATAGGTCAAAGAAAACAATGACACAATTTCTTAAACGAAAATGACCAAAACCAGACATGGATATGCTCCTTGGGACTGGGAAGTGTACCACCCCCCAGTCACAGGCTACCATCCCTAAGGAAGTATTAGAAGCAATAACAAACAATGCTATACAGGCTTGGAAGAGTCTGCCACCTCCTGGTGCCAAGGGAACTACTTTGTCAGGAATTAAACAAGGCAATGAAGAACCTTATCAGGAATTTGTTTCAAGGCTAGAGGAGGCTATTCATAGAATGTTACCACCTTCGGAAGGAACAGAAATATTATTAAAACAACTGGCATGGGGAAATGCCAATACGCTCTGTCAGGATCTCATGAGACCTATTAGGATAGGGACAATACAGGACTTTATAAAAGCCTGTATAGATGCCTCACCAGCCGTAGTGCAGGGAATGGCCTACGCTGCAGCCATGAAGGGTGAGACCTATAGCGACTATGTGAAGAGGACTTATGGAGGAAGAGGACCCTCCAACCCCACATGTTTCAAATGTGAGAAGATAGGACACATGCAGAGAGAGTGCCCAAATGGGAAAAAGGGTATGTACCCGAAAAGGGGACACCCCCTGGATTATGCCCTAGATGTCAAAAGGGTAGACATTGGAAAAAAGATTGTAATTCAAAGTTCCATAAAGATGGGACTCCTTTGTCTAAGGGCAAAGCTAAAGAAAAACAGGGAGAAAAGACAAAAAACTAGATTTGGGGCAACCTCTCAGCCCGCCAAAAGAAAGTGAGGATGCTGAGGAATCCACATCAAGGGACATGCTCAATCCAGAAGCCCCTGAATTTACCATACATGAATTACCTAAGCCACTCCCAGTAGTGCAGGTTTGGATTTCTCAGTATGCAAGGATGTGATCTTGTCCTCAGAGGATGGGGTATCACTAATATCCACTTCAATTCTGGGGACTTTGCCCCAAGGAACTGTAGGCTTAATAATTGGACGTAGCTCAAATTATAAAAGAAATTTTGAAGTCCTGCCAGGTGTAGTTGATTCAGATTTCATGGGAGAAATAAAAATAATGGTCAGACCTCTAAAAGAAACTATTCAATTACATAAAGGACAAAGAATAACTCAATTATTATTATTGCCATATCTTAATTTACCAAATCCAATTTTAAAAAAGGAAAGAGGGCAGGACCAATTTGGCTCATCGGATGTTGTAGCCTGGATTCAAGATCTGGGAATAGATAGACCTTTTTTTTTTTTTAATTTTATTTTATTTCTGTATGTGTATGAAT
>VZQC01012470.1:2274385-2313314 GCA_009823505.1 Rhizomys pruinosus | reverse complement strand
CAGTACCCTGATGCATATATACTCCATTACATGGATGATATATTGCTTGCCCATCCCTCAGGATCTCTTAATCAGCAAATTTTAGCCCACACTTTGGAGCAACTTACGTTGTTTGGGCTAGTTGTAGCTCTGGATAAAGTTCAAAGAAATAAGCCTCTTAGCTATTTGGGACAATTTATACATAATGATTATATTTGTACTCAAAAAATGTGTATTTGTTTAGATAAGTTATGTACCTTAAATGATTTTCAAAAATTATTGGGAAATATTAATTGGATTAGACCTTATCTAAAAATTACAACAGGAGAATTAAGTCCTCTGTTCCAAATATTACAAGGGGACACAAACCCTAGATCAAAAAGACACATGACTCCAGAGGCAATAAAAACTTTAGCTCTGGTAGAAACTCAATTAAATATGGCAAAAGTAAAACAAATATCATATAACAATGAATGGGATTTGATTATCTTCAAAACGCCATATACTCCTACATGATGTTTGTGGCAATCAGGAATTTTGGAGTGGATTCATTTACCTCATGTACAATCAAAAATGTTGGCATCTTATCTGTATATGTGTTCATTGCTTACTATTAAGGGAAGAACAAGGTCTAAAGAGCTATTTGGAAAAGAAATGCATAATGTAATTATACCTTATAATAAAAAACAATTTGAGACTTTACTTATAAAAAATGAAGATTGGGGTATAGCTTTACAGGGCTTTACAGGACAAATTAAGTATCATTATCCAAAACATCCTCTTATTGAATTTTATAAAGAGACAGAAATAATTTTTCCCTCCAAATGTTCTCAACAACCTTTAGACGCTGCCCTCTGTATATTCACAGATGGGTCATCTAATGGAAAATTTGCAGTTTATGCCCCCAGTAAAGAGCCTCTAGTAAAGCAAGAGATTAAAACCTCTGTGCAGCAGGCAGAGATAAAGGCTGTAATTTTGGCCTTCCAAACCTATACAGAAAATTTTAACCTTTATACAGATTCTGAATATGTAGTCAATTTGTTTCCTGCAATAGAAACTGCTTTGCTTTCAGGACATTCAATGCTATTAAGGTTATTACAACAATTGCAACAAGTGATTAAGGACAGGACAGAAAAATTTTATATTGGACATATATGGGGACACTCTAATTTACCTGGCCCCCTGAACAAAGGGAAGCCACAGGTGGAGAAAATCTGGCTGGGTTGGTCTGTGGCACATATCTGGTAACTAGTAAGAGCAGTAGAAAAATAAGCAAGAGATATTCAAATCATGTCACAAAAATACTGCTGAGGTTTTTCTCCTCAGAAATAATTATTTTGTAAAGAAAGCCTCAAGGTCTCAAGGGCCCTCCACATTTCCAGTTTCAACCAAAACACAGACTTATGAAACGACACTTGAATTATACTTTCACAAAAATAATTAATTTCCAAACATGTTGAAAGATATTCTTTTACTGTGTGAAAGCATATTTGAGATTTTTATCTGTTGTATACTCAATACTTCAGAATACTCCTTTTATGGAAGGTATGTATATTATGTGCTTTTTTAAATTTCACACTATAAGTAAAACAATGGAATGTATTTCTAACAACAAGAGCTGAAATTTATAGAATGTGTCATATCTAACTCAATTAAACGTGGATTGATGACTTTTGAGTTGCATGGAATAATAGAAGCAATATAATTAATTCCACTACGTGGGGAAGATTACAAAACAGCTTCAAGAAACAAAGTATTTGAGGCTGGGGAGATGATACATTCATGACTAACACTCCATTCTCTAGCAGAAGATCTGAGTTAGAACTTGTGTTAAGAAGCTTAAAACTGAGACGCCACAACGCGCCAGGCCAGGTAAACAGCTCCTCAGCTCTAGGCGGGGTCTGGCGGGGGGCAGCTGGGAGAGGGTCTCNGAGGGGGCGTGGTAGAATGTAAGGGCTGCGATTGGGGTGAATGGTGAAACTACAGCAATGTAGTCTGGACCCTCATTTGATCAACCTGATTGAACATACAACCCGTCACCCCACGCTGGAAGGTGGGGCTGTGGGGGTTTCGGCACAACAGCCTGCAAATTGGTTTTACATGGAGGATGCTTGTACTCATGGATTATCACTTATAGCTAAAAAATGGAAAAAAAAACTGAGAGAATTATGCAGGACACTTATGGCAGAATGCCTGATCTCGGTTGGGGTAGGGGTGAGGGGGAAGGGAAAGGGAAATATGCCTGAACTGAATTGGAAAATGATGTATGAAATGCACAAAGCATCAATAAAAAAATGTTAAATTAAAAAAAAGAGTTGGCTTGGAAAGGAGATAAAAAGCTAAAATGACACATATACAAAAAAGCAAATTTTATTCCTCATGTTCAGAAATGTCTGGTCTTATTGTTATTAAAATGATAAAAATACATTATTCAAAGAAAACCTCAGGTCTAATTTTTGTAAGGATGCAAACCACCATCCTGTCTCATGTCTCCCTTGAGTCTTCATGTGCAAAGTCACCTGTCTGCTCAAACAGGTAAAAACAGAGGGGGAAACATGGAGAAAAAACTATTCCTTAACATTTCAGAAATATAATCTGTCCACGTGTTTGACAAAAAAAATTCTAAACTGGTTTTCTAAAGGTTTTATTTGTTATCTGCTAAGACTGGATTTGATCTCCAAATTAAACTGTTTTAAAGTTGCAGGTATGCTAACTTCAGTTTCCTTTCAAGCTGTTTTACAACAAGGTATGTGAGTCTATTCAATACAACCACTAGGATAAAAATCTCTTACATAAATATATGGATAAATTGCATATCTATGTGGATGATACTATTAACAACTCTGTAACAACATATTAGAAATCTATCAGACTATTGATGGACAGTATATGGTGTTTTTTCCAATACGTGTATGTCTGTATATGATAACAATGTATGTCTGTGCCTCTGTTCAGTACAACTTTTATAAATTGCCATCACCAAAACTAAGTTCTAAAAACTTTGTGTATAAGTGTGAATATAAAGTACTGATCACTTTTATAGGCTCTATTTTACACTTAAAGTAAAACATACCTTTTGTTTTCCTTGGACGTATTACAGATCTAGTCTTTAATTTCTTGTATGTTTATTGTGACTTCCTGTTGTTACATTAGCTTCTATAACTCTGCTATATATTTATTATACTTGACACATGTTACTTTTAACATTTTTAAGAAAAATTAGGTTTCATTTCTAGGAACCACATGAGAACAGTCCGAGTGAAACCAATTCTGGTGAGCTTGATAGATTGTTGTTAATTATTAGTAGTAATTGTTATTGATGTTACAATTATTGTTATTGGATATAATTGTTAATAACAATTGGTAAAAATTCAGTCAAATGGTAAATTATTCATTGTTGCTATTATTATTAACAATTATTAATAATTATCATTAATGATTGTTGTAACTAATAATGGTTAGTAGTAATTATTGATAATAATAATTAATAATGGTTATAGTTGTTGTGATATAAATAATTATTATTCTTCCAAAGTCCTTAATAGTAAGACAAGATGGGTCATTCCAAGACTACAAACAACTTTGGCCTGTCTACTTTAATATGGCTTTCTTCTCTTATGGGTCAACCTAACAAATCTTTCTTATGTATGCATGTGTGTATGTATGTATGTGCACGCACATGTGTTTATGGATGAGTGTACTTTTGTGTTCTAAGTATATTATGTTAACAGCCAAAACATAGTTCAATTTCAACAAAGGTTATGGGTTATCTATTAAAAATTTAAAATAATGGATCTACACTAGTTACACTCTTTCAACATCTAAAACAAAGATGCAACCAGGTTTTCATTGTATTAAAGTGTTAATAAGTTTTTGGGTATTTAAAAATAAAAAATAAAAAGGTGTATAAAAAATCAATCAATCAAGATGATAATGATGGTAACAACTTCTCATGGGACATATCTAGCCAGTCTTTAATTAACTGATAAACATAAAACTTTAAAAGGATAATTCTCTATCTAAAGCAAAATATAAAAATAATTCATAATAATTCATGGCTGATGCCATAAGCTTATGTCCTCTAGTGGTTAAAAAATGATATAAGTCACAGTAAGAACTTGTCATCTTTTATAGAGAAACCACAGTTTGTGGATTAACATACCATTCAAACATCTGTGTCTATGCTCACAGCTTATCTTGCCAGAATAATATTGTTTAAATGCCTGTACATCTAATTCCTTGTGCTTTGTTAGTAGGATTAAAAAGGTACCCTGGATAAACTGTCAATCCATGAATAAAAACAACCTAAACAGACTAGAGTCCAAAGCGACGTCTCCAGAAAAAACAGACTGCTTTGTTTCTCACACACCTGTGCCCCTCTCCCAAAGACTAGGAAACAACTTGCAAAAGAGGAGGCATGGTAAAATGTAAAGACTGCGGGGTAAATCATAAAACTACAACAATATAAACTACACTCTTAATTAATCAACATGCTTATACATACAAGCTTCTCCAATTGGACTATGGGAACCTTGGACTGTTCAAAATATACTGCCCTGCCCTCTGTATATTCACAGATGGGTCATCTAATGGAAAATTTGCAGTTTATGCCCCCGGTAAAGAGCCTCTAGTAAAACAAGAGGAAAAAACCTCTGCGCAGCAAACAGAGATAAAGGCTGTGATTTTGGCCTTCCAAACCTACACAGAAAAATTTAACCTTTATACAGATTCTAAATATGTAATCAATTTGTTTCCTGCAATAGAAACTGCTTTGCTTTCAGGACATTCAATGATACTGAGCTTGTTACAACAATTGCAACAACTAATTAAGGACAGGACAAAAAAAATTTTATATTGGACATATACAAGGACACTCTAATTTACCTGGCCCCCTGAACAAAGGGAACTATATGGCTGATGCTTTAACAAGAGAAATGGTCATGAATGTAATGAAAGCAAAAAACAGTCATCATTTACATCATCAGAATGTGTTAGCCCTAAAAAAGAATGCTTAATATAACCAGAGAACAAGCCAGACAAATTGTAAAAGATTGTGGTACTTGTCCTCCAGTTTATCACCCACCAAAAATGGGTGTAAATCCTCGAGGACTCAAGGCTTTAGCCTTGTGGCAAATGGATGTGACATATATCCCAGAATTTGGAAAACTGGCTTTTTGTACATGTAACAGTAGATATTTATTCACATATGATTTATGCCTTAGCCAGGACAGGAGAAGCGGTAAGAGATGTGATTCAACATCTCCTTCAAAGTTTTATGGCTCTGGGACACCCTTTAAAAATAAAGACAGATAATGCTCTGGCTTATACATCAAAAGCTTTAGCTACTTTCTTACAACAATGGAAAATTAGCCATGTAACAGGAATTCCTTATAATCCCCAAGGACAGGCTATACTTTAATGGTCTCATCAAGTTTTAAAGAACCAAATTATACGTTTAAAAAGTGTTAATTCATATTTCTCTCCACATCATCTTTTAAGTCATGTCCTCTTTGTAATAAATCATTTAAATACAGAAGGTGAAGGAAATTCCCCTGCAATGAAACACTGGGGAGGTTTAAAGAGGGACCAGCTCCCTATGGTCTATTGGAGAGATCTCCTCACCGGTACCTGGAAGGGGCCGGATACTCTAATTTCCTCTGGAAGGGGATATGCATGTGTGTTCCCACAGGATGGCGACTGCCCCATCTGGACCCCAGACAGACTTGTCTGGCTGGTGCCTTCCACGGAGACAGCAAAGGAAACAAAAGCATGAGAAAAGGAAAGTGGAAGCCAAGCTGCAGAAGCTCTCCCTGACCCAGAGGACAATGCCAACGTGGACTCAAGTACGACATCTCACCAATGAAGCGAGGGACCTGGTGGCTGCACAACAAAGGCCTTTGACACCTGAATTCATATTTCTTGCTATTCTTTCTCTCCTTGCAGCTCAGCCCGCCGTAACATATGGGGAAAACTATTGGGCATATGTGCCAAAACCCCCTCTCATACATCCAGTGGGCTGGATGGATCCTGATTACATTAAGATGTTAACTAATGACATGGATTTACTGGATGGCTTTCAAGATTTTGATCAGAGGCCCAATAGTTCAAGCCGTTTTAACTTTGGGGGCAGATCAGATTCCCTTCCCATTTGTCTTACACTCAAAGGAGCAGTGCTCCTCGGGTGCTTGCCTGTAAATTATAGAACATTTCTTACTGATGCTCCTGATCAGGCCTCTGAAGGTAAAAGATTAATATGGCAATTGCAATTACTTACTTTGGGATCTGCTTATAACAATGAAACTTTTCAAAATGCTCCTTTTATGCCCTTGCCTGTCTGTGCACAGCACTACAGAGATATAAATCAATTTTAGAAGGTTAGTGTCACAAAAACACCCCATTGGCTTATGTGTGGATTTCCACACTCAGCTACTAAACATATACCTAAAGGTACTAATCTGGAGATTTGGGATTTTTCTTCTGGAAGTTTTGTTATACAAAATATTTCAAAAATACTACAAAAAATTTTAACAATTATGTTGCCCCAGAAATGGGACAAAAGGTACAAAGATGGTTTTCTCCTGGATATGTTGAGCCTGTTTGGGTAGCTAAAGATCCTCTAAAGAACTCTACTGTCACTCATTATGATATTTTTAGATTGGCTGCTAGTGCAAATATAATTTTACAAAAAAAAACAGGGAAAAGAAATCTACACCTCTTGCAATGCATGCTTGTGTATCTTATCCATTTACTATATTATTAGGCCGTGCTCCTCAAGTCAATATCACTCAAGCTGGTAATTCTTATCTAATTAATTGCACTACCTGTAAACTAATTGCATAAATTCAGCCATGTATAAAACTACTGCTGCTATGATCTTGGTAAAAAGACCACCTTATGTTATGCTACCGGTAGACTTACAACAAGATGCTTGGTATGATAACACTGCTCTACACACCTTAGAAAAATTAAATGCACTTATTAGGCCTAAGAGATTTATAGCAGGAATTATACTTGGTATCTCAGCTCTGATTGCTATCCTAACTACTTTTGCTCTCTCAACCACAGCCTTAGTGAAGGAAATACACACGGTTCATTTCATAAATGAAATGAATAAAAATATTTCCATTACATTATCAGAACAATCCATTATTGATAAAAAAAAATTAGAGTCCAAAATAAATGCCTTAAAAAAAGTTGTGCTAGCCTTGGGACAAGACATAGCTAATATTAAAACTAGGATGGAGACCCGATGCCATGCTGACTTTCAGTATATCTGTGTTACACCGCTTCCTTACAATGCTTCAGAACAGTGAAATAAGGTAAAAAAAAATAATCATTTACAAGGGGCCTGGAAAGACACTGACATCACTCACAATTTGGACAATCTTCAAAAAGATATTGCTGCCTTAAGCAGGGCCCATTTAGATTATGATAAATTAGAATCTCTAGCCAGTGGGCTACAATTAGGCATTAAAGCCTTAAATCCTTTAGACTGGACCCAATATTTCATTTTTATAGGGATCGTTTTTTTCCTTATTATCATGGTTGTGCTCCTCTTTCCTTATCTCTTTAGACTTGTGCTTAGTTCCATTCACTCAATCCAGCGTGACATTACTAAAATGCGTCTTAAAAACAAAAAGTGGGGAAATGCCACACCAACTCCAGCGTCGTCTGTGTGAGCAATGACAAAAGTCATAATAAAGGACGAGGAGATACATGCCTCATGGGGCTAGGCTCCCTGGTGGTCCCTGGCAGAGTACTCTGCCTCAGCTTCCAAGATCACGACACACTACAAAGGTGTTATGCTTCATGAGTGTTGGACTTTGTACACTGTCTTTTGACTCTTCTCCTGAGCTCAGCACAATCTCAGTCCCAGACAAGAAACAGTTAAATGTGTCTGGAAATAAATCAGGCAAACAGAAGCCTCATGAACCTAAGTAAAATCATACAGAGATACAACATTTAAAGGCTCCTTTGTCCTAGAAGTCCCCACAAAGATATTATAAACATTACACCGAGTGAGATCATAGGTTAGTTACAAATAACAAAAGTATTCTTCCAGATTTAATAAAAATAAGACTCTGACCTTTAAGCAGAAAACTACATCTAATAAAATTAGTAAGATAAAGTTTAGTTACAGTTATGCATACTAAAGTGTAACACTTAGTTAGAGGCACATGGCGGGTTTTCTCCTTTAAGAAAAACAGCTAATTAAGAGGCCCTTTCCAGGCTTGAGGCTTGAATCACAACCTGGAGATAACTAGCGGCCTTGGAAAAATTCTAGCCCCAGGAAGGATGAGAAACATCAAATTGGAACTTCAAAAGAAACAAAAACTGTTTATGACTTGTGATTCTAAGACTACTGTTTTA
The DNA here is from genome assembly GCA_009823505.1 of Rhizomys pruinosus. Taxonomy (NCBI): domain Eukaryota; kingdom Metazoa; phylum Chordata; class Mammalia; order Rodentia; family Spalacidae; genus Rhizomys; species Rhizomys pruinosus. Next base: position 2,304,965 of record VZQC01012470.1, on the reverse strand, counting down.
TTGCTTATCTCCCCTGCCAAGACAGTGTGAGCAGTATACTGCATGTAAACTTCCATTGATGTGTAAACTTTATCTGACTTGCTGCCCTTGTAAATCCAGGTGCGAATTCCTTAGGCAATAAGCCTTTTGTTCTCGGGGAGGTGCAAATTCTCTGCCTGCCTCCTCAGCCTTCCCCTGCTTTCTCAGCCCACTTTTTCTGCTTGTGATATAAAAACTTGACTTGATCTCAGTAAAGACGCACTAGATTCAAGACCACTCTGGTGTCATGTCCATTTTATTATATTTCACCTAACCTGTGCCCTCCTGTACAACAAGGTCCCCCTGAATTACCTACCTTAAACCCTGCAGGTGGAAAAAATCCGGGTGGGTTGGTCTGCAGCAACTAAGTGAAGTAACACAAGTCTCAGAAAAACAAAAGGAACTACTTAGAACTACTGGGTCCCCTCATCTTGGATCTTAGCACCAAGAGGGGTAAAACCGTTGTTTTTCAGAAATTATACCGCATTGACTGGATTAATACGTGAGAATATACTTTGAAGTGTTTTTATGTCATCTGTTGTTCCCTAAGTTGCTAAGACTCTGGGAAATATATCCTCCCCTTTCCCTTTAAAACGACATTTAAATGCCAGGCATGGTGGTACATGCCTTAATCCTAGCCAACGTTTGGGGAGGCAGAGGCAGGTGGATCTTTGGTGAGTTCAAGGCCAGCATGGTTCTACACAGTGAGGTTCCAGGACAAGCTGGGGCGACGGAGAGACCCGGTCTCAAAAAAGACCCAAAAAAAAAAAAAAAAAAAAAGAAAGAAATATTGTATGAAATACACAAAAGCTCAGTAAAAACAAAATTAAGAATGAAAAAACAATCCACTTGGATAAGACACAGACCCCACCGGAGTGATTCGTACACTGGTCTTGCTCAAAGATAAGGATGCGTGGGGCAATGAGACTTGCCAGAGCGTTGCTTCTGCTCCTGGCTGTGCAGCCTGGCCCTTCTCTCACCCAGTGAGGGAAACTTAAAGCCAGTACCCACATAGTCAAAATTAACCATTACTCTGTATTCAGTGACTCCTGAGCTGATATAGGTGGTGGGGACAGGGGAGCCTCTACTCAAACTTGCCACCCAACTGGTATGAGGCCTGTGTTCAGTTGACTATACACTTTACTCTGATCTCCTCCTCTTAGTGAAGCTAATCCCAGGGCTGAGAGGTCATTCATTACCTGGGTCCTTTAATGTCCACGTTGACTCTATAAGAGTTCCCAAGGGGAGATTCAAATGGATTTAAGACTAGAAACTAAAGAGCTACAGGTTTTGAATTGACTATGTTCTGGCAGTCATCAATAAACATAACTGTAATTAGCAATTATGTTTTATGTATATGTATTAAATAACTATTTATGTAAAAATGTAAATAACAATTGGTAAATCAACAAAGAATGATCAGTTATACTAGAGATGCCTTTAAAGAACATCTGACAGCTAGATGCCACCAACTCAATGACTGGGGACAGCAGGATCACACTTGATCTGATGCTAGCAGAAAAGGGAGGTATTATATTCCTGATAGCAGATGCTGCATTTTATTCCCAATAACACAGTTCCTGATGGAACAATTACAAAGGCTCTTCAGGAACGAACAATATTGCCCAATGAGTCAGCCAAAAACTCAGGAATTAAAAGACATTTTTCTCTATTCTTATGGAACAATGGTTGAGAAAAATGAAAAGAAGTCCACAGGTTATCATTGTAAAGGTCGTGATTACAATTGGATGGTATGTAATCTGGGCATACAAGGGCTAATTCAGTGATCAATGAACCAGCAATAACTGGAAAAATCACTACACTTTCTCATAATGTTGCTAATGAGAATCTCAGAACCAGAAAGTCAGATTATGTGAATTAAATTTAAAGAAAAGAGGGGGAATTATGGGAAATGTAAATCAAATATTCTATCTTTTCTATCAAGGTTAAATGAAGCCAGAAATGTCCCATCTTTAAAAAAAATTAGGAAAAATAGCACGTGATAAACTCTCTTCCCCAGCCAACATCTTTCTAAGATTAGCGTTTGTGCTCAAGGTCGCAGCCTGCTCTGAATAGCTGCATCTGCTTATCAGGTCTTTTGCTTTCTTTTTAAACAACCATGTAAAAAAATATAAATGTAGGAATTGAGATCCTTCCTGTCAAAAACATTTTTAAACTATGCTAGTCCTTCTCTTCAGTATCCTAACTTATCATAGAACTAATATTTACCTTGATGTCACGCTTCTTATTTAAGATTTATTTTAATTTTAATTATGTGGCTATGTCTCTGCCTGTGTATAAATTTCTGTGCAGGCATGCAGGTGCCCAGGAAACAAAGGTGTTAGATCCCCTGCAACTGGAGTTACAAGCGGCTGTGAGCCACCTGATGTGGGTGCTGGGAACCAAACTCAGGCCCTCTGGAAGAGCAGTATATGCTCATAATGGCTGAACCATCTCTCCAGTCCATGTTACATGTTTCTCAACTGTAGCTTGTAACACAATAGTTTGTTATCCCCGACAACATCTAAGCCAAAATGACAGCCTTTGTCCCTGAGGGGTTCCAAGGGTCAAAAGGGGTTACATGGTAACAACCTTCCCAGAACAAAGAAAAAATGCAATGTGATGTAATCATATGTACCCATGCATGACCTTGTCTGACCCTGATGCATAGGACACCCAGTTGCTAAACAAGGGAGACAATGAAATTAAAATGGTAGCGCTCAGTGCTCAGCCTTCAAATATGAATCTTCTGGGCTCTGACACCAGCATGAAATAAACATTCCTGGCCATAACTCGCATGCAAGCAGGGCAGGTACACAGCTACAGGTGGGGTGGTCTGGCACAGGGGCAGCTGGGAGAGGGCCTCGGCTCTGAGCCTTCTTTCCGGGGTCCCCGTCTTGGAGGGACCATGCTCTGCCTCTGCAGAGCGAACAGAGGGTCGCGTTTACTTCTGCTCTGGTCCCGGCTAGCGGACTTGTGGGTGGGCTCCTGAGTTGCAGGCAAGATGCCATAACTTACGCACAAGCAGGGCAGGTACACAGCTACAGGTGGGGTGGTCTGGCACAGGGGCAGCTGGGAGAGGGTCTCGGCTCTGAGCCCTCTTTCTGGGGTCCCCATCCCAGAGATACCAGGCAGGCGTGCAACCCCGCCCCACTCCAAGGGAATTGCTGAGAATCCAAGTGGTCTTCCTTTTGGAGAACCTTCAGAACAGAAAGAGAAGACTGACTTAGGCTTCCAACATCCAATATATACACAAAATTGAAAACCTGAAACCTAGGCAAATCAATACACCATAAAAATAAAAAATAAAAAAAAGGAGGAGGAAAGGGGAAAAAAAGCATCGGAAGGAGGCAAGCAAAACCATCTGCTAATATAGTGAAAAGTCATTTGTGAATTGAACCACAAAAGGGAAACCCACATGCCAGGGACACGATGAAGGGACAACATGGGAAAGGCACAGGATATTCCCACACCAGGCCCTACCAAACCTGGAGGAGCTAGCTACAATGGGATCCCCTTGGAGGAGACCCAAGGAACAGAGCTTAGAGGAATAAGAGTTTGGGCTTTTGACAGGAGATAAAAAGCTAAAAAAGTGAAAAAAAAAAAAAAAAGCCAAATTTTTATTCTCAAATGTTCAGAAATGTCTGGTCCCTTATTGTTTATTAAAAATGAATAAAAAATACATTATTCCAAAGAAAAACCTCATGTTCTAATTTTTGTAAGGAATGCAAACCCACCATCCGGTCTCATGGTCCCTCCCCCTCCGTCTCCCTTGAGTCTTCATGTGCAAAGTCACCTGTCTGCTCAAACAGGTAAAAACAGAGGGGGAAACATGGAGAAAAAACTATTCCTTAACATTTCAGAAATATAATCTGTCCACGTGTTTGACAAAAAAAATTCTAAACTGGGTTTTTTTTTTCTAAAAGGTTTTTTATTGGTTTTATCTGTTAGAATGAATTTGATCTCCAAATTTAAACTGTTTTGTTTAAAGTGCAGGATGCAGCTAAATTACTTTTAAGGTGTTTTCCGTTTCAAGCTGTTTTTTTACAACAAGGTTATGGGTGAGTCTAAATTCAAGACAACCACTAGGATAAAAAATCTCTTACATAAATAATTGGAAAATTGTGTATCTATGTGGATGATACTATTAACAGCTCTGTACCAACATATTAGAAATCTATCAGAACATTGATGGACAGTACATGGTGTTTTGTTTCCAATACCTTGTATGTCTGGTATATGAAAGAACAATTGGTATGGTCCCCCCTGTCCCTCTGTTCAGTACAACTTTTATAAATTTCCATCACCAAAACTAAGTTCTAAAAACTTTGTGGTTGGTATAAGGGTGAATATAAAAGTACTGAATCACTTTTTTTAATTAAGGCTCTATTTTACACTTAAAGTAAAACATACCTTTTGTTTTCCTTGGACGTATTACAGATCTAGTCCCCCCTTTAATTTCTTGTATTTTATTGTGATTTCCCCATGTTGTATACATTTAGCTTCTATAAACCTTCTGCTATATATTTTATTATATTGAACAACATGTTTTACTACTTGTTTAACATGTTTTAAGAAAATAGGTTGTTCCATTTCCTAGGAACCACATGAGGAAACAGTCCCCCCGAAGTGAAACCAAATTTCGGGGGAGCTTGAAATAAGATTGTTGTTTAATTTTAGTTAGGAATTGTTTTTTTGTTGTTACAGATTGAATTGTTATTGGATATAAATTGTTAATAACAAGTTGGTAAAAAAATGCCCAGTCAAATGGTAAAAAAATTAGTCAATTGTTTGCTAATTGATGATATTAACAATTATTAATGATTATCAATTAAGATTGTTGTAACTAATAATGGTTAGTAGTAAAATTATGGATTAATAATATTATAATGGTTAATAGTTTTTGTTGTGGATAATTATTATTTTTCTTCCAAAGTCCTTAATTTAATAAGACATGATGGATCATTCCAAGACTAAAAACAACTTTGGCCTGTCTAATATGGATTTTTTCTCTTGCAGGTCAACCTAAAAAAATCTTTCATATGTATGCATGTGGGTGTAATGTAATGTAAAGTGCAAACGCACATGTGTGTAATTGGAGGAGTGGTACTTTTGTGTTCTTAGTAATATTATGGTAACAGCCAAAACATAGTGCCAATGTCAAACAAAGTTATGGGTTTATCTATTATTAAAAAATTTAAAATAATGGATCAACACTACCACCTACTGGTTACACACTTTCAACATCTAAAACAAAAATGAACCAGGTTTGTTCATTGTATTAAAAGTTGTTAATAAGTTTGTTTGGGTATTTAAAAAATTAAAAAATAAAAAGGTGTATAAAAATCAATCAATCAAGAATGAATAATGAATTTGGGTAACAACCTTCCTCATGGGACAGCCGAGCCAGTTCCATGTAATTAACTGAATAAAACATAAAACTTTAAAAAAAAAAAAAAAAAAAAAAAAAAAAAAAAAGCCAAAATATAATTATTACAATATTTAGAAGCAGACTTTTTTTAAAAACCAGAACATAAAATGAAGTAAAATAAAAAAATATAAATAAAAAAAAAAAAAAAAGAACTTGTCATCCTTTATAGAGAAACCCCAGTTTTTGTTTGGATTTAACCATACCATTCAAACACCTGGTGGGGGTCTATTGCTCAAACAGCTTATCTTGCCCAGAAATAATATGGTTTTTTTTTAATGAAATGCCCTTTAAGTTACATCTAAATTCCCTTGTGGCTTTGTTTTAAAAGGAAAATTTAAAAAAGGGTACCCTGAATAAACTGTCAATCCATGAATAAAAACAACCTAAACAGACTAAAATCCAAAGCAAGGTCTCCAGAGAAAAACCAGACTTGGCTTTTGTTTCCACACACACCTGTGCCCTCTCCCAAAAGACTAAGGAAAACAACTTGCAAAAGAGGAAGGCATGGTAAAATGTAAAAGACCTGACTTGCGGGGTAATCATAAAACTAACAAAACAATATAAACGACAAACTCTTAATTAATCACAATGCTTTTTATACTACAAAGCTTCCCCCAATTGGAACTAAATGGGAACCTTGGACTGTTCAAAATATACTGCCCTGCCCTCTGTATATTCACAGATGGGTCATCTAATGGAAAATTTTCAGTTTTTTATGTGCCCGCCCCCGGTAAAAAGAGCCTCAGTAAAAACGAGGAAAAAACCTCTGCACAGCAAGCTGTGATAAAGGCTGTGATTTTGGCCGGCCAAAAAGCCTACAACATGAAAAAATTTTAACCTTTTTAACAGATTCTAAAATATGTAATCAATTTGTTTCCTGCAATAGAAACTGCTTTGCTTTCAGGACATTCAATGAGCTGACTTTGTTCAACAAAAAACCATTTTGCCAAACAACTGAATTAAAGGAACAGGAAAAAAAACAAAAAAAATTTTATATTGGACATATACAAGGACACTCTAATTTGCCTGGCCCCCTAAACAAAGGGAACTATATGGCTGATGCTTTAACAAGAGAAAAATGGTCATGGGAATGGAAAATGAAAAGAAAAGAACAGTTCCATCATTTAGCTCATCAGATGTTTTAGCCCTAAAAAAAGAAAATGCTTTAATATATAAACCAGAGAACAAAGCAAGACAAAAATTGTAAAAAGATTGTGGTCACTTGGTTCCCCCTCCAGGTAAAATCACCCACCAAAAAAATGGTTGTAAAGCCTCGAGGACTAAAGGACCTTTAGCTTGTGGCAAATGGGGATTGTGACATATATCCCCCAGAATTTGGAAAACCCGGGCCTTTTTTGGGAAATGTAACAGGAGATATTAATTCACATAAGGAATTTTTAAATGCCCTTAGCCAGGAACGGAGAAGCGGTAAAAGAATGTGATTCCCAACACATCTCCCTTTCAAAGTGTGTTATGGCTGCCCTGGGACACAACACCCTTTAAAAAATAAAGGACAAGATAAATTGCTCTGGCTTATACATCAAAAGCTTTAGCAACCTTTTTACAGCAATGAAAAATTGCTCATGTTACAGAAATTCCTTATAATCCCCCAGGAAAACAAGGCCTATACTTTAATGTCCTCATCAAGTTTTTTTAAAGAACCAAATATACGTTTAAAAAGTGGTAATAATTCATATTTTCTCGCTCTCCACATCATCGTTTAAAGCATCCCTCATGTAAAAATAATTTAAATACGAAGGTGAAGAAATTCCCCTGCAAGAAACAGGGCATATATAAATAACTGTATTAAAGCCCGGGTGTTGTGGCCAGAAAATGGGGTGTCGCGTGCGCGGCGGCGGTGTGCGGCCTTGTGTCCACGAGGGAGCGCACATACATAGGTGTGCGCAGCGGAATACAAGGCATGCGGGCAAAACAAAAAAGAAAAAGTGGGAACCGGGGGAGAGGCGCGGCCGAGGGGAAGATCGGACCTAGTGCACAGCGGGTGACGGGTCGCGCGCTAGTGCACAACCAGGCTACACATACATGAAAAATAACTGCAGGGGGGGGGGGGGGGAAATTTCCCTCTAAAAGTTTCCTCACTGGAAGGGGATATGCCAAGGTGGGTGTCCCCACAGGATGGCGACTGGCCCCCCCCCCCTCTGGACCCCAGAACAGCCTTTGTCCACTGGCTGGTGGCCATTCCAACCGGAGACAGCAAAGGAAACAAAAGCATGAGAAAAGGAAAGTGGAAGCCAAGCTGCAGAAGCTCTCCCTAACGCAGAGGACAATGCCAACGTGGACTCAAGTACGACATCTCACCAATGAAGCGAGGGACCTGGTGGCTGCACAACAAAAACCTTTGACACCTGAGTTCATATTTCTTACTATTCTTTCTCTCCTTGCAGCTCAGCCCCCCAGCACCGCCCCGTAAACATATGGGGGAAAAACTATTGGGCATATGTTCACAAAAAAACCCCCTCTTCAAATACATCCATGGCTGGATGGATCCTATTACCAATTAAGATGTTTAACTAATGACATGGATTTCGGGATGGCGTTTCCAAGAGTTTTGATCAGAGGCCCCATAGTTCAAGCCCGTTTTTAACTTTTGGGGGCAGATAAGATTCCCCTTCCCATTTGTCCTTAAACAACGCAAGGACAGTGGCTCCCTCGGTGCCGTTGGCCCTGTAAATTATAGAACATGTCCTTACTGATGCTCCTGAATCAGGGGCCTCTGAAAGGTAAAAAGATTAATTAATGGCATTGCCAATACGTACTTGGGGAATCGGCTTATAACAATGAACTTTTCAAAATGCTTCCCCCTTTTAATGCCCCATTGCCTGTCCTGTGGCCAAACTCAGCCAACTACAGAGATATAAAGTAAATTTTTAGAAGGTTAAGTGTCACAAAAAACAACCACCCCATTGGCTTATGTGGTGGAAATAATTTCCACACCTCAGCTAACTAAACAATATACCTAAAGGTAAAACGAAATCTGGAAAGATTTGGGGATTTTCTTTCCTTCCTGGAAAGGTTTTGTTATAACAAACTATTTCCAAAAATACTACACATACATTTTTAACAATTATTGTTTTGCCCCAGAAATGGGAACAAAAGGTAACAAAGTGGTGTTTCCTCCCTGGATATGTTGAAAGCATGGTGTTGGGGTAGCTAAAGATCCCGCTTTTTAAAGAACTCTAATGTCACATCCTTTATGAATGATTTTGTAGATTGGGGCTGCTAGTTGCAAAGATAATTTTACAAAAAAAACAGGGAAAGAAAAATCTAAACACACTCTTGCAATGCAAATGCTTGTGTAATCTTAATCCCATTTACTATTTTATTAATGCAGGCGTGCTCCCTCCAAAGTCCAATATCCTCCAAAGCCTTGGTAATTTCTTATCTAATTAATTGCAACTACCTGTAAACTAAAATGTGCAATAAATTCAGCAGCCATGGTATAAAAACTACTGCTGGCTATGATCGTTGGGAAAAAAAGACCACCTTATTTTTATGCTACCGGTAGACTTTACAACAAGAATGCTTTGGGTAATGAGAACACTGCTCTACACAAAACCTTAGAAAAAATTTTAAATGCACTTATTAGGCCCAAGATATTTATAGCAGGAATTATACTTGGTATCTCAGCTCTGATTGCTATCCTAACTACTTTTGCTCTCTCAACCACAGCCTTAGTGAAGGAAATACACACGGGTTTCATTTCATAAATGAAAATGAATAAAAATTTTTTTTTTTTTTTTTTTTTTTTTTTTTTTTTTTTTTTTTTTTTTTTTTTTAAAAAGTAAAAATAATGCCTTAAAAAAAAAGTTGTGCTAGCCTTGGGACAAGACATAACTAATATTAAAACTAGGATGGAAACCCGATGCCATGCTGCCTTTCAGTATATCTGTGTTACACCTCTTCCTTACAATGCTTCAGAACAGTGAAATAAGGTAAAAAAGAAAAAATATATTTTTACAAGGGGGCCTGGAAAAAGACACTGACATTACTCACAATTTGGACAATCTTCAAAAAGATATTGCTGCCTCATGCAAGGCCCATCTGGATAATGATAAATTAGAATCTCTAGCCAGTGGGGCTACATTTAGGCATTAAAGCCTTAAATCCTTTAGTCTGGACTCAATATTTCATTTTTATAGGGATCGTTTTTTTTTTTTTTTTTTTTTTTTTTTTTTTTTTTTTTTTTTTTTTTTTTTTTGGTACCATTTGCTTTGAAGAAGTTTTTCCATCCATTCAACTCAATCCCAGCGTGACATTTACTAAAATGGCGTCGTAAAAACCAAAAAGTGGGGAAAATGCCACAACCAACGTCCAGCTCCAGGTCCCCTGGGTGTGAGCTATGACGAAAGTCATAATAACTGATGAGGAGATACATGCCTCATGGGGCTAGGCTCCCTGGTGGTCACTGGCAGAATGCTCGGCCCTAGCTTCCAAGATCATGACGCACTACAAAGATGTTTGATGCGTTCATGAGTGTTTGGACCTTGTTACACTGTCCCTTTTTTGACTCTTGCTCTGAAGCTCAAAGCACATCTCATCCCCACCCCAGACCCAAGAAAACAGTTAAATGTGGTCCCTGGAAAAAAGCCAAGGCAACCAGAAGCCTCATGAACCTAAGTAAAAATCATACAGAGAGACAACATTTAAAGGCTCCCTTTTGTCCTAGAAGTCCCCACAAAGATATTATAAACATTACACCGAGCGAGATCATAGGTTAGTTAATAATAAAAATATTGCCTTTCCAGATTTAATAAAAATAAGACTCAGTTCTTTAAGCAGAAAGCTACATGTAATAAAATTAGTAAGATAAAGTTTTTTTTGTGTACAGTGGTTATTCAGTATTAAAGTGGAAACACTTAGTTTTAGAGGCCATGCGGGTTTTTCCCCTCCCTTTAAGAAAAACAGCTAATTAAGAGGCCCTTTCAGGCTTTTGGCTTAAATCACAACCTGGAGATAAACTAGCGGCCCTTGGGGAAAAATTCTAGCCCCCAGGAAGGATGAGAACTCAGATGGGGTGGGGAAACTTCAAAAACAAAAAAACTGTTATGACTTTGTGATTCTAAGACGGCCTTGTTTTAAATTTATTGCTTATCTCACCCCCTGCCCCAAGACAGTGGGGGAAAAGTATAACTGCAATGTAAACTTCATTGAATTGGGTAAACGTTTATCTGATTGCTGGCCCTTGTAAATCCGGTGCGAATTCCTGGCCAATAAGCCTTTTTGTTCTTGGGGAGGGCAAATTCTCCCGTGCCTGCCGTCCCTAAGCCTTCCATGCTTTTCTCAAGGCCCCTTTTTCTGCGGGTGATATAAAAAAAGCTGACTGATCTCAGTGAAAGAAAACCGCACTAGATTGTAAGACCACTGGCTTGGTGTCATGTGTCCAAATTTTATTATATTTTCACCTAACCTGTGGGCCCCTCCTGTAACAACAAGGTCCCCCTGAATTACCTACCTTAAACCCTGCAGGTGGAAAAAATCCGGGTGGGTTGGTCTGCAGCAACTAAGTGAAGTAACACAAGTCTCAGAAAAACAAAAGGAACTACTTAGAACTACTGGGTCCCCTCATCTTGGATCTTAGCACCAAGAGGGGTAAAACCGTTGTTTTTCAGAAATTATACCGCATTGACTGGATTAATACGTGAGAATATACTTTGAAGTGTTTTTATGTCATCTGTTGTTCCCTAAGTTGCTAAGACTCTGGGAAATATATCCTCCCCTTTCCCTTTAAAACGACATTTAAATGCCAGGCATGGTGGTACATGCCTTAATCCTAGCCAACGTTTGGGGAGGCAGAGGCAGGTGGATCTTTGGTGAGTTCAAGGCCAGCATGGTTCTACACAGTGAGGTTCCAGGACAAGCTGGGGCGACGGAGAGACCCGGTCTCAAAAAAGACCCAAAAAAAAAAAAAAACAAAAAGAAAGAAATATTGTATGAAATACACAAAAAGCGTCAAAGTAAAAACAAAATTAAGAATGAAAAAACAATCCACTTGGATAAGACACAGACCCCACCGGAGTGATTCGTACACTGGTCTTGCTCAAAGATAAGGATGCGTGGGGCAATGAGACTTGCCAGAGCGTTGCTTCTGCTCCTGGCTGTGCAGCCTGGCCCTTCTCTCACCCAGTGAGGGAAACTTAAAGCCAGTACCCACATAGTCAAAATTAACCATTACTCTGTATTCAGTGACTCCTGAGCTGATATATGGTGGTGGGGACAGGGGAGCCTCTACTCCAAACCTTGACTTGCCCACCCCACGGTTAAATGGAGGCCCCTGTGTTTCCAGGTTGAGCTTACACTGTTACCTCTGATCTCCCTCCCTCTTAGTGGAAAGCTAATGATCCCAGGGGCTGAGGAGGGGGTCTTTCCACTTCTTTAATTGACTAATAGACATAAGAACTGTGAAAAGGATTATACTCTGTTCAGAACCAAATATAATACTAAAGTCCTTGGGCTATGCACTTAGGCAAAGTATATTAATGCAGGAGCTCTGACATCAGCAATGGATTGTTCTACCAGGGGGATGTTGGCCAGGGGATCCAAGGCCCCACAAAAGGTAAGGGCTCCTTGCCCCTAAGTTGGGATACCTGCAGGAGGAGAGGCGATAAGACCCTGCTGCCGAAGACCTGACGTTAACATGGGAGGGATGTATTGAGACCGCACATGCAAGGGTACAGATGGCCTCTGGAATGCCAGAGAGTGTTCCCAAAGGCCACTAAACCAATAAAGCAAATACGGGTCTCCCTGAGTCAAGCAAGACTCCACCATCAGCACCAGCTACACTTCACCTGCCTGGAAATACTGTGCAGCAGAGGCAGCCATGTGCCTGTATATCCCAAATCTAATTGGCTGTTGGCTCTCTCCTTGGAGGAATAACCCATGGCTGATGCCACAAGCCTACATCCTCTACAGGTTAGGAGATGTCATAAGCCACAGTAAGACCCTGTTATATTTATCAGGGGGTAAAAATGTAATTCATGAATTAACATATCATCCAAACATATGTGTCTATGCCAAAGTAACCTACCATAACTATTAGTGCTGCTTAAATACCTATATATCTAATTGCTTGTGCTTCATTAGTAGGATCGAAAGGTTACTCCTGAACAAACTGTCAGCCCATGAAAGGAAACAGCCAGAATTGACCAGAATCCAAGTCAACAGCTCCAGAGAGAGAGGACAGTTTTACTTCTCATCCACCTGTGCCCCTTTTCTAAGCCTAGGGAACAATCTGCGGAAGAGGGGGCGTGGTAGAATGTAAAGGCTGCGATTGGGGTGAACGGTGAAACTACAGCGATGTAGTCTGGACACTCATTTGATCAACTTGATTGAACAAACAACCTGTCAACCTCCACTGAATGGTGGGACTGTGGGGGTTTGGGCACAACAGTCTATAGATTGGTTTTGCACGAAGGATGCTTATACTCATGGATTATCACTTATAGCTAAAAAATGAAAAAAAATAAACCTGAAAGATGCAGGACAGTTATGGCAGAATACATGATCTGGGATGGGGTGGGGGTGGAGGGGAAGGGAAAGGGAAATATGCCTGATCTGAATTGGAAAATGATGTATAAAATGCACAAACCATCAATAAAAATTAAAAAAAAAATAAAATAAAATAAACACCCCAACAGGAAACTATGTTCAATGAAATACCATAGAGATAGGTGAAAATCTACTGTGCCATGCTAAAAAATAACTCAGAAACAAGTCATGGTTAAGCTGGCTCTGAGTATTCTGGAGCCCTGAGAATTAAAAATACTTTTTCCAAATTCCTCAGAATAGATAAGAGTACAGGTCCTCTCTTCCTCTGGAAATTCTAGACAGGGACCCTCCAATCACTAATGTACCCACTAGGCCTCCTGTTGGTACTGTGAAGTTCGTGCACTGGTACACTCATATAAGACTTAACCAGCTTGTCTTTTCAGTTACAGAAAAACTGTACACTAACTACTGGCCACTATTGATCTGGACCAAAATACCTGGCAACTAGAATGGCCCAGATGGGAGACCAGATTCTAACCCTTCAGCCTGACACCTGTTTCCTCAAGACTTCGTCCCTCAGCTCTGAAGCAGTTACAGAAGAGAGAGAACAGCATCCCATTCCCTTGTAATCAAAAGACTGGAATGTTAGGTATGAGTTTCCCAGAATTCCAAGGGACAGTCAGGTGTCCATTTCCTCCAGAGGCTGTCAATCTTATGACCATTTCCCCTTACCTGAGTTTCCACCCAGGCCCTATAAAGAAATGTACCTTAGTAGCCATCTTGTTTGCTGACTGCCCTAGCAGGTGCCCACAGATGCCATGCCTCAGTTAACGTTGTACTCCACTCTGCTGCGGCCATTGCTTATCCTCATGCTAATTCTGACCTTCGGACACTGTGTCCTAAGTCACTTGATTGTGTTTGTTAAAGATGCATTAACATGGTCCAGATTATGACTAAATTTAACTGAGATATAATCCGCTGCTCCATGATTGGAGCCATTTCAAGAAAAAGGGGGGAATGAAGAGATAGAAGGAGGTCAGTGGAATTTTCCATCTTGATAAACAACTCCACCTTGCAAAATAGCAGCCCCTCCCCAGGTTAGTGAATAATAGGTTAACAGGCAGGCAAAATAACAGGAAGCCACAGTTGGTTGCAGTTCCATTAAGGAGCCACCCTGAGGGTCTGACCCCCAGAACACCTGCATAACAACATACTAAGTATTTCCCCATTTTCAAAAGTAACCAATCTGTGTAAAAGTCACTTTGAGGGGCTGGAGAGATGGCCTAGCGGTTAAGAGCGCCGACCGCTCTTACAGAGGACCCGGGTTCGATCCCCAGCACCCACATGGCGGCTGAGAACCATCTGAAGCTCCAATTCCAGGAGAACTCCAGTTCCAGGGGAATCTGAGACCCTCTTCTGAACTCCGCGGCGTTGCATGACACGGGTGCACAGACTTGCATGCAGACAGTACACTCATACACATACAGAAATAAATAAAATTTTTTAAAAAAAGTCACTTTGAGTGACCAATGAAGAAATAACTTGTTGCTGTAGCTGTAATATGCTCTGCTCAAAATGTATAAAAGCCGAGTACTGGGTTTGTTCCAGGTTCTGCCTTTCCCCGCTGTACAGGCAAACCCCGGCCTGCTAGCAAATTAAGCCTCTTGCTTTTGCGTCTAGATTTGTCTCTGCGTCTCTCCCTTGGGGGTCTCCCAAGGGTAACGCTCGTTTTGGGTCTTACATGACATAAATATATGCCTAAGTTGAAGTAATACAAACTGGAGGGAACAGCAACAGAAGAACTGGGACCCACTGAAACACTAAGGTTCTCCCAAAAGCAGTGATCCTCTGCTTTGAAAAACTTTTCAAAGTCTCAGAGAAAGATACCTGGCAGATATGGCAGAATGCATGAACTCAGGTGGGGGTGTGGTACATGGAAAGAGAAATGAGTCTAAATTGGACTGAGAAAGGATGTATAAAATGAACAAAACTTCAATAAAAATATATTTAAGGGGCTGGAGAGATGGCCTAGTGGTTAAGAGCACCGACCGCTTTTACAGAGGACCCGGGTTCGATCCCCAGCACCCACATGGCGGCCGAGAACCGTCTGAAACTCCAATTCCAGGAGAACTACAGTTCCAGGGGAATCCAACACCCTCTTCTGACCTCTGCGGCATTGCACGACACGGGTGCACAGACCTGCATGCAGACAGTACATTCATACACATACAGAAATAAATAAAATTAATTAAAAAATATATTTAAAAAGAAAAAGCTGCATCGAGATTAATTTATGAGAACCAGAGCAAGCACTCAGGCCCTTCCTTCTCTGTGAGATGGATTCCAGGCAGCTGAGCCTACAGGCAAATAGACAAAATCTGTTGGCAAACAGGCAAAGTCTTCTGAGAAACAGACAAAGCATATTAACTTCAGTCATTTCTTGTAAATCCTTCTGTTAGAGAAACACAAAACTGAACCTCATAGGCTGCTCCCTTCAACAACACTTGAATTAGAGATTGGCTAAATATGGTTACCAAAACAGGTGATTTCCAAATACGACCAATCCAGATTCATTATTCTGCTTTAGGGCACACTGTATAAAGACTTCTCAATCATCTGCCACCAGAATTATCTACCTATTTTTTGTTTGGTTATTACCCAAACTTCTTAAAATCTTGCTTTATTCAAAACTGTTACTTTTAAACAAAATCAAAGGACCAAGCAGGAGACCAGTGGGTGCCGGCTTCAGGATGCCTTTCGTGGTAGGTCCTGTCAATTTGTAAGGTCTCTGGGGATTGAATGTCTGCCCGGTGGAGGGAATCAATCCAGTTTTCTGGTCTTGGGAAGAGTGAAAATATGTTTTTGTTTTGAAAACTTATATACAAATTCTGCTGCAAGCCAGGTGTGGTGGTGCCTTCCTTTGATCCCAGGATTTGGGAGGCAGAGGTGTTGTAAGGTTGCAATGGAGAGACCACTCACTAGACCACATGGAGTTTAAAGTAAGGTTTAGTTTAATTTATTTTTTTGGTTTAATTTAATTACAATGCTAAGGCCAACCCCAGCTTGGAAGGAATGGAGAACCCAGGAACTGGTTACACAGACTTTATAAGGACCTTGGACAACCAAGTTGCAGTTCTTTGTCTAAACCACTAATCAAGTGGGGACATGGGAAGCAAGCAAGCCAATTACAGTAGCTAGAGGTTAGCTGTTTAGCAGTAGCTGAGGGAAATGGGCAAAAATTCCAAAAGGATGAATCTCAGCTCTGACTGTTGGAACTTTGGGCCCCCTCACCTTATATGGAAGCAAAGTTAATTGTCTCTGCATTCTTGAGTCTTAGACATGGAAGCTGCTCTTTGTATGCCTGAAGCAGGCATAGTAGGTTAATATTCCTGAGTAAAGAATTTTTTATAGCTCATCATTTTGTATCTCAAGAGATAGGGAGATGGATGAGATTTTATCCACCCTGGTCCACAGAGCAAAGTTCAGGACAGCTGGGACTACAGGGAGACCCTGTCTCAAAATTATTTTTTTTTATTCTTCTGCAGTACAGAAGTAAGATTTCCATGGGAAACAATTTCCTTGCAGAGTGGACACCTCCTCTGGGTCCACAGAACTTGATTATTGTTCTGGGGTGGAGGGAGGAAGAGACACTGTGCTGTGTGTGATGGCTGGTCCTTGCTCTAGAAGTTGTGTCCCTCTGCATGAGCTTCTTGTGTCCCCTGTAAATGCTATTCCTCCCTGCCAACCAAACATAGCCTCTTCTTCTTCCATATCCCTCCTCTAAATCAATAGTTCTTATCCCTTTCCTGAAGCTTGTCCTTTAACCTAGAAACATACTAAAACAAGCATACACACACACACACACACACACACACACACACACACCAATCCTCTCTTGGACCTGTCCCCTGTCAGTTACTACTGGTGATTGTTTGAATGACAAATGCCCCCAATTGGTGGCACTCTGGAGAAATTAGGAACTTTTTTCCTATTTATTTATTTATTTATTTATGTATTTATTTATTTATTAATTACTCACATTGTAGTAACATTGACAAATTTCATGCAATTGTTAAAGCATGGTAGTATAGTTTTGCCAGTAGTCAATGTTCAGAAATTGTAATAGACATGGAATTTCAAATTTATGTTCTAAGACAATTACATATTTTTAGTTTGAGGAGTGTAACAGTTCCTCATAGTTATTATACTTCTATTTCTTTTGTTGCTGTCATTGTTCTCTTTAATTTTATATTACTCCAAAATATGTATATACACTGCATATATATATATAACAAAATGACAGAGTCTGAAAATAAGTTATAGGTTAATTCCAAAACATGTTTGGGGTTCACATTTTAACAGTAATTTTGCATGCAGGCACATAAATATAACTTTACATTCCCAGATTTCATAGCAAGTTAATGTATGTTTTATTGTACTTTCAAAGAAGAGTTAGGTTCCTTCTCATAAGTCTTAGAACTTGGTAAAATAGACACAAAAGCTTCAAGTTCTATCTACAGTAGCATCAGGCTTGACTTACACATAACGATTTAGTGCTAGGACCCACAAATGAGGGATACCATATGTCATTTGTTTTTCTGGAACTGTATTATGCTTCTACTTCCATCCATTTACCCGAAAAATTCCTGATGTTGTCTTTCTTTTTTTTCCAAAGCCAATTTTTATTGAAGCTTTGGACATTTGATGTGGTCTTTCTTCACCACTGTTACACCTCCATTGTGTAGATGAACCAGGTTTTCATTATGCACTCATCAATTGAGGGACACTTTTACAGTGTGAAGGGTGGAAAAAGTACAACACTGGGGACAGGCTTGGGGAGTTCAGAGCTCCCAGTTCCCGTCTCCCCTTTCTGCATGTGATGGGAGCTGTGAGCTCTCAGCCTCCTGCTCCCAGGTCCTTTCAGTCCACTTCTTGCCCTGCCGACCTGACTATTATGAGCTCTAAACCCCTGAAACTTTCAAGCCAAAATAGTTTCTTCCTGAAGTAGCCTCTGGCCATGGTATTTGATCACAACAGTACAGAAACTAATACATAGGGCACTATGTTTTTAGTCCTCTGCAGAAAAAACTCTTCCAACCACTTGTCTGCACTCACTGTGTGCAATTCTCTGCTCTCCTTTCCTCTTGAAACTCCTCCCCCTGTACTTCAGTCCCAGTATCCAGAATCCCATCTGCTCTACAGCCCAGTCACTCTTGTCTGAGGACCCTCTCTTGGCTTCTGAGGCCCGCACCGGCCGGCTTCTCTTCTCTGCCTCCTTCACTAGCTCTTTTCCCATCCAGGCTCCAGCACTGGCTCTCTCCTGGCTTTGCTCTGCCTGCTGCCTTGTCAGTCTCTCTGGGTCCAGGGACATCCAACACCACCTTCCCTGTGACAAAGACCCTGAGCACACAGCTTCAAACAATCCTCTCTCTCCAAGTCCACTCTGTTATAGAGACCATTCAGCACATCAAGTCAAAATGTTCACTCCAGATCTGATTCCCAGGTTTCCTTGCTAAACCTTCTCTACTGGAATTCTTCCTTCTAAGGATACCAACACCCCCTCCACTGGGGGTGGGGGTTCTCTGACTAATCACTGACACTGTCTCCTTCACACCTCACAGCCCATCCCTTTGGGAATGCTACTAGTTCTTCCCTCAAAAGGCATCCAGGCTCCAATCATTCTGCCCTGCAGAGCTCTAGCACTTTCTTAGGATTCAGAGCTGATGTGTTTTCAATCTAGGGATGAAAGGCCAGTGCAGAAACCTCCCTGTGAGCAGCTTGGAGACCTTTCATTGCACTCCATGAAATTCACCTTCTTGTTGACTTTCTTCTCATTTCCTGTCTACCACTGCACTGGACAGGACAGACCATGCTGCTTGTCTCAGAGGAAGCCGACTCCTGACTCTCATGTCTCTCAAGGTGACTGTGGCTTCACAGGGCACTTCCATCCCTGCCTTCCTGACTGGCATCTGGCTCACATTCCATGGTTTCCTCCTCCTCTGCTGAGCTACTTCCATTCGGGGATGACTTCCTTAGCTCTTTTCCTTCCCCAGCCAAAGGGAGCAATTCCCCCTCTTCAAATGCCCAGGTCCAGCAGAGCTGGTTTTCTCAGGGCCCGGCTCCCTCCAGAGGCTCAGAGCAACAGCAGAGGTCTACACTAGGGCCAGAAAACTCCCTGTTCCCAGGTGAGGAGCCCTGGCTGCAGGTGCAGTCTTCTCTCCCCACGGAGGGGCTGTTCTGAAGCCCCTTCTTCCCTCGTGAAGCTCAGGCCTCCTTCTCTGACCATCTCACTGGTCTCTGTTCCTGTCCACAGTCTCAAGCCCTGTTCACTTCCTGTCCACAGCAGCTTCACCATCCCAACATCTGACTCCAGACCACAGGCTCAGAACTCCGCCTTGCCACCTGAGCAAGGACTCCTGTCCTAGGGAGGGCATTGACACTGAGGGGAAATAATAACTCTTTTCCACTCACAGGAGACCCTCTCAAAGAAACAGAGAGACACTTTTTTCCTCTGGGGGGGCTGAGAGAGGATGGGGGAGACAGTCCGCCACAAAGCCATAGTTCAATGTCCTAATTCACTTTCATGTCTTCATTCCCTCTGCTTCCAGATCTCAGGAATTGCTTTTATTTATGGTGTAACACTCTGTACCGCAGTCTCTCTTGTTCCTTGGTTCATCCTTGGCAGACTACATTCATCAGATGGCTCCTCTGTAAGTCCTGGGACCCTGGTAGGTGGGAAGATGCCCCCAGAGGATAAAATCCAGAGGGGTCTTCCTGTTGTTCTCTGCAAGATGGATTCCAGGCTGGTCTACAGTTCTGAGCCAGCTGGGACCACAGGCAAACAAAGTATGTGAAACTAAACTTCAGCCATTTCTTGTAAATCCTTCAGTTTTATAAGCTGCTCCCTTCAACAACATTTGAATTAGAGATTGGCTAAAAATGACTACCTAAACATGTGATTTCCCAATTCCGCCAACCAAGTGGGTTGTTCTGCTTTAGGGCACACTGCATAAAGACTCTTCCTCCCTCATCCCACACCAGAACTTTCTACCTCTTTGGGTTCAGTATTCTACACTTCAGGAATTGCTTCTTACTCAGCCAAACTTCTAAAAATCTTCCTTTATTCAGAACTGTAATCTCTTTAAGGATTTCAAAGGACCAAGCAGGAAACCAGAGGATGCCAAGAAGAAACCAGAGGATGCGGGCTTCAGGATGCATGCTGTGGTATAACCTGTTCATTTGTAAAGTCTCGGGGGGGGGGGGGCGACTGTCTGCCCAGTGGGGGATAATCCATCCAGTTTTCTGGCCTTGGGAAGAGTGAGATTTTAGCCAACCTGGTCCTCACAGAAAATTTCAAAAGGGCTGGGGCTACAGGGAGACCCTATCTCAAAATTCTTTTAAAAAATTATTCTGCAAGTAATGTTTAAACATTGAAGGACAAAATAATTCATAATGATTTTGTATTGCTATGGTGGTTTTATTCATTTTCAAAAAGGAGATTTGAATTAATTCCTCTGCTTAACATAACTGGGCAGTGATTCCCAACATATTAATAAACTAACTTACCCCCCCCCCGACCCCCAGGAAAAAAGCCTTCTGCTGGGGCTGGAGAGATAGCTTAACAATTAAGAGCACTGACTCCTCTTGCAGAGGACTCAGGTTCAATTCCCAGCACCCACATCACAGCTAAGAACCATCTTAGGCTGGGCATGGTGGAGCACACCTTTAATCCCAGGACTCAGGAGGCAGAGGCAGGTGAATTCTGTGAGTTCAAGGCCAGCCTGGTCTACATAGCAAGCTTCAGGCCAGCTGGGACTAAAGGGAGACCCTGTCTCAAAAATAAAACAAAACAAAATAAAAAAATTCTTCTGCTGAATAAAAATTTTTTCTGCAGTATGGAAGTAAGATTTACAAGGGAGAAAATTTCTTTGCAGAGTGGACACCTCCTCTGGGTCCATAGAACTTGATTAGAGTTCTGGAGTGGAGGGAGGAAGAGACACTTTGCTGTATGTGATGGCTGGTCCTTGCTCTAGAAATTGTGTCCCTGTCCGTCTACATGACCTTTTTGTGTTCCCTATAAATGCTATCCCTCACCTGCCGACCAAACACAGCCTCTTCTTCTTCCACATCCTTCTTCTACATTGATACTTCTCTTCCCTTTCCTGAAGCTTGCCCTTTAGCCTAGAAATATACTAAAACAAGCACACACACACACACACACACACACACACACACGCACACACGCACACACACACACATACACACACACACACCCCAATCCTCTCTTGGACTTGATTCTCCTGTCAGTTGCTACCACGTGGTTTGAATGAGAAATATCCCCAATTGGTGGCATTAGGGGGAATTAGGAACTTTTAAAACATGAAAGCTGGAGACAGTACAAACTGGGGACAGGCTTGGGGAGTTCAGAGCTCCCAGTCCCCATCTCCCCTTTCTGCATGTGGTGGGAGCTGTGAGCTCTCAGACTCCTGCTCCCAGGTCCTTGCAGGCCACTTCTTACCCTGCCAACCCCACCACTATGAGTTCTAACTCTCTGACTCCTTCAGCCAAAATAAACTTTCTTCCTGAACTAGCCTCTGGCCATGGTATTTGATCACAGCAACAGAACAGTAACTAATCCATAGGGCTCTGTGTCTTTAGTCCTCTGCAGAAAAAAAGTCTGCCAAACACTTGTCTGCACTCACTGTCTGCAGTTCTCTGCTCTCCTTTCCTCTTGAAACTCCTCCCCCTGTTCTTCAGTCCCAGTCTCCAGAATCCCAGCTGCTCAACAGCCCAGTCACTATTGTCTGAGGACCCTCTCTTGACTTCTGAGGCCCGCACTGGCTGCTTCTCTTCTCTGCCCCCTTCACTAGCTCTTTTCCCATCCAGGCTCCGGCACTGGCTCTCTCCTGGCTTTGCTCTGCCTGCTGCCTTGTCAGTCTCTCCGGGTCCAGGGACATCCACCACCACCTTCCCCGTGACAAAGACCCTGAGCACACAGCTTCAGACAATCCTCTCTCTCCAAGTCCACTCTGTTACAGAGACCACTCAGCACATCAAGTCAAAATGTTCACTCCAGATCTGATTCCCAGGTTTCCTTCCTAAACCTTCTCTACTTGGTTTCTTCCTTCTAATGATGCCAACACCCCCTCCACTGGGATCTCAGAATGATCACTGACACTGTCTCCTTCCCACCTCACAGCCAATCACTCAGGGAATGCTACTGGTTCTTACCTTAAAATGCATCCAGGCTCCAATCATCCTCCCCACCTTCCCCATTGAAATGCTGGTCCAACTGAGTCTGTCATCTCGGTTACTGAGCTGCCTCGCCTGCTCCTCGGCCCCCACACTGGCTCCTCACAGCTGTCCTTACCGCTGCAGTCAGCCAGGTCCCTTGAACAGACAGAAGTTCCTCCCTTCTCCACTCAAAGTTTTCCATTGCATCTGGCCATCCGGTTCACTCGGACCCTGGGCTCCTTGAGTTCTCTCTGATTCTACTGTACACAGCAGCATGGTTTCCTCCTCCTCTGCTGAGCTAGTTCCATTTGGGGATGACTTCCTTAGCCCTTTTCCTTCCCCAGCCAAAGGGAGCAATTCCATCACAGGCAGGGCAAGTCCTCTCTAACTGGCGTTGTATTGACGCAGTTGGTAAAGACTGCCTTTGGTTGCTGACTCCATTCTTGCCTGCCCTCCCTCCAAGTATGGACTCAGCAGAGAGAAAGGAATGTTCAAGAGGAGGTGCTTGGTTACTAGCCTGGTGTGCTGTATAACCTCAGTTGTCAGCTTGACAAATCCAGAAAGAAGGAACCTCAATTTTTCCTCCATCAGATTGGCCTCTGGCCATGCCTGTGAGACACTTTCTAAACTGCTCATTGATATAGGACAGCCCAGCCCATAGGGGGCAGTGTCCCCAAGCCCGCAGGTGTTGTCTAAGAAAGCAGGCAGAGCAGGGGCCAGGAAGAGCAAGCCAGTAAGCAGCATTCATTCCTGGTCTCTGCTTCAGCTCCTGCCTCCAGCTTCCTGCCCTGCTTGAGTGCCTGCCCTGGCTTCCCTCACTGAGGAACTGTGGGACACCTAAGCCAAATAAACCCTTTTTTCCCCAAGTTGTTTCTCATCATGCTGATTCTGACAGCAATAGAAAAGGAATTAGAACCCTTGAGATTAACAACCTCTACACACATTTTAATATAGGGTTGGGCAATTTAAGTAAAACAAGCTTGAATTCTGGGAAGCAGCTTGAATTCTGGGAAGCAGCAGGATGACTGCTAGGAGCCATTACAGCTCCGAGAAGAGCCACAGCTCTAGGAAGCCCTTGGAAAGCTGTAGGGTGTCAATCAAGAGATGCTGAGGGAAGAAACATGTAATCCTGGGTGCTGAGGCAGGAATGTTCCCCCTGCTTGCAGAAGTCAGTGGAGCCCTGAAGGCTGGCTCAAGTGATGTTCTACCAGAGTCAGAGGCCACAGGCAGAGAGAGCTTTCAAGATTCCTGTCTGGTGAACTTCCCCAGGGCAGGAGCTTCAGGTAGAAGGAGCCTGTGAGTCCATCTTCTGTCTGTATAATCCCAGGATATGGAACATTATGGGTGTCATCTGGGCTCTGATTGGCTGAATAGGGATATGTAAATAAGGTGAGAAATAGATCCAATCAGATAAGACCTGGCAAAGTTTCCATCAGTTCTGCAGGCTGCCACCTGCTGCTCTCCCAGCCTGGTTGCAAACAAGGCTCTGGCTGTGTGAAAACTATGACTTCAGTGTAGCTGGAGTCATTCTATCCCCTGTGGCCCCTTCACACCCTGGCCTTGAGTTTTCCATCCAGCACAGAGTTCACATAGGTAAGAAGCTCCATATTGGGCAGGAGGCTATATATCAGGGCTCCTCCAACCCCATCGGTATCACACTATTACTGGCCAGACATGAAAAAACACCTACTCACCCAAGACAGAGAACTAATGGCAGAACAAAGAAACCATATCAACAAAGTCTAACTTGGTGCATCAATGAGTTTATTGGAATTACTTACAGGAGTATGGGTAAGGGGCTACTTACAGGAGCACAGACAAAGAGGTCCAGTAAGACCCACCCCCACTTCCCCTGCCAATTCCATCCTTGGCTTTGGCCATGATATTTAGATTTAGAGTACACACCTGCCAGGCATGGGCTTTGGGCACCAAAGTCACACCACATTTTCAAGCCAACCAAAGAAGAAATATTTAACCTTAATATTACTTGGTTTGAACTTGTAGTCAGCTGAGCTACTTTGTATGGCCTAGAACTCAGAACTCTGTTTCAGAAGTAATGATTACTTGTGGCACTCAGTTTTCTTTTAGTTTTGTTAGCTTTGAACAGTGTAAATCCCCTGCTGTTGGGTCATCTTTACCTTGAGTTAGTGACAAGCACCACGCAGAGCTCTAGCACTTTCTGAGGAGCCAGAGCTGATGTGTTTTCAGTCTATTGAGGAAAGGCCAGTGTGGAAGCCTCCCTGTGAGCAGCTTGGAGACCTTTCATTGCACTCCATGAAATTCACCTTCCTGTTGACTTTCTTCTCATTTCCTGTCTTCCACTGCACTAGACAGGACAGACCATGCCGCTTGTCTCAGAGTTAACTGACTGCTGACTCTCCTCTCACAGTGCCTGTGGCTTCACAGGGCACTTCCATCCCTGCCTTCCTGACTGGCATCTGGCTCACATTCCATGGATTCCTCCTCCTCTGCTGAGCTACTTCCATTTGGGGATGACTTCCTTAGCTCTCTTTCCCCAGCCAAAGGGAGCAATTCCCCCTCTTCAAATGCCCAGGTCCAGCAGAGCTGGTTTTCTCAGGACCTGGCTCCCTCCAGAGGCTCAGAGCAACAGCAGAGGTCTACACTGGGGCCAGAAAACTCCCTGTTCCCAGGTGAGGAGCCCTGGCTGCAGGTGCAGTCTTCTCTCCCCACGGAGGGGCTGTTCTGAAGCCCCTTCTTCCCTCGTGAAGCTCAGGCCTCCTTCTCTGACCATCTCACTGGTCTCAGTTCCTGCCCACAGTCTCAAGCCCTGTTCACTTCCTGTCCACAGCAGCTTCACCATCCCAACATCTGACTCCAGACCACAGGCTCAGGACTCTGCCTTGCCAGCTGAGCAATGATCCTGTCCTAGGGAGGGCATTGACACTGAGGGGAAATAATAACTCTTTTCCACTCACAGGAGACCCTCTCAAAGACACAGAGAGACATTTTTCTGCATGGGAGTGAGAGAGGATGGGGGAGACAGTCCATCACAAAGCCAGAGTTCAAGTGTCTGAACTCACTGTCATGTCTTCACCTTCTGCTTCCAGGTCGAAGGGATTTTTATTTTTGTGAAAACAGTTGCTGCCCTGGGATTTATTTTTAATACGGCCAATGTTCCCTTCCTATGTGCATCAGATGGCCCCTCTGTAAGTTGTGGGACCCTGGTGGGTGGGAAGATGCCCCCAGAGGGTGGAGTCAGAAGGGGTCTTCCTGTTACTCTTGCCTTGTACACAGGCTGATGGAGCAGCACAGCCCCCTGGGCATGGCTGAGCTCCCTGCACTCTTCTTCATACTCCTCATTCTGTCCTTCTTTTCCAGGGGCCCAAACAGACTCACAAAAACAACAAAAAAGAAAAGTGAACTCCACTTACTCTTAAGATTCTAGAAGCATCTCTCCTTGGAACCAAAGAAGTCCTCCCTCTGAAGGTGTTTTCTTTCCTGAAAAATTGAGTGGAATCATTCTCCAACTGCATGTACCTAAATCTGATGCTTCAATTAAGCTTGATAAATCACCATTTGATTAAATAGATTTGAATAAGCAAGTCTTCCTGTGTCACTTACACCTTCATGGTATAGACTGCAAATCATGT
Source organism: Rhizomys pruinosus (assembly GCA_009823505.1). Lineage (NCBI taxonomy): Eukaryota > Metazoa > Chordata > Mammalia > Rodentia > Spalacidae > Rhizomys > Rhizomys pruinosus. The sequence goes on along the minus strand of VZQC01012470.1, from coordinate 2,279,165 downwards.
ATACATATGGCTATGCTTCCTTGTGGGAGGGTTTGTGAGTTGATAAAAGGACCGTGGGCCAGAGAGATGGCTCAGTGGTTAAGAGCACCAGCTGCTCTTGCAGAGAACTGGAAACACTTCCCAGCATCCACATGGCTGCTAAAGACCCTCCACACCTCCAGTTCCAGGCTAAAGCAAGGCTTCATTCTGACTCCTTGGGCATTGAACAAAACAGGTGCACTTACACCCATGCAGGTAATACACTCATATGCAGAAAATATAAATAATAAATAAAATTACAAAAAGAAAGAAGGAGCTTTACAAAAGCATATGCTCTGTGTGTTAGTCAGCTGGTCATCTGTGTAACAAAATAAATGGCACACTCTACTTCTGAAGAAGCACCATCTATTCAGCTCACAGTTTGGAGATTCAGGGACACGGCACCTACACTGGCTCAGTTCTACTGAAGACATTTCACCCAATGCAAGGCAGTAGTAGAAGAAGCACTGACTGAGAAGCAGGAGCTGAGGAGGCTGGGTGGGGCTGTAGGAAGCTTTCTTTTTAGGTCGATCAGGACCATACGGCCCTGCTAAGGGGAAGGGGAACGTAGTGCCCACTTTGCAGACACTGTTGGAAACTGACGCCTCAGCCCAGAGGCCAGCCAGCTACTTTCCTGTAGCCCGACCTGGGTGGTATTTCCAACTCAGGCCCTTAGCCTGGACCCACAAGACACATGTTCCACTCTTGGCCATGACTTTCCACCTGCCCAGAGACTGCTGAACCCTGGACATGAACTTCAGCCTGATGACTATAGGCCTATCTTCAGCCTATGTCCACTCACAACACCAGCTACCCAGGTTTATGGTCCGCAAGAGGACCTCTTTCCAACCCACTGGCCACCCGAATCAAATCCATGCCTACCTTGGCCTGTTCACACAATAATTAATAAAAATAACGGCTGGGAATTCCGTGATGATGTTACTATGAAATTCAAATTTATTCCTTGCCACAGCCTGCTTTTATAAACTAAATGACATCAGTTCCCAGAGCCAATCATAGGCCCCCCAAAATCATTGCCCCACCCAGCACCACCCAGCGAGGCCACGTTGTTTGCTCCTCCTTGTGGCAGAGTCAGACCCTCAGCCACGTGGTGCCCTGAGGTGTGCTAGCTAAGAACTAGTCCACAATTCAAACTGGATCTTCCTACAGGGGGCAGGCTTGCTCCTTTCATAACCGCCCTCTTATACAAATGGTGATAACATCTTGGCATCCCTTAACGGGACAGTCAGCCTGTCCCACGATTTCATTGTGGGTGTTGCCAGCTCCAAACGACCAAGCCTCCCGAACATAGACTCGACAGCAGTATGTTGGGCCTGGCACAGCCTTGCCTTGTCAAGTGAAGACTGAGACAATAATAAGACAAAGGGGGACCTGACATGGGTGTTGCAGTGTCTGGTACCTGCATCAGCAGGGGCATCAGAGGAAAACCATGACCCAGAAAAAGACGGAGGTGAAGGTTAAGGTGCAGAGGTTAAAGGCTGCCATTCCTGACCACTCAGACCTGTCCTTGAGGATCTCTGGAAAATCTGAGAGTTATGGGTCCGAGCTGCTGCACAGACCATCCATCCTGGGTTGGGGCTCTCTTGAGTCTGGACAGATGGTCAGTGCAGCTGGCCCAGTAGTTTGGTTGCTGACAGGGTACTGAGGAAGACAGTGTTGAGTCCAGTTCACCTGGCTTCAAGGGACTTAGGAGACAAAGTTTTGAAGAGTAAACTGTCCCCCAGTGAGAGAGAGGGCAGGTCAGTGATTGTGGACTCTACTGAGGTAGGAATAGGGAGGAACTTGTCCGCATGGGAGTGGAAGAGTGTGCGTAAGAGAGAGAGGTAGGGCAAGTAGTCTGCTAGAGGGGGGCCAAAGCTGGTGAACCATGGTTGATCAGAAAGACCACCCATAAAGTAACTAAAAAAGGGTGAGGCCAGTGGGAGATCAGGGGGTGGTGCAGAGGCAGGTCAGAGCAATGGGAAGAAGAGGGTTTGGTGAGCTGCTGTTTGATGAGGTCATTGGCCCTTTTTACCTTTCCTGAAGACTGTGGATGTGTAATTTCCAGGAAATGTTTAGGGCTTCTGACACCAGCTCAATGACTCTGGGGATGAAGGCCAGGCCATTGTACATCTGGATAGTTAGCGGAACCCTGAAAAGTGGGATGATATCCTCCAGGACTGTTTCTGTCCCTATGTCCACAGTTTCTCTGGAGGGAGGAAACACCTTAATAAACTCTGTAAACATATTAACTAGAGTAAGGAGGTAGCAGTTTTTTATGGGATGGCTTCAATCTGCCATTCTTCGCCCAGTTGGTGTCCATGGAGCTGATGCAGGGGCTAGTGTATCTGGAGTGCCCCCTCAGGTTGGTACTGGCACAGGTGTGACAGGAGGCATGGGCCTGTAAGATATGGGTTCAGAGGTTGGTAAGGTCGAAGAGTGGCTCCAGGAATCAGAACAGAGCCTTGAGGACAACGTGTAGGCTTTGGTGGCTATCAGAGATGATGGAGGGTTGCTGGTTCTGAGGGAGAAAAAGGCTATTATTTAAATAAAAACATCTGTCCTCTGCCTGTGTGGCTCCCCTTTTCAGGAGCTTGTCTCTTTCTTTAGTGGTAGTCAGGTCTGTAAGAAGGGGTTAGGTAAAGAATATGTCTTGGGTCTGACAGGACCAGAGACCAGTCCCCAGGCCACAGAGTTAGCCCTGGCATTGCCCAAGGGCACGTGGATGTGGGCTATCAAGAAAGCATATTTAGAGTCAGTATATATATATATATATATTGACTCTTTCACTTAGTTAGATGAAGGGCTCAGGTAAGTGCAATTAGCTCTGCCTTCTGTGAGGTGGTCCCCATTGGTAGGTGGGCTTGCTCAACAGTGCTGGTGGAGGTGACTACTGTGTAGGCTCCCTGGTGAGTACCCCAGGCATCTACAAGTGTGGTCCTATTCACAAAAAGTGTGAAGTGGGGGTTAGTCAGGAGTTGGTCCGTGATGCCAGGCTGAGGCTGCCAGCATGCCTCCACCATTTCTGGGAAGAACTGAAAGGGACTCCCAGAGGAGGCAGAGGTGGGTAGAAGTATTGCTGGGTTTAGGACTGGGCCAAGGGTTGGGTAATCTGAGGGTTATCAAAGAAAAGCACATGGAAAAATCTGAATATGTAAAGGTTCAAGAAGGGAGAGAGAGGAATGACCTCCGGGTCCCAAAGCCTGTGCAGACAGCGCAGCATAATGGGATGGAAAAGTTTAAGAGCTTCCTGCATGAGTTCAGCCACTGCTGGCAGTGCCCTCAAACATGGCTGCCATCCAAGGGAAATGAGTCCAAGTTGGAATGAGAAATGACGTATGTTATGCACAAAACCTCAATAAAAATATTTTTACTTTTTAATATAAAACTTATTGATATTTTGTGTATTTCAAACATCATTTTTCAGTTCAATTTAGACATAGTCCCCTGTCCCTTCCCCCCACTCCACCCCATATCATGCACTCTGCCATAACTGTCCTGCATCTTTCTTTCATTCCTTTTTTTTCACATAAATTTATTTTTATTTTTTTTAACAAATCTAGTCCCATAATCCCACCCATTCCCCGACCCTGCCAGAGCTCATGCATTCTGCCAAACATGCTTTTCATCTCTTTCTCAGTCTTTCTCAATATTCTCCATGAGGAAGTTGATTGTTTTGAGCAGAAGTTCACTGTTTCAGTCAGTTCTTTATGCAGTCCTTTCTGTTGTTGTTGTTCTTGTTCTTGTTGTTGTTTCCAATATGCATTATGCCCAAATGCTTTGGACAAGAGCTCAGGGGGCCCTACACAAGAAATACTTACAACTAGGTAATTGGCACGAGCATCCACAGATGAGGGATACCATTCATCATTTGTTTTTCTGGGACTGTGTTACTTCACTCAGCAAGATGTCCTCTAGCTCCAGCCATTTTCCTGCAAAGCTCGTGATGTCGTCTTTCTTTACTGCAGCATAGAACTCCATTGTGTAGATGTACCACATTTTCTCTATCCACTAATTAGTTGAGGGGCATTTAGGTTAGTTCCAGCTCCTTGCTATTGTGAAGAGAGCTGCAATAAACATGGCCATGCATGTAACTCTGTGGTAGGGTGAGTCTTGAGGGTACATGCCCAGGAGTGGTATGGCTGGGACAGGTGACAAGTTCATTCCAAGTCTTCCAAGGGTTCTCCACACTGCTTTCCATAGTGGCTGTACAAGTTTACATTCCCACAAGCAGTGGATAAGTGTTCCCCTTTCCCCACAACCTCTCCAGCGCTTGGTATCATTTGTTTTCTTGATCCTAGCCAGTCTTATTGGAGTAAGATGATATCTTAAAGTGGTTTTGATTTGAATTTCCTTAATGATTAGTGATGTTGAACACTTCTTGAGGTGTTTCTCAGACATCTCTAATTCCTCACTTGTGAAGTCTCTGTTCAGTTCTTTGCTCCATCTATTGAGTGGGTCATTTGTTTTCTTTTTTCTTTGAGTAGTTTATGTATTCTGCAAATCAATGCTTTGTCAGATGTATCTGCAGTGAAGGTTTCCTCCCACTCTGTGGGATTTCTCTTCACTTCCTTGATTGTTTTTGTTTTGACGTACAGAAGCTTTTGAGTTTAATGAGGTCCCATTAGTCAATTGTCGACCTTAATTCTTGTGCAGATGTTGTCTGATTTAGGAAGTCTTTTCCTACGCCTATGTCTTGTAGTCTGCTGCCAACTTTTTCTTCCATCACCTTCAGAGTTTGGGGTTTCACGTTGAGGTCTTT
>VZQC01012470.1:2167046-2270552 GCA_009823505.1 Rhizomys pruinosus | reverse complement strand
TCATTCTCTTTTCTTAGTTCTTTGATTTGTTCTTTATAATCTTGTAGTTCTTTAAATATGCTCCCAATTGTGTTTCTGATGTCTGTGTCCTGGGGCATCCCCAGAGGGATCCCACTGCAGGAGTCTTCCATAGGGTTGGTAAAGCTTGGCATGGGATTATCCTGCCCCTTTCCAATGTTGTCTCTTCTTCGTGATCCTGGCATATAGGCTTCTCCTTGCCTGTATTCCAATGTGAGTCCTAAATGCCTCTTCACTGTGTTGAAGGCTTTCTTTGCTTGCCTCCTTCAGATGCCTCTTCGTAATCCCAGTTGGGGGAGTGCTCTTCAGCCAGCACCCCGGTACCTTCAGCTAGCCTCAGGAGATCTCAGATCTCAAGAGTCACACAAGCCCACCTTTAATACTGGCTGGGAGGACAACTCTGCCCCCACAGCCACAAAATCCAAACACTGCACCATTAATCCCAGCTGGGAGGATAACTCCAACCCCACAGCCACAAATGCCAATCAAGCCAAAGACAGCTGGATTAAGGGGGGGCCATTAGGGATGGAATCTTTGGCTGGGTCTTGGGGGGATGTCTGGGGCCTCAGTCCCTAGCAAGGTATTCAGGATTGAGTGTCCATGAAGGATCTGGGTCGCCACCTTCAAAAGCTGGCTCACTATGTTTACAGGCTGGCCAGAGTTTAAATTGAAGATGGGTCACAACATGGATATGCCTGCTTTTCATTTGGAGGCAGGTCAGGGGAAGGAAGGACTAGTCTGGGAGAGGATGTAGGGTAAGGTGGGGGGTCAGCAGAGAGGGAGATACAGCAGCAGGGGGAGGGGTGGGAGTAGCATGGAGAGAAGGAGGGAAACCCAGTAACTCCAGTGACTCAGTCAGGGAAGAAGAGGACTGGAGGTCTTCTAGTGGCAGAGGAGGGGTCTTACCTAGCAGGACCTGAGCTGTGAGCACGGGGACCACAGGGAGGGGCAGGAGCACAAATTCCAGAAAGCCTGCAAGTAGGCCAGCTCCACCCACTGGCCCATGCACAAGCAAAGGTTCTCTAGATCACAGATAATGTTAGAATCCAAGGTGCCCTCCAACTCTTACTGTGGCCAGGCCACAGAGCAGAAGAAAACTAGGTACTTGGGGTGGAGGGACTGGCCAAGGTCCAAGTTGGAAAAAAATTTTAGGCAGACAACCCAGTGGGGTCTGAAGGTTAGGATTTGACCTGGTGTTGCCCACTTCCAAGCCTAAGGATCACAGGGTGGAGAGAGGCATCCCCCTGTGCACCCTGAGACCTGGCAGTGGGGAGGGATGAAGGAGTCTCCAGACAGATATCTCCAATCCACCAAGCCCCTACCCAAAAGCCCGACTCTGCAATCCTTCCCAAAGCAGCAGAAACAGAAAGGACTTGTCCTGACCTTGCAAAGAATTTGAGACTGGGGGCTGGGAAACAGAAAGGAGGCAACAGGAAGTGGAATTACCCCAGTTAGAACCCGGATGTGTCAGGAGAGGAAAAGGGTATCCCCAAGCATCTGGTGGGTCCTAGGCCCCCAGGCTGAGGCTCAAAAAAAAAGACAAAGAGGTCCAGTAACACCCATCCCTACCACCCCTGACAATTCTGTCCTTGGCTTTGGCCATGATAGTTAGACTTAGAGTATCACTCCTGCCAGGCATGGGCCTTGGGCACCAAAGTCACACCACACTTTCACGCCAACCAAAGAAGAAATATTTAGCCTTAATATTATTTGATTTGAACTTGTAGTCAGCTGCAGTACTTTGTGTCCTAGAACTCAGACCTGTTTCAGAAGTAATGATCACTTGTTGCACTCAGTTTACTTTTAGTTTTGTTAGCTTTGAACAGTGTAAATCCCCTGTTGTTGGGTCATCTTTACCTTGAGTTAGTGACAAGCACCCTGCAGAGCTTTAGCATTTTCTTAGGATTCAGAGCTGATGTGTTTTCAATCTAGGGATGAAAGGCCAGAGCGGAAGCCTCCCTGTGAGCAGAGACCTTTCATTGTGTTCCATGAAATTCACCTTCTTGTTGACTTTCTTCTCATTTCCTGTCTACCACTGCACCGGACAGGACAGACCAGGCCGCTTGTCTCAGGGGAAGCCGACTCCTGACTCTCATGTCTCTCACGGTGCCTGTGGCTTCACAGGACACTTCCACTCCATCCCCTGCCTGGTGCCCAGCTCACATTTCCCTGATCTCCTCCTCCTCTGCTGACTTAGTCCATTTGGGGTCCACTTTGTTGGCTTCTTTTCTTCAGACAACAGAAGCAATTCCCCTGTGGTAGTTTGAATGGGAAAGTCCCCCATGGCCTCTGAGTGTTTGGACACCTGGCCCCCAGCTGGGGACGCTGTTTGGTGAGAATCATGGAGACTTTAGGAGTGTGGCCCAGCTGCAGGAAGCAAGCATCACCAGCAGTTGCCTTGGTCTGATGTCAGCACAGCCACAGAAATGTAGCCAGCACAGAAGCCCTGTGGCCTCAAAAGGCACCTCCATCCCTGCCTTCCTGACTGGCATCTGGCTCACATTCCATGGTTTCCTCCTCTGCTGAGCTACTTCCATTTGGGGATGACTTCCTTAGCTCTTTTCCTTCCCCAGCCAAAGGGAGCAATTCCCCCTCTTCAAAATGCTCAAGTCCAGCAGAGCTGGTTTTCTCAGGACCCGGCTCCCTCCAGAGGCTCAGAGCAACAGCAGAGGTCTACACTGGGGCCAGAAAACTCCCTGTTCCCAGGTGAGGAGCCCTGGCTGCAGGTGCAGTCTTCTCTCCCCACGGAGGGGCTTTTCTGAAGCCCCTTCTTCCCTCGTGAAGCTCAGGCCTCCTTCTCTGACCATCTCACTGGTCTCGGTTCCTGTCCACAGTCTCAAGCCCTGTTCACTTCCTGCCCACAGCAGCTTCACCATCCCAACATCTGACTCCAGACCACAGGCTCAGGACTCCACCTTGCCACCTGAGCAATGATCCTGTCCTAGGGAGGGCATTGACACTGAGGGGAAATAATAACTCTTTTCCACTCACACTGGACACTTTCAAAGACCCAGAGAGACACTTTTTCCCCATTGGGCTGAAAGAGGATGGGGGAGACAGAGCACCACAAAGCCAGAGTTCAAGTGTCCGATCTCAGTGTCATATCTTTATGCCTTGTGTTTCCAGTACACAGGAATTATTATTTTTGCAAATATTTTCGCTGCCCTGGTCTTTATTTATCATATGGGCAAAGCTGTCCTCCTATGCTCATCAGATGGCTCCTCTGTAAGTTCTGGGACCCCGGTGGGTGGGAAGATGCCCCCAGAGGGTGGAGTCAGGAGGGGTCTTCCTGTGATATGGTGCTTCTCCATACGTAGAATGTGTCATTTATTTTGTTACAGTCATGACCAGCAGACGAACACACATAGCGTATGCCTTTGTGAAGCTCCTTCTTTCTTTTTGTAATTTTATTTTTATTTTACGTATATGAGTGTATTTCCTGCATGTGTATAATTGCACCTGTGTTGTGCAATGCCTGAGGAGTCAGAAGAAGGCATTGGGTTACCCTGGAACTGGAGGTACTCTTGCCTTGTACACGGGCTGATGGAGCAGCACAACCCCCTGGGCATGACTGTGCTCCCTGCACTCTTCTTCATACTCCTCATTCTGTCCTTGTTTTCCAGGGGCCCAAAGGGACTCAAAAACAACAAGAAGGAATACTAAGTGAACTCCTACATTTAGCTGAGAAAATCTTAAGAATTTAGAAGCATCTCTCATTGGAAACAAAAGAAGTCCTCCCTCTGCAGGTGTTTTCTTTCCTGAGAAATTGAGGGGAATCACTCTCCAATGCTTGTACCTGAATCCCATGTTTCAGTTCAGCTTGATAAATCAACATTCTATTAAACAGATTTGAACAAGCAAGTCTTCCTGTGTCCCTTACACCTTCGTGGTATAGACTGCAAACCATGTACACATATGGCTACACTTCCTTCCCTGAGAGTTTGTGGGTTAAAAAAGGGACCTTAGGGCTAGAGAGATGGGTCAGTGCAGAGCACCAGCTGCTCTTGCAGAGAAGACTAGAAACTAAAGAGCTACAGGTTTTGAATTGACTATGTTCTGGCGGTCATCAATAAACATGACTGTAATTAGCAATTATGTTTTATGTATATGTATTAAATAACCTACTTATGTAAAAATGTAAATAACAATTGGTAAACCAACAAAGAATGATCAGTTATACTAGAGATGCCTTTAAAGAACATCTGACAGCTGGATGCCACCAACTCGATGACTAGGGACAGCAGGATCACACTTGATCTGATGCTGGCAGAAAAGGAAGGTATTATATGCTTGATAGCAGATGGTGCATTTTATTCCCAATAACACAGTTCCTGATGGAACAATTACAAAGGCTCTTCGGGGATGAACTACATTGCCCAATGAGTCAGCCAAAAACTCAGGAATTAAAAGACATTTTTCTCTATTCTTATGGAACAATGGTTGAGAAAAATGAAAAGAAGTCCACAGGTTATCACGATTACAGTTGGATGGTATGTAATCTGGGCATACAAGGGCTAAAAATGATCAATGAACCAGCAATAACTGGAAAAATCGCTACACTTTCTCATAATGTTGCTAATGAGAATCTCAGAACCAGAAAGTCAGACTATGTGAATTAAATTTAAAGAAAAGAGGGGGAATTATGGGAAATGTAAATCAAATATTCTATCTTTTCTATCAAGGTTAAATGAAGCCAGAAATGTCCCATCTTTAAAAAAAATTAGTAAAAACATCACGTGATAAACTCTCTTCCCCAGCCAACATCTTTCTAAGATTAGCATTTGTGCTCAAGGTCACAGCCTGCGCTGAATAGCTGCATCTGCTTATCAGGTCTTTTGCTTTCTTTTTAACCAACCATGTAAAAAAAATATAAATGTAGGAATTGAGATCCTTCCTGTCAAAAACATTTTTAAACTATGCTAGTCCTTCTCTTCAGTATCCTCACTTATCATAGAACTAATATTTACCTTGATGTCACATTTCTTATTTAAGATTTATTTTAATTTTAATTATGTGGCTATGTCTCTGCCTGTGTGTAAATTTCTGCGCAGGCATGCAGGTGCCCAGGAAACAAAGGTGTTAGATCCCCTGGAACTGGAGTTACAAGCCGCTGTGAGCCACCTGATGTGGGTGCTGGGAACCAAACTCAAGCCCTCTGGAAGGGCAGTACATGCTCATAATGGCTGAACCATCTCTCCAGTCCATGTTACATGTTTCTCAACTGTAACTTGTAACACGATAGTTTGTTATCCCCGACAACATCTAAACCAAAATGACAGCCTTTGTCCCTGTGGGGCTCCAAGGGTCAAAAGCGGTTACATGGTAACACCCTTTCTAGAACAAAGAAAAAAGGCAATGTGACCTAATCATATGTACCCATGCATGACCTTGTCTGACCCTGTTGCATAGGACACCCAGTTGCTAAACAAGGGAGACAAGGAAATTAAAATGGTAGCGCTCAGTGCTCAGCCTTCAAATATGAATCTTCTGGGCTCTGGCACCAGCATGAAATAAACACTCCTTCCTGGATTTGAGCAACATGCTGATAACAAAGAGCAGTGCTGCTGCCTGTGAACTCTGACAGGAAGCAGAAAAGTCCTTCCCAGTCCCGCCCACCACAGTGAATATGCCACACCAGGTGATTAGTCTTTCAGAGAAAAGGCAGTCTCTAGCTCACTACCTGCTGCACGGGAAAGTGTCAAGCAGCGTTTTTGAACAATCTTAAGGTGTCTCTCAGACTAGTAAATGAAGTAAATCCTGCAGCACTTCCCCCACATGCACAATACAGATCTCTGCATGGGTTCACTGAAGTAAGAGATGGAAAGGACACCAGTAGATCTGGCTCACAGGATCAGCCCTGCACAGAGCCAGCTGTGCTGCACAGAGCCAGCTGTGGAGGAGTCAGCAGATGGAAGAACAAGCTGACTCAGTACACAGGGGCTGGGGCAGGTGTCAGGTGAAATGCAGATTCTTTATTCACCTGTGGCACTACTGTAGGGGGTCCTGACCCCTGAGGGAAACCAGCAGGGAAGGGTGTGTGTGTGTGTGTGTGTGTGTGTGTGTGTGTGTGTGTGTGTGTGTGTATGTGTGTGTATGTGTGTATGTGTGTATGTGTGTGTATGTGTGTATGTGTGTGTATGTGTGTATGTGTGTATGTGTGTGTATGTGTGTATGTGTGTGTGTATGTGTGTGTATGTGTATGTGTGTATGTGTGTATGTGTGTGTATGTGTGTGTATGTGTATGTGTGTATGTGTGTGTATGTGTGTGTGTATGTGTCTATGTGTGTGTGTCTATGTGTGTGTGTGTCTGTATGTGTATCTATGTGTGTGTATGTGTCTATGTGTGTGTGTGTCTGTGTATGTGTATGTGTATGTGTGTATGTGTGTGTGTATGTGTGTGTATGTGTGTATGTGTGTATGTGTGTGGGGATATATGTATGTGTGTGTATGTGTGTGTGAGTATATGTATGTGTGTGTATGTGTGTATGTGTGTGTGTGTGTGTGCAGAATCCTGAGTAATGAAGGGAAGAACTAACACATTTTCCCATGGCTGCAGGTGCTCTAGGATAATATACAAAATACATCTCTCACAAGCATTGGCAGGCTCACCATAACTCAGGTCAGAGGCTGCAGAGACAGAGAGAAACATTTGTTTATACTGCTCGGCCATTCCTGCAGTCAGGGGCTTCAGAGGACATGTGACTAGGGCTCCTTTGTTTGGATTTGCTTTTTCCCTCCCAAGCCCTGTGTGTTCTCAATTCTCAATGCAAGGGCCCTGTCAGCTCTAGGAGAGGATATGAGCTAATTTCTTTAGGCTGTAAGATCTGTTCCAAAATGGCCAGGGTCCTAAAGGGAAAGACCCATAATGTAACAAACTGGACAGTGTACCCAGATGGGCACAGTCCATCCAGATAACTGAAAAGCTGCACATATGTGGTTGTTAACTCTGTAAAAAAACAATGAAGCAAAAGCACTGCCCATGGCCAGAGCATCTGCACAAAAGCTGAGTCCCTACCCTGATCCAATCCCTTGTGCCACAGGAAGAAGGTGAGAAGACACAACTGGCCAAAATGTACAGGATCCGGGTATGTTTATTTTTAGTATTAGTTCTTTGAGAATTTCATGCAGTATATCTAGGTCATACTTACCTCCTTAAGTCCTCCCAGGTCCACCCCTGTTGTTTCTGCTGGGGGGCGGGAGGGGGGGTGCGTGTTCCTCTGGTTCCACAGTTAACACTCAGCTATGAAACCAATATCTTCGTAACCAAACAGCCAGTTGTGCTTTCTGCTGTTATAAGTGCTAGGATGTCCAGGAAGCTGCTGGCTTTCTGGAAGTCATGAAAGGTTGTTGACCCCATTACTGGATCTGTGTCTGGGCTGCTGGCCTCTCAACACACCCACAAAGCTAATGAATTGATGAACAAGCCTGTGGCTGGGGAAGTGATAACTCTGCTGGTTTCTGTGGCCCCCACCAATACACAAACCCAAGGCCAGAGGCTGTTTGCCTTTTTGACAACCCAACCAATCATGGGAACCAGCCCCACGTCTGCACAAGGCAGGATGCTAGTTGAATTATTAAAAGTTCCGTGATCAATTGCATAATAACTCAGATCTCTGGCAGATATTACAGCTTGTGGGAATTCTCTGCACTCAAGCAGACTGAGCAGCTGTATAGGGTTAGAACAGGCAGCCCTCACTTTGAATGGCTTCATTTTCCAGTAGCCAATGTCAGATCTCTGTAGGAATGAAACTTTGCCTGGCTCAAGGTGGACCTGTAAGGCCTGTCTCGAGGAACCTCCGACAGTTATCTGATATCTCTGTGGGCATTCAGGTGTCTCTGTGACACAACTCACCAACAACTGTGAGTTATCCATAGCTCCATGAGTTCTGGATATTGCAGTGCTTTCCTGCATTGCCTATCTCTATAAAGTTCCAGAACCAGATGGCCCCTTCCCTTGAGGTATTGAGCAAAATGTTACACCTCTAGTTTACTGGTTGCAGAAACAGGAGCTCTGCAGCCCCCCCCCCAGGAGCCAGGGTGGCTCGCCCTTCTCTTCTGCCTGCCCCCCACCTCCTTGCCCAGAGCACAGTATCCTTTAGTATGTAAACACACTGCTGGCATGAATAAAAATGAGTCTATCTCCTGGACTTTCTCTGAGTCCATGTCTTTCTTTCATTTCTTGTTGGGTAACTTCCCACGGTTCCCTCCCCCTCCTTGCCAGAGCTAAGCCTAGGGACTGTCATGCAGGCAGGAGATAGCCCTGAAGCTTGTAGCCCTGAGAAGCTGCCAGCCTGGTTCTAGGAGGGAAGAATATCATGTGGATTGCAGCCATGCATGATTAAAGGACCAACAGATGATATATATTTAACCAACCGATGTCCATGTCACCACATGCCACCTCAGTGATGAGGCAGACCCAGAAATGTATTTTCAGGACAATAGGCCAGTTTATGGCACCAAGCATGCCTGCCCCCCACACACACAATGCAGCCTGACCCCAGGACTGCTGTCCCCAAAACAACCCCATTCCTAACGCCCCCACTTTGTATCTTCTTTTTTTTTTTTTTTTGGTCTTTTTCTTTTTTTGAGACAGGGTCCCCCTGTAGCTCCAGCTGCCCTGGAATTCATTCTGTAGACCAAGGCTGGCCTTGAACTCACAGAGATCTGCCTTCCTCTGCTTCCCAAGTGCTAAGATTAAAGGCATGCACCACCACACCTGGCTCACTTTGTATCTTCTAAAAGAACTTGAGTCCAACATGTGCTGACCATATACTCTTGGGTGAGTGGCCGTCCACTGGAGAACAGTTGACCTACCATAAAGCAGACTCCTAGAAACCAGACTCTCCATCTCCCCATGGCTATCAACTACCAGTAGTTCCTCAGCTAGCTGTAGGGAAGCTTGCCCACCTCCTAACTCCATACTGGGATTTTGTCATTTTGAGCTTGATGTCATGTGGATGTTGTCACAAACACTGAATTCACATGTGGCCCCACTCTGTTGTGTCTTTGCCACAGTCCAGCTACAGGGAATACTAAGTTAGTGGTGAAGAAGAAAGACAGACATGAACATGGCCATGGACACAGACACAAACAGAGAGGCTGGGATCAAGAGAACCTGTAGGCTGATGGAGAAGCAGACACTTCATTGTAGCATTACCATGCTTTTATATCTGGCCTCAAAATGGGAAACTATAGAAATACAACACAAGCTGGGTGTGGTGGACACACTTTTAATCCAGCATTGGGAGGCAGAGCAGGCAGATCGCTGTGAGTCAAGGCCAGCCTGGTCTACAAAGTGAGTTTCAGGTCCAGCTGGTCACAAGTAGTTCAGCCAGCGTGGCACAGGGCGATTCCTGTCTCAAAAAGACCAAAAAAAAAAAAAAAAACTATAAATAAAAACATCTTTCTGGGGTGTGGTGGTGCACCACCTTTAATACTAGCACTTGGGAGGCAGAGTCAGTGGATCTTTGTGATTTCAAGCCACCCTGGTTCTACAGAGTGAATTCCAGGACATCTGGGACTAAAGGGAACCCTGTAATCAAAAAAAAAAAAAAAAAAGAAAAGAAAAAGAAAGAAAGAAAGAAAAAAGAAAAAAGAAAAAAAGAAAAGAAAAACAACATAAAAACACAAATTCCTTTCAACCTCATTCGCTAATCATAGTTTCATTAATCACAGGTACTTGCATCAGCAATACCCAAGCAGAACTTCAAAGACAAATGCATTTATCTAGGAAGAGTTTCATTTACCATATGGAACTGTACAAGCAGAACTTGTAAGAGAAAGCCGTGCCCCTGGAGACTGATTGTCAGAGACGGATCTGTACAGGTTCAGCCCCAGCTCACCCAGAATAGGCCTTGCCAGTGTCATGTTGGCTGCTCTCACGGGGGCCAGGCAGCCTCTACCTGGGCTCCCTGAATAGTCAGCTCCCAACATGTCCTGATGTGCGTGCTGCAAGAGCAGTACGCACTCTTAACTGCTGAGCCATCTCTGCAGCCCCAAGTAGATTTATATTTTTAAGATAAATTTTAACTTGCAGTTACAATATTATGACATGAAAACTATTACATTGCTTGTCTACCTGTGCTCTCCTTTCAAAAAAAGGTTTTTCAAGGTTCGTATCCTGTCCAATTTAAACTGAACAGGGAAAAGTTGATTTAAAATCCAAACTCTTAATATCAGCTCAGCCTACTTAAGACCTTGCAATAATCAGATTAGGCTCTGCATCTTTGAGATCTAAAACTTTCCCTTCTGCAGATATTAAAATGTACATCCTGAAAAGTGTATATTTTGGATTAAGAATTGCTAATCCTATAAAATTGATCCCATCAACATTCCAATGTAAAATTCACAAGTGGAACATTCAGTAATTTTAAAATTGTCATCTTTCTATGTGATTATATGAGGAGATATTGTTTATGGGAACTTAGGTTCTATCCTGTTCACATCAAAGCAAGTTGGCTTATAAGCAAATGGCCATATAAGTTGAAACTCTTAAGTTACTACATTCCTTTTAATTCTTAGAGCAACTAAAACTTTAAAAACAAACAATGACAACAAACTAGATCAGACTTTAAAAGGAACAAATCTTCAGGCCTATAGACCTTCAGCTGAACCTGAGCATGGGCTACTGACGGGCCAGGCGGTACAGTCCCACCCACCACTTACACACAAAGATCAATCCCAGATCTAAACCTATCAGTAGTCGTACTCTGACTTTCTTCTTTGGTGGCCTTCATTCTTTTCCCTTTTGTCACATGATCTACTGGGGAAAGCACACGCATGCCACAGACTATGCGGAGGTCTGAGGACAACATTCAGGAGTTGGTTCTCTCTCCTCCCACTGCCTGGGTCCCAGGGATCAAACTCAGCTTGTCACTCTGGCAGCAAGTGCCTTCACCTCTGAGCCATCTTGGCAGCCCTGTGGTCCATCATTTTCTTTGGGCACTGTTAGCACTCAACAGGCACGCCCTCCCACTACCTCCCATTTTCATCTATTCTACCATTTGATTCCTTTCTATTTTGCCATATTCTTAATATATAACTATTAGTTATTCTACTAATAATACAGAGATCACACATTTGAGAACAAAGGATGCTCTCCTGGGACGCACATGGTCAGGGCCTTCCTGCCTCTCACCTTTTCTCATAATCATGTGAGTCTTGCTTAAACCTTCAATTTTTAATCTTGTAAATTTTGTTTTTGTTTTTGTTTTGTCTTTTCGAGACAGGGTCTCCCTGTAGCCCCAGCTGTCCTGGAATTCGGTCTGTAGACCAGGCTGGCCTTGAACTTACAAAGATCTGCCTGCCTCTGCCTCCCAAGTGCTAGGATTAAAGGCATGAGCCACAATGCCAGGCTTGATCTTGTAAATTTTGTATCTTCTACTCTATAGGACAATGTCAAACTAAACTCCCTACGATAGTAGATTCTACCTGTGTCCTACTGTAGAAAACCCAAAGCCTCCCCTCCAACCCATAGAGAAAGTAGGAAACAGTCTCATGACTCCTTTAGGCAAGAATAAACCTGCCATCACCAGGGAAGGAGTTATAAAGACTGATAGTTATCACCCTCTGCTCTCCAAGGAAGCTTGCTGGGAGCACAGCTCTCAGGGAGGAGCTGTGGCAGAACTCAGATGTGAACTACAAAAAGCTACATGGAGATTAACTTATGAGACCCAGAGACAGCACTCAGGTTGTTCTCTGGAAATAGATTCCAGGCTGGTCCAAAGTTCCTACAGGAAACCATATAAAGTATGTGAAACTAGACTGCAACCATTTCTTGTAAATCCTTCTGTTACAGAAAAACAAAACTAAAGCTCATACCCTGCCCCTTCAACAAAAGGTGAATTGGGGATTGGCTGAAAATGGTTACCAAAACACCTGATTTCCAAATGCAACCAATCAAGATGCTGTAGGGCACACTGTATTAAGGCTCTCCCTCAATCATCTGCCACCAGACCTTTCTACCTCTTTGGGTTTGGTATTCTACACTTCAGGAATTGCTTCTTACTCACCCAAACTTCTTAAAATCTTGCTTTATTCAAAACTGTTATCTTTTAAACAACATCAAAGGACCAAAGAGGAGACCAGTGAGTGCCGGCTTCAGGATGCCTGTCGTGGTAGGTCCTGTCAATTTGTAAAGTCTCTGGGGGTTGAATGTCTGCCCAGTGGAGGGAATCAATCCAGTTTTCTGGCCTTGGGAAAAGTTAAAATATGTTTCTGTTTTGAAAACTTATATAAAAATTCTGCTGCAAGCCAGGTGTGGTGGTGCCTGAATTTGATCCCAGGATTTGGGAGGCAGAGGTGTTGTAAGGTTGCAATGGAGAGACCACTCACTAACCACATGGAGTTTAAAGTAAGGTTTAGTTTAATTTATTTTTTGGTTTAATTTATTACAATGCTAAGGCCAACCCCAGCTTGGAAGGAATGGAGAACCCAGGAACTGATTACACAGCCTTTATTTTTTTTTTTTTCTTTTTTTTAATTTTTTGTTTGTTTGTTTTTCTTGGTTTTTTTTTTGTTTGTTTTTCTTTTTTTTTTTTTTTTCTTTAAATCCTGTGACTTTTCTGAAAGTGTTCATCAGGTCTTCAGGTATTGCGGTGGAGTCGATAGTGTCTTTCAAGTGNTTGTAAGGTCTCTGGGGGTTGAATGTCTGCCCAGTGGAGGGACTAAATCCAGTTTTCTGGTCTTGGGAAGAGTGAAAATATGTTTCTGTTTTGAACACTTATATACAAATTCTGCTGCAAGCCAGGTGTGGTGGTGCCTGCCTTTGATCCCAGGATTTGGGAGGCAGAGGTGTTGTAAGGTTGCAATGGAGAGATCACTCACTAGACCACATGGAATTTAAAGTAAGGTTTAGTTTAATTTATTTTTTGGTTTAATTTAATTTAATTACAATGCCAAGGCCAACACCCAGCTCGGAAGGAATGGAGAACCCAGGAACTGATTACACAGCCTTTATAAGGACCTTGGCCAACCAAGTTGCAGTTCTTTGTCTAAACCACTAATCAAGTGGGGACATGGGAAGCAAGCAAGACAATTACAGAAGCTAGAGGTTAGCAGTTTAGCAGTAGCTGAGGGAAATGGGCAAAAATTCCAACAGGATGAATCTCAGCTCTGACTGTTGGAACTTTGAGCCCCCTCACCTTATATGGAAGCAAAGTTAATTGTCTCTGCATTCCTGCCATTCCTGAGTCTTAGACATGGCAACTGCTCTTTGTATGCCTGAAACAGGCATAGTAGGTTAATATTCCTGAGTAAAGAATTTTTTATAGCTCATTATTTTGTATCTCAAGAGGTGGGGAGATGGATGAGATTTCCTCCACCCTGGTCCACAGAGCAAGGTTCAAGACAGCTGGGGCTACAGGGAGACCCTGTCTCAAAATTATTTTTTTTAATTCTTCTGCAGTACAGAAGTGAGATTTCCATGGGAAATGATTTCCTTGCAGAGTGGACACCTCCTCTGGGTCCACAGAACTTGACTATGGTTCTGGGGTGGAAGGAGAAGTTTTTGTCTCTATTTTCCCAAGTTCTGGGACTTATGAGAAGGAACCTAACTCTTCTTGGAGATTACAATAAAACATACATTAACTTGTTATGAAATCTGGGAATGTGAAGTTATATTTATGTGCCTGCATGCAAAATTACTGTTAAAATGTGAACCCCAAACATGTTTTGGAATTAACCTATAACTTATATTCAGACTCTGTCATTTTGTTATATATATGCAGTATATATACATATTTTGGAGTAATATAAAATTTAAGAGAACGAGACTGTTTTTTTTAAATTAAAGGAAGAGACACTGTGCTGTGTGTGTGATGGCTGGTCCTTGCTCCAGAAGCTGTGTCCCTCTGCATGAGCTTCTTGTGTCCCCTGTAAATGCTATCCCTCACCTGCTGACCAAACACAGCCCCTTCCTCTTCCACATCCCTCTTCTAAATCAATAGTTCTTATCCCTTTCCTGAAGCTTGTCCTTAAGCCTAAAAACATACTAAAACAAGCATACACACACACACACACACACACACACACACACAAGCACACCAATTCTCTTGGACCTGTTCCCTGTCAGTTACTATTGGTGATTGTTTGAATGACAAATGTCCCCAATTGGTGGCACTCTGGAGAAATTAGGAACTTTTTTCCTATTTACTAATTTATTTATTTTATTTTTTCCTCACATTGTAGTAACACTGACAAATGTCACATTATTGTTAAAGCATGGTAGTATAGTTTTGCCGGTAGTCAATGTTCAGAAATTGTAATAGACATGGAATTTCAAATTTATGTTCTAAGACAATTACAGATTTTTAGTTTGAGGAGTATAACAGTTCCTCATAGTTATTATACTTCTATTTCTTTTGTTGCTGTCGTTGTTCTCTTTAATTTTATATTACTCCAAAATATGTATATACACTGCATATATATAACAAAATGACAGAGTCTGAAAATAAGTTATAGGTTAATTCCAAAACATGTTTGGGGTTCACATTTTAACAGTAATTTTGCATGCAGGCACATAAATATAACTTTACATTCCCAGATTTCATAACAAGTTAATGTAGGTTTTATTGTACTCTCAAAGAAGAGTTAGATTCCTTCTCATAAGTCTTAGAACTTGGGAAAATAGAGACAAAAACTTCAAGTTCTATCTACAGTAGCATCAGGCTTGACTTACATATAAGGATTTAGTGCTAGGACCCACAAATGAGGGATACCACAAGTCGTTTGTTTTTCTGGGACTGTGTTATAGCTTCTACTTCCATCCATTTACCCAAAAAATTCCTGATGTTGTCTTTCTTTTTTTTTTCAAAGCCAATTTTTATTGAAGCTTTGGACATTCGATGTGGTCTTTCTTCACTGTTACAGCTCCACTGTGTAGATGTACCACGTTTTCATTACGCACTCATCAATTGAGGGAAACTTTTACAGTGTGAAGGCTGGAGACAGTACAAACTGGGCACAGGCTTGGGGAGTTCAGAGATCCCAGTTGCCTTCTCCCCTTTCTGCATGTGGTGGGAGCTGTGAGCTCTCAGCCTCCTGCTCCCAGGTCCTTGCAGGCCACTTCTTGCCCTGCCAACCCCATTGTTATGAGCTCTAACCCCCTGAAACATTCAGCCAAAATAATTTCTTCCTGAAGTAGCCTCTGGCCATGGTATTTGATCACAACAGAACAGTAACTAATACATAGGGCACTATGTTTTTAGTCTTTTGCAGAAAAATGTCTGCCAAACACTTATCTGCACTCACTGTGTGCAATTCTCTGCTCTCCTTTCCTCTTGAAACTCCTCCCCCTGTACTTCAGTCCCAGTCTCCAGAATCCCAGCTGCTCTACAGCCCAGTCACTCTTGTCTGAGGACCCTCTCTTGACTTCTGAGGCCCGCACTGGCCGGCTTCTCTTCTCCGCCTCCTTCACTAGCTCTTTTCCCATCCAGTTCCAGCACTGGCTCTCTCCTGGCTTTGCTCTGCCTGCTGCCTTGTCAGTCTGTCCAGGCCCAGGGACATCCAACACCACCTTCCCCTTGACAAAGACCTTGAGCACACAGCTTCAAACAATCCTCTCTCTCCAAGTCCACTCCTTTACAGAGACCACTCAGCACATCAAGTCAAAATGTTCACTCCAGATCTGATTCCCAGGTTTCCTTGCTAAACCTTCTCTACTGAATTCTTCCTTCTAAGGATACAAACACTCCCTCCACTGGGGGTGGGGGATCTCTGACTAATCACTGACACTGTCTCCCTCACACCTCCCAGACCATCCCTTTGGGAATGCTACTAGTTCTTCCCTCAAAAGGCATCCAGGCTCCAATCATTCTGCCCTGCAGAGCTCTAGCACTTTCTGAGGAGCCGGAGCTGGTGTGTTTTCAATCTAGGGACAAAAGGCCAGTGCAGAAGCCTCCCTGTGAGCAGCTTGGAGACCTTTCATTGCACTCCATGAAATTCACCTTCTTGTTGACTTTCTTCTCATTTCCTGTCTTCTACTGCACTGGACAGGACAGACCATGCCGCTTGTCTCAGGGGAAACTGACTCCTGACTCTCATGTCTCTCAAGGTGCCTGTGGCTTCACAGGGCACTTCCATCCCTGCCTTCCTGACTGGCATCTGGCTCACATTCCATGGTTTCCTCCTCCTCTGCTGAGCTACTTCCATTTGGGGATGACTTCCTTAGCTCTTTTCCTTCCCCAGCCAAAGGGAGCAATTCCCCCTCTTCAAATGCCCAGGTCCAGCAGAGCTGGTTTTCTCAGGGCCTGGCTCCCTCCAGAGGCTCAGAGGTCTACACTGGGGACAGAAAACTCCATGTTCCCAGATGAGGAGCCCTGGCTGCAGGTGCAGTCTTCTCTCCCCACGGAGGGGCTGTTCTGAAGCCCCTTCTTCCCTCGTGAAGCTCAGGCCTCCTTCTCTGACCATCTCACTGTTCTCTGTTCCTGTCCACAGTCTCAAGCCCTGTTCACTTCCTGTCCACAGCAGCTTCACCATCCCAACATCTGACTCCAGACCACAGGTCAGGACTCCGCCTTGCCACCTGAGCAAGGACTCCTGTCCTAGGGAGGGCATTGACACTGACGGGAAATAATAACTCTTTTCCACTCACAGGAGACCCTCTCAAAGACACAGAGAGACATTTTATCCCATGAGACTGAGAGAGGATGGGGGAGGCAGTCCATCACAAAGCCAGAGTTCAAGTGTCTGAACTCACTGTCATGTCTTCACCTTCTGCTTCCAGGTCCCAGGAGCTCTTTTTGCTTATTGTGTAACTCTCGCTGTCGGGGTCTATATTGTTCAATTGCTCATTAACGGACAACACTCATTAAATGGATCCTCTGTAAGTCCTGGGACCCTGGTGGGTGGGATGATGCCCCCAGAGGGTGGAGTTAGAAGGCATCTTCCTGTTACTCTTGCCTTGTACCCAGGCTGATGAAATTCCACAGCCCCCTGGATATGGCTGAGCTCCCTGCACTCTTCTACATACTCCTCATTGTGTCCTTGTTTTCCAGGGTCCCAGAGGAACTCAAAAAATGACCAAAAAGAAGAGTAAGTGAACTCCACAATGTAGCTAAGCAAAACTTAAGATTCATCTTTTACAGAAAAACTATAGTTCATGGATTAGCATACCATCCAAACATCTGTGTCTATACCGAAGTAATCTACCATAATAATTAGTACTGTTTAAATACCTATGTGTCTAATTTCTTATGCTTCATTAATAGGATTGAAAGGTTATTCCTGGACAAACTGTCAACCCATGAAAGGAAACAGCCTGAACTGATCAGAGTCCAAAACAACAGCTCCAGAGAAAGTAGACTGTTTTGCTTCTTGCCCACCTGTGCCATTTTCTAAGCCTAGGGAACAATCTGCGGAAGAGGGGGCGTGGTAGAATGTAAGGGCTGCGATTGGGGTGAATGGTGAAACTACAGCAATATAGGCTGGACACTTACTTGATCAACATGATTGTACATACAAGCCCCTCCAGCTGGATGGTGGGAGCCTTGGGCTGTGTGGATTTGGGCATAGCTGCTTGCAAATTGGTTTTACATGAAGGATGCTTGTACTCATAACTTATTACTTATTGTTAAAAAATGAAATAAAAAATATTTTAAAAGAAGATTCTAGAAGCATCTCTCCTTGTAACTAAAGAAGTCCTCAATCTAAGGTGTTTTCTTTCCTGAGAAATTGAGGGGAATCACTCTCCACTGCTTGTACCTGAATCCCATTCTTCACTTCAGCTTGATAAATCAACACTCTATTAAACAGATTTGAACAAAAAAGTCTTCCCATGTCATTTACACCTTCGTGGTATAAACCACAAACCATGTACACATTTGGCTACACTTCTTCGTGTGAGGGTTTATGGGTGTAACAAAGGACCTTGGGGCTCGGCAGATGGCCCACCATGGTTAAGAGCACGAGCTGCCCTTGCACAGACCTGGATTCACTTCCCAGCATCCACATGACAGCTAATAACTGTCCATAACTCCAGTTCCAGGGTAACCCAATGCCTTCTTCTGACTCCTCGGGCATTGAACAGCACAGGTGCACTTACACCCATGCCGGTAATACACTCATATGCATAAAATAAAAATAACAAATAAAATTACAAAATGAAAGAACGAGTTTTACAAAGGCATACTCTGTGTGTTAGCCAGCTGGTCATCACTGTAACAAAATAAATGACACACTCTACTTATGAAGAAGCACCATCTATTCAGCTCACAGTTTGGAGATTCAGGGACATGGCACCTACACTGGCTCAGCTCTAGTGAGGACATTTCACCCAATGGAAGATGGTAATAGAGTCTCTACCTCAGCAGGAGCAGAGGAGGCTGGGTGGGGCCAGGCTTGCTCCCTTCATAACCACCCTCTTATACAAACTGCCACAGGAATCCCAAGAAATAACTATCACTCCCAATGACCTAAGGACCTTCCACCAGGCCATACGCCCCCAACAACTCACTGCCTACCTCCAGGAGAGAAGGGAGATGAGTAAGGTTTGGGGGCAAATCTGCCCCAACATCTGTTTCTGCAGAGAGCATTGTTTGAAACCCAGCTGCATCCATTTCTTCACCTGTTTTCCCAGCTGGTTTTGTACTACAACAGAGTCCAGTAACCAGCGTGTCATTTCTGTTCTGACAAAAACAACTCAGGGGAGTGAGGGGTTATTTTTTTCTATTACTTCTTTATTTTTTTTTCATTTTTTAACAATAAGTAATAATTTATGAGTACAAGCATCCTTCATGTAAAACCAATTTGCAAGCAGTTGTGCCCAAACCCACACAGCACAAAGGTCCCACCATCCAGCTGGGGGGGCTTGTATGTTCAATCAAGTTGATCAAATAAGTGTCCAGACTATATTGCTGTAGTTTCACCATTCACCCCAATCACAGCCCTTACATTCTACCACGCCCCCTCTTCCACAGATTGTTCCCTAGGCTTAGAAAAGGGGCACAGGTGGACGAGAAGCAAAACAGTCTACTTTCTCTGGAGCTGTTGTTTTGGACTCTGGTCAATTCTGGCTGTTTCCTTTCATGGGCTGACAGTTTGTCTGGTAATAACCTTTCAATCCTACTAATAAAGCACAGCAATTAGATATATAGGTATTTAAACAGTACTAATTGTTATGGTAGGTTACTTTGGTATAGACATATATGTTTGGACAATGAGGGTTTATTTTATCTCACAATTCTAGGCTATAGTCCATTACCAAAGGGAAATCAAGGGGGCAGAAACATGAAGCAGCCAGTCACATCCCATCCACTGCCAAGAGCAGAGAGAAATGGATGTATGTGCGCTGCTTGGCTGCTTGCTTGTGCTCAGCTCAGTCTTTCCATTTGTTCACATCAAGACCTGCCTAAGGAGTAGTGCTGCCCAAAGTGGGCTGGGTCTTCCCAAGTCAATTAACTTAACTAACCCAATCCTGACAGACATACCCAGAGGTCACCCAATGTAGACAGTCACTCACTGAGACTCTCTTCCAAGGTGATCCTAGGCTGTGTGAAGCTGACAACTAATGCTAACCATCACACAATGGCATAGACCATGCAACCAGAAATGCCTTGAATGCTTATTATTTGGCCCTTTCCAGAAAATCCTCTAACTTGAAAGATGAGTAATGATGATGCTGATGATGTCCCTATCCTTAGGGTACCAGAGTCATGATGCTCTGATTCACTCTCTCACAGTGTGGAGGAAAGGGTTAAGACCCATCTCTCCCCCACCCTCCACTCTGCTATTGATGACCAGAGGCTTCCTGGTGACACTAATTAAGACAGGTTCCAGACACAGTCTCATGGTCTGGGGAACGCAAGCTTAACGGCATTCCTCAAGAGGCATTTCTGAATGTTTGAAGTAAACAATGGTAGAGGAAATAGAGGCAGATTTGGGGCATGGTGTGGAGTTGCAATCTCTAGGACCTACTTAGTACATGAAGGTCTGTAGAGAGATCCCAGAAAGGGAGACAGTTAGGACAATGTAAATGTTTCTGAATCAGGAAACTGGGTGACAGTCATTTACCGAGGTGGGAAAGTTTAGAGTGGAAGATTTCACTAAAAAAAAAAAAAAAGGTCAATATTTAGTAAGATTTTCCTCAAGAAATGACAAGAGCATAGAATTCAGAGGTTTCTGAGATCTTAAAGATAATACACTCTTGTGGGCACCATGTGGCCTTGCACATCCTCAATGCCATTAGCTGACTTACACACCTGCAGGTACTTTCTGAGGAGGAGGAGGAGGAGGAGGAGGAGGAGGGAGGAGGGAGGAGGGAGGAGAAGAAAAAGAAGAAGAAGAAGAAGAAGAAGAAGAAGAAGAAGAAGAAGAAGAAGAAGAAGAAGAAGAAGAAGAAGAAGAAGAATTGGTCCTGAATTTGCAAAATCAAAATTACCTAGGAGTCCATTTAACATGAAAACTCAAAAACAGGGGCTGGAGAGATGGCCTAGCGGTTAAGAGCGCCAACTGTTCTTACAGAGGAACCAGGTTCGATCCCCAGCACCCACATGGTGGCCGAGAACCGTCTGAAACTCCAATTCCAGGAGAACTCCAGTTCCAGGGGAATCCGACACCCTCTTCTGACCTCCGCGGCATTGTATGACACGGGTGCACAGACTTGCATGCAGATAGTACATTCATACACATACATAAATAAATAAAAAATAAAAAAATTTAAAAAACTCAAAAATAAATAAATAAATAAATAAATAAATAACATTAAAACTCTTTGGTTTCTTTCCAGGATTATTGAAATAGACACTCTTAAGGATGGGCCGGCCATCTGCCTTATACCAAGCCTATCAGCTATTCTACAGCATGCTCAACTGTGAGAACCACTTCTCAATAATATCTTCTCACATGATTGTTTATTTCATTTTGAGCACTTCTACAATTTATGTAAGGGTCCATCACAAGCCCATATGTTACAGACTCTATCCCCAAGTTGGCATTTTCCATTGGTAATGGAACATTTAGGAGCTGGGGTCTTGGGAGAAATCCTTACATCATTAGACGTGTAGCCTTAAAGGGCCCTCCCATCTTTCTTTTTTGCCCCGCCATGGGCTCCCCACCATTGCCATGTGACATGCCCACCAAATTCCCAAGTGAATGCTTCCACCCAGCCTTGGACACGAATCTTCAAAATTGTGAGTAGGCAAACCTTATCTCCTACAAGTTAGTGACCTAAGGAATTTTCTTGCCCAACACAAGTGACTTCCAATGCAGTGGTGCGTGCTGTGAAATGTGTCAGTCCACACCATCCTGGGACAACTCTACTGAGAAGCTGTGCCTAAGGATGCCCTAAATTAACATGAACATCCAGACAAGGCAGCCCTCAGGGCACCACATGAGTGCGTATTGGTCTAGTTTATGCTGTTACCACCAACTACTCAAATAGAGGGACTTTCTTTTCAGGTGGCCATATCATTTATTAGCCAAACCAAACATTTTGACAGTTAAAAAGAGGCAATAGACAAATATGCTGGGAATATGGGCCTACTGTATCCCTTCTGGAGGAACTGGCTTGTAGATGATCATCAATTCAGCTGTATAAGATCTGGTTTCTGACACCACTCATCTTTTTTAATAATTTAATTTTTGAGAATTTCTTTTTTAAATAACATTTGCATTAATTCTTGGAGAATGGTACACAATGCATTTTGATGACCTTCCACCCCTGTTCCCCATCTCCTCTCAGACCCACCTCATTATCCTTCCAATATAACTGGTGTAGCCACGATGGAAATCAGTGTGGAAGGTCCTCACAAAGCTCAAATTAGATCTACCACATGATCCAGCCATACGACTCTTGGGTGTACACCTAAAAAACTATATCCCACTACAGAGATACCTGTCCATCAATGCTCACTGCTGCTCTATTCACAATAGCCAGAAAATGTAAACAACCTAGATTCCCATCAATTGATGAATGGATCGTGAAGATGTGGTACATCTACATGATGGAGTTTTATACAGCAGTAAGGTATTTTGCAGGTAAATGGATAGAAGCTGTTATGCTAAGTGAAATAACACAGTCTCAGAAAAACAATTTATAGTGTTCCTCATCTGTAAATCCTATATAAGTCAAGAGGGGTAACTTTTTTTTATTGATGCTTTGTGTATTTCATACATCATTTTCCAATTCAGTTCAGGCATATTTCCCTTTCCCTTCCCCCCACCCCACCCCATCCCAGATCATGCATTCTGCCATAACTGTCCTGCATCTTTCTCTCAGTTTTTTTTCCATTTTTTAGCAATAAGTGATAATTTATGAGTACAAGCATCCTTCATGTAAAACCAATTTACAGGCTATTGTGCCCAAACCCACACAGCCCATGGGTCCCACCATCCAGCGGGGGAGGGGGTTGTATGTTCAATCAAGTTGATCAAATGAGTGTCCAGGCAATATTGCTGTAGTTTCACCATTCACCCCAATCGCAACCCTTACATTCTACCACGCCCACTCTTCTGCCGATTGTTCCCTAGGCTTAGAAAAGGGGCACAGGTGGATGAGAAGCAGAACAGTCTAAGTTTCCTTTCATGGGCTGACAGTTTGTCCAGGAATAACCTTTTGATCCTGCTAATGAAGCACAAGCAATTAGATATATACGTATTTAAACAGTACTAATAGTTAAGGTAGGTTACTTTGGTATAGACACATATGTTTGGATGGTATGTTAATCCATGAATTACATTTTTTCCTGTTAAATATGATAGGGTCTTACTGTGGCTTATAACATCTCCTAACCAATAGAGGATGTAAGCTTGTGGCATCAGCCGTGGGTTATTCCTCCAAGGAGAGAGCCAATAGCCAATTAGATTTGAGATATACAGGCATATGGCTGCCTCCGCTGCGCAGTATTTCCAGGCAGGTGAGGTGTAGTTGGTGCTGACGGAGGAGTCTTGCTTGACTCAAGGAGACCCATATTTGCTTTATTGGTTTAATGGCCTTTGGTAACACTCTCTGGTATTCCAGAGGCCATCTGTACACTTGCATGTGTGGTCTCAATACATCTTTCCCATGTTAACATCAGGTCTTCAACAGCAGGGCTTTATCGCCTCTCTTCTTGCAGGTATCCCACTTTAGAGGCAAGGAGCCTTTACCTTTTGTGGGGACTTGGATCCCCTGGCCAACATCTCCTTGGTAGAATAATCCATTGTTGATGTCAGAGCTCCTGTATTAATATATTTTGCTTAAGTGCATAGCTTAAGGACTTTAGGTATTATATTTGGTTCTGAATAGAGATATCCTTTTCACAAGTTCCTGATGTCTATTAGTCAATTAAAGAAAGGCAGTTTTACCAGTTTTATGAGATTACCTATAATAATTGTCTCCAATTTACAGTTGGAGAGCGACCTCATCATCATCATATTTCCTTGTTCTAGTGGGGGGGGTAAGAAAGTCTCTCGTATTAAAACCTTTGTGGCACCTAGAGGTATATTTCATAGGAACTCATATAGAATAGTTGTTTACAATAGAGGATCCACAGAGGGGTTTGTGTGTTTGTAGCAATCTGAGGCTTTTCCTTACCTTTCAGCTTGGTCTTTCTGGCCCATCCTCTCATGAACAAAGCTGTATCTTTTCTTTCTCTGCGCATTAAGTTGTGACATTTTGACCTGTTGGAACATACAAATCTTTTCCCCTAGTTAGTTTTAAATTTGAATTGCAAGGTTTTTCGTTTTGATAAAAAAAGGTTTCATCTATCCTTTCATACCTCCCCCTTTTTTAGGGTTTTTGGTTTTTTGAACCATGTGTCTCCAGAAGACAGTTGTATTATACATACCTATAGGGTGGAATCAAGGCACAGATTTCATCAAATTCACCCATGCTGTTTTGGGACTGTATGTGATTAACTTGGGAAGCAAACTTAATTTTTACGTTAAATCATCTTATAGGTGAAAGAGAATGCTACAAGGTGATACTGTACAACAGAGAAATTATAGAGAACATTTGTATGTGCCAATCCCAAAGTTATTGTTATACAGATTTTATGTAAAACAAATGTGGACAACAGCGATTTATATCTCCATTTAACTCAAATGCATTACCGTTTTTATCAGAGCCTGTAAACCAATGTTGTTTAATATATACATATTTACTTTTACTAAGTCCTAAAACACCATGTAACCTGTAGACAGTGTCTGGGCAAAACTGGATACTTGTTGAACTCACGTCAATTAAATATGCATTAATAGAATATACACCCTTCTCCCGCCCCTCCCACCCTTCCCAATTCACCATTTCAGTCAGTTTTCTGATGCAGTCTTTCTGTTGTTGTTCTTTTGCTATGCATCCCTCTCCAGGAGAAATATTTATATCTGGGTTATTGGTACTAGCATCCACATATGAGGGACACCATTTGTCGTTTCTTTTTCTGGGACCATGTTACTTCACTTAACATAATGTCTTCTAGCTCCATCCATTTACCTACAAAGTTCATGATGTTGTCCCTCTTTACCACTGCATAGAACTCCATTGTATACATGTACCACATTTTCTCTATCCACTCGTCAGTTGAGGGGCACCTGGGCTGGTTCCAGCTTTTTGCTATTGTGAACAGAGCTGCAATAAACATAGCTGTGCATGTTTCTATGCAGTAAGATGTGTCTTGTGGGTATATACCCAGGAGTGGTATGACTGGTCAAATGTCAGGCATATTTTGAGTCTTCTAAGGGTTCTCCACACTGCTTTCCATAGTGGCTGTACAAGTTTACATTCCCACCAGCAATGGATGAGTGTTCCCCTTTCCCCACAACCTCTCCAGCACTTGGTATCATTCGTTTTCCTGATCCTAGCCAGTCTTATTGGAGTAAGATGATATCTCAAAGTGGTTTTAATTTGAATTTCCTTAATTATTAGCGATGTTGAACACTTATTAAGAAGTTTCTCAGCCATCTCTAATTGCTCCTCTGTGAAGTCTCTATTCAGATCTTTGCTCCATCTTTTGAGTGATTCATTTGTTTTCTTTCTTCTTTGTTTTTTGAGTAGCTTGTATACTCTGGAAATTAATGCTTTGTCAGATGTATCTGCAGTGAAGGTTTCCTCCCACTCTGTGGGTTTTCTCTTCATTTCCTTTATTGTTTCTTTTGATGTACAGAAACTTTTGAGTTTAATGAGGTCCCATTTGTCAATTGTTGATCTTATTTCTTGTGCAGCTGCTGTCTGATTTAGGAAGTCTTTTTCTATGCCTATGTCTTGTAGTCTGCTGCCAAGTTTCTTGTCTATCACCTCCAGAGTTTGGGGTTTTACGTTGAGGTCTTTGATCCATCTGGAGTTGACTTTTGTACAGGGTGAGAGGTAGGGGTTTAATTTCATTCTTCTACAAGTGGTGATCCAGTTTTGCCAACACCACTTACTGAAGATGCTGTCTTTCCTCCATTGTGTCTTCTTGGCCAAGAGGGGTAACTTGTTTGAGTAAAAATAATACCACATTTAAAATTAAAAGACACTTTTTTTTTAATCTCATGGGGAAAAGTTTAGAAAAAAATGAAAAGAAGTCCACTTGTTATAATCTTAGAAATCATGATTACAGTTGGATTCTGTATAATCTGGGCATACAAAGGCTAATTCAATGATTAATTGAACCAGCAATAACTGGAAAAAACTCCCTATACCTTATCAAAATGTTACTAATGAGAATCTCAGAACCAGAAAGCCAGGCAGTGAGAATTAAATTTAAAGAAATGAGGAGGAAATTATGGAAAATGTAAATGAAATATTCTATCTTTCCTATCAAAGTTAAATGAAGCCAAAATGTTCCATCCCTTAATAAATTAGTGAAAACAGCACGTGGTAAACTCTCTTCCCCAGCCAACATCTTCCTAAGATTAGCGTTTGTGCTCAAGGTCGCAATCCGCTCTGAATAGCTGCATCTGCTTGTCAGCTCTTTTGCTTTCTTCTTAACCAACCATGTAAAAAAATATAAAGGTAAGAACTGAAATCTCTCCTGTCAAAACCATTTTTAAACTATGCTAGTCTTTCTCCTCAGTGCCCGTATAGAACTAATATCTACGTTCATGTTATGTTTCCTTTTTAAGATTTATTTTTAATTATGAGCATATGTGTCTGTCTGTGTGTAAATTTCTGCACATGCATGCAGGTCCCCAGAAAACAAAGGTGCTGGATCCCCTGGAACTGGACTTACAAGTGGCTGTGAGCCACCTGATGTGGGTGCTGGGACCCAAACTCAGTCCCTCTGGAAGAGCAGTACATGCTCATAATGGCTGAACCATCTCTCCAGTCCATGTTACATGTTTTTTACCATATTAACTGTAACTTTTTTTGTCTTTTTGAGACAGGGTCTCCCTTTTAGTCCCAGCAGGCCTGGAGCTCAATATGTAGACCAGGCTGGCCTTGAACTCACAGAGATCCGTCTGCCTCTGACTCCCAAGTGCAGAATTCAAAGGCGTGCGCCACCACACCCAGCTTCAACTGTAACTTGTAACATGATAGTTTGTTATCCCCCCAACAACCTCTAAACCAAAATGACATCCTTTGACCCTGAGGGGGGGTCCAAGGGTCAAAAGGGGTTATATGGTAACAGCCTTCCCAGAACAAAGAAAAAAGGCAACGTGACCTAATCAATCAATGTTTATGTATGCATGTATGACCTTGTCTGACCCTGATGCATAAGACACCCAGTTGCTAAACAAGGGAGAAAAAAAAAATTAAAATGTTAGTGCTCAGGGCTCAGCCTTTGGATGTGGATCTTCTGGGCTCTGGCACCAGCATGAAATAAACACTCCTTCCTGGCTTTGAGCCTGATAACAAAGAGCAGTACTCCTGCCTGTGAGCTCTGACAGGAAGCAGAAAAGTCCTTCCCAGTCCCACCCACCACAGTGAATATGCCACACCAGGTGATTAGTCTTTCAGAGAAAAGGCAGTCTCTAGCTCGCTACCTGCTGCACAGGAAAATATCAAGCAGCCTTTCTGAACAATCTTAAGGTGTCTCTCAGACTAGTAAATGAAGTAAATCCTGCAGCACTTCCCCCAAATGCAGAATGCAGATCTCTGCATGGGTTCACTGAAGTAAGAGATGGAAAGGACGCCAGTAGATCTGGCTCACAGGATCAGCCCTGCACAGAGCCAGCTGTGCTGCACAGAGCCAGCTGTGGAGGAGTCAGCAGATGGAAGAACAAGCTGACTCAGTACACAGGGGCTGGGGCAGGTGTCAGGTGAAATGCAGATTCTTTGTTCACGTGTGGCACTACTGTAGGGGGTCCTGACCCCTGAGGGAAACCAGCAGGGAGGGATGTGTGTGTGTGTGTGTACGTGTGTATGTGTGTGTGGGTATGTGTATGTGTATATGTGTGTGTATGTGTGGGTATGTGTATGTGTATATGTGTATGTGTGTGTATGTGTGTATGTGTGTATGTGTGTGTGTGTGTGTGAAAAGTCCTGAGGAATGAAGGGAAGAACTAAAACAACATTTTCCCAAGCCTGC
Source organism: Rhizomys pruinosus (assembly GCA_009823505.1). Lineage (NCBI taxonomy): Eukaryota > Metazoa > Chordata > Mammalia > Rodentia > Spalacidae > Rhizomys > Rhizomys pruinosus. The sequence goes on along the minus strand of VZQC01012470.1, from coordinate 2,243,112 downwards.
GGGTGCTCTAGGATAATATACAAAATACATCTCTCACAGGCATTGGCAGGTTCACCATAACTCAGGTCATGGGCTGCAGAGACAGAGAGAAACATTTGTTTGTACTGCTCAGCCATTCCTGCAGTCAGGGGCTTCAGAGGACATGTAGCTAGGGCTACTTTGCTTGGATTTGCTTTTTCCATCCCAAGCCCTGTGTGTTCTCAATTCTCAATGCAAGGGCCCTGTCAGCTCTAGGAGAGGATATGAGCTAATTTCTTTAGGCTGTAAGATCTGTTCCCAAATGGCCAGTGTCCTAAAGGAAAGAACCATAATGTAACAAAATGGACACTGAACCTGGATGGAAGCAGTCCTTCCAGGTAACTGAAAATCTGCACATATGTGGTTGTTAAGTCTGTAAGAAAACAATGAAGCAAAAGCACTGCCCATGGCCAGAGCATCTGCACAAAAGCTGAGTCCCTACCCTGATCCAATCCCTTGTGCCACAGGAAGAGGGAGGGAAGACACAACTGGCCAAAATGTACAGGCTCCAGGTATGTTTATTTTTAGTATTAGTTCTTTGAGAATTTCATGCAGTATATCTAGGTCATACCTCCCTAAGTCCTCCCAGGTCCACCCCTGTTGTTTCTGCTCAGGATGAGGGTCGTGCGTGTTCCTCTGGTTCCACAGTTAACACACAGCTATGAAACCAATAGTTTCATAACCAAACAGCAAGTTGTGATAAGTGCTAGGATGTCCAGGAAGCTGCTGGCATTCTGGCAGTCATGAAAGGTTGTTGACCCCATGACTGGATCTGTGTCTGGGCTGCTGGTCTCTCAACACACACTCACAAAGCTAATGACTTGATGAACAAGCCTGTGGATGGGGAAGTGACAACTCTGCTGGTTTCTGTGGCCCCCACCAATACAGGAACCCATGGCCAGAGGCTGTTTGCCTTTTTGACAACCCAACCAATCATGGGAACCAGCCCCACATCTGCACAAGGCAGGATGCTAGCTGGAATATTAAAAGTTCCATGATCAATTGCATAATAAGTCAGATCTCTGGCAGATAGTACAGCTTGTGGGAATTCTCTGTACTCAAGCAGGGTGAGCAGCTGTATAGGGTTAGGACAGGCAGCCCTCACTTTGGATGGCTTCATTTTCCAGTAGCCAGTGTCAGGTCGCTGTAGGAATGAAACTTTGCCTGGCTCAAGGTGGACCTGTAAGGCCTGTCCCAAGGAACCTCCAAGAGTTATCTGGTATCTCTGTGGGCATTCAGGTGTCTCTGTGGGTTATCCATAGCTCCGTGAGTTCCAGATATTGCAGTGTTTTCCTGTGTTGCCTATCTCTGCAAAGTTCCAGAACCAGATGGCCCCTTCCCTTGAGGTATTGAGCAAAATGTTACACCTCTAGTTTACTGGTTGCAGAAACAGGAGCTCTGCAGCCCCCCCCCCCCAGGAGCCAGGGTGGCTCACCCTTCCCTTCTGCCTGGCCTCCACCTCCTTGCCCAGAGCACAGTATCCTTTAGTATGTAAACACACTGCTGGCATGAATAAAAATGAGTCTATCTCCCAGAATTTCTCTGAGTGTATGTCTTTCTTTCATTTCTCCTTGGGTAACTTCCCATGGTTCCTTCCCCCCTCCTTGCCAGAGCTAAGCCTAGGTACTGCCATGCAGGCAGGAGATAGCCCTGAAGCTTGTAACCCTGAGAAGCTGCCAGCCTGGTTCTAGGAGGGAAGAATATCATGTGGATTGCAGCCATGCATGATTAAAGGACCAACAGACACTATATATTTAACCAACAGATCTCCATGTCCCTTCCTTATTTAAGATTTATTTTAATTGTATATATATGTGGCGTATGTCTCTGCCTTTGGTCAATAATTTCTGTGCTGCCCTGCAGCAGGGGCGTGGTGTGCCCCAGGAAACAAAGTTCGGATGGAGGAAAAAACAAAAGGTGTTAGATTGTTTTTTTGTTTGTGTTCTTTAAATTACTTGAATTCCTATTTTTTTTGTTTGTTTTAAAAAAAAAAAAAAAAAAATTTTTATTGTTTTTTTGTTTTGTTGTTTGTTTGTTTGTTTAGATCCCCTGCAACTGGAGTTACAATCGGCTGTGATGTGGTGAGCCACCTGATGTGGGGNCTGAAGTGTGGGTGCTGGGAACCCAAAACTCAGGCCCTCTGGAAGAGCAAGTATATGGCTCATAATGGCTGAAACCATCTCTCCCAGTCCATGTTAAAAAAAGAACAAAATAAAATGAATTTCCGCAACGGTAGCTTGTAACACAATAGTTTGTTATCCCCGACAACATCTAAGCCAAAATGACAGCCTTTGTCCGCTGGGGGTTTTAAAAGGGTCAAAGGGGTTACATGGTACAACCTTCCGCAGAAACAAGAAAAAAAATGCAATGTATGGTAATCATATGTACCCATGCATGACCTTGTCTGACCCTGATGCATAGGACACCCAGTTGCTAAACAAGGGAGACAATGAAATTAAAATGGTAGCGCTCAGTGCTCAGCCTTCAAATATGAATCTTCTGGGCTCTGACACCAGCATGAAATAAACATTCCTGGCCATAACTCGCAACATGCCAGCAGGGCAGGTACAGCAGCTACAGTTGGGTGGTTCCTTGCACAGGGGCAGCTGGAGAGGGCCGGCTCCTCTCGGCTCTGATCCTTCTGTTCGGTGGTCCCCGCTTGGAGGGACCATGCTCAGCAGCTGCAGACGAACCAAGAGGGTCGCGTTTACTTCTGCCTGCTCTGGTCCCGGCTACTGACTTTTGGGATGGGCTTCTGAGTTGCAGGCAGGATGCCATAACTTGCGCAGGCAAGGCAGTTACACAGGTACAGCTGTGGTGGTTTGGCACAGGGATGGCTGTAAGAGGGTCTCTGCTCTGAGCCCTCTTTCTGGGGTCCCCATCCCAGAGATACCAGGCAGGCGTGCAACCCCGCCCCACTCCAAGGGAATTGCTGAGAATCCAATTGTTCTTCGCTTTGTAGAACTTTCAGAACAGAAAGATAAGACTGACTTAAGGTTTCCAACATCCAATATATACACAAAATTGGAAAACAACTGAAACCTAGGCAAATCATAACAAAACCATAAAAATAAAAAATGAAAAAAAAGGAGGAATAAAGGGTAAAAAGCATCGGAAGTAGGCAAGCAAAACCAGCTGCTAATATAGTGAAAAGTCATTTGTGAATTGAGCCCAAAAAGGGAAACCCACATGGCCGGGACAACGATTAAGGGACAACATGGGAAAGGCACAGGGGGATATTTCCCCACACCAGGGTCTACCAAACCTGGAGGAGCTAGCTACAATGGGAACCCCTGTGGAGGAAACCCAGGAACAAAGAGCTATATGAATAATGTCAGATAGGTAGTTCAGGAGAAATAAATAAAATAGAGATAGAAGCAGAGAAGCTAACGAGATATCTTTAAGCAACTCAACAGAGGCCCAGCGGGGATACGCATGACAAACTCGGAAAGAACTAAATGAACAGAATGATCAAACTCCATAAAGAACTAGATGGCGAAAAAAATACAACTTCCGAAGGAATATAAAACAAGACTGAAAAAGTAAGCCACCCAAAGAGTAATTATCACCAATAGAGATTGAAAGCACAAATAAAGAGATTGAGAATCTCAAAAAGGAAATGGGAAGTACTAAAGAAAACACAGGAGGAACCCCCCCAGGAATTAGAACACACTCAGTCAATCAATAGACCGAAACGAGCAACCGCCTCGCCGTCGAATTGCGGCATCAAACAAAGACTATCCGATCTGGCCGATAACACAGCGCAATTAAAAAGCTCAAATAAAGATTATGAAAAATTATAAAAATAAACAAAACTGGAACAACATGAAATATGGGACACTAGGAAAAGAGCAAACTCCACATCAGAGGAATAGAGGAGGAGAAGAATCTCAAGAGAATAGTATTGATCAGAATGTCAACAAATAATAGATGAAAATTTCCCAAACTAAAATAGACAAGCCCATACAAATACAAAAGCACATAGGCCCCCCAAATAGTAGACAAAGATCAGAAAAGAAACAACCCCACGCCATATCATAATTTAAAATGCTAGATGCCCAAAACAAAGACAAAAATTCTTAGTACTACAAAAGAAAAACAAGTCACATAAAAAGGGAAAAACATCAGAATCAACAGCTGACTTCTCTTTACTCAAACCATGAAAGGCAATAAGAACATGGGAGCAAAGTATTCCCAGTGTTAAGGGACTAGGGATACCAACCCAGAATACATTACCCAAAAATTGGTGACTACTTGAAGGAGATAGAAAAATCTTCCATACATAAACAAGATTAATGAATACATGTCTGGAAAAACCAACTCTTCATAAAATACGTGAAGCAAATTTCAAAGGGCAGAAGGAGGAGCAACAATCCTCAAAAAACTAGGAAAAGAAACTAATAAAAAACATAACCATAAGGAGCAAAATCAGATGCTAGAAGTCCAAATGGATAGTAAAGTGAAAGGAAGCAACATCCATCTTGCAATTATAAATAACCTTAAATAGTAATGGTCTAAACTTCCCAATCAAAAAATATAGACGGGGAGAATGGATTAGGAAACAAAACCCATCCACATGCTGTCTACAAGAAAACCATTCTCAATTTCAAGGATAGGCCACCAACTTAAAGTGAAGGCTGGAAGAAAGGTATTCCAAGCAAATGGTACCAAAAGAAAGCGGGTGTGGCTATGTTCTAATATCAACAAAATAGACCTTCAAAAGCAAAAGAAATCAAAAGAGACCAAAGGGCCATTACAAAATTACATCCTTTTATTAAAGAACAATTACGATGAAGATTTCCAACATAAATATAGATGCAAAACAAACACTGTGCACCAAACTTTATAAAGACCAATTCTTCAGATCTCAAGGCACAGATTAACCCCAACCACTAATACTAATACTAGGGGATTTTAATACCCCACTGAGTCCTTTTGACAGATCAACAGGACAAAGGATAAACAGAGAGACATCTTAAACTAAATGACATAAACAATACAACCAAATGGACCTCAACAGACATCTAATCGAATATTTCACCCAAACAACAAAGAATAAACTTTCTACTCATCATCACTTGCATTGAACATTCTGCAAAATAGACCATATACTGGTAACACAGGAAAAACACTCAACAAATATAAAAGATGTGAAATATCTCATGCATTCTCTCAGACCACATGCAATGAAGACTCAACAAGTCAACACCAGGATAAACCCTCAACCTACAAGAACACATGAGGCTAAATGACACACTCCTGAATAAGGAGGGGGTCAAGGAAGAAATAAAAAAAGAAATAAAAACTTCCTGGAAATGAATGACAATGGATAAAACAAACACAGCAAAATCTATGGGACAACTTTTAAAGCAATCCTAAGAAGGAATTTATAGCTCAAGTTCCTACATTAAAAAAACAAGAAAGAGCACAAGTGAATGATCTAACACTGCAAGCCAAAAATACTGGAAGGAGACAACAACATGAACCCTAAAAATGGAGCAGACAAGAAGAAATAAACAAAAATCAGTACGAGATCAATGAAATAAAACGAAAGAAAACCCATACAAAAAATCAATGAATCCAAAAAGTTGTTTCTTTGAGAGAATAAACAAGGATAGATAGCCCAGTTTACCAAAAGAAGGATGCACAACTCCAATCAATAGAATCTGTGATGAAAGGGGAAAATATCACTACAGACAATGAAAAGATCCATACAATCATACGGGAACACTTCAAAAACTTGAATATTCCACCCTAATAAGTTTGAAAACCTAGAAGAAATGGATGATATCTGAAATCCGGGAATCCCCAAAGCTCAACAAGAAGAGATCGACAAACTAAACAGACCAATAGTACAGGAAAAATTGAAGATGTAATAAGTACCCTGCCTCCCAACCAAAAAATGCCCAGGCCCGGATGTTTCATGGCAGAATCCTATAAAAATTCGTAAAGACTTCAAACCATTACTACTTAAATTGTTTAGAGGATACAAACGGAGGGACTTCTCCCATATTCCTTCCTAAGAAGCCAGCATTATGCTACTACCAAACCAGGGAAAGAACAACCAAAAAGGAGAACTATAGACCCATCTCCCTAATGAACACAGATGCCAAATTCTAAAACAGGATACTCTGGCAAATCACATACGACTCACATCAAGAAAATCATCCCCCATGACCAAGTTGGATTCATACCAGAGATTCAGGGATGGTTCAACATAGCGAAATCAATAAACAGCATCAACATATCATGGACTGAAAAAGGAAAAAAACCACACCATCATCTCAATTGATGCGGAGAAAGCCTTTGAAAAAAATCCAACATCATTTCATGTTTAAAGTCCCTGGAGGGAATTGGTCCGGAGATCATTCCTCAATGTAATCAAAGCCAGAATACAGGAAACCCACAGCCAATATCATCCTAAATGATGAAATGACAGAAGCCATTCCCACTAAAGGTAGGAACTCGGCAAAAGGCTGCCCCCTGAAACCACTCCTTTTCAATATAGTGGTTGAAAACTTGCTAGGAGGGCAATAAGGCAAGAAAAGGAAATTAAGGAGTTCTAATTGGAAAAGAGGAAATCAAACTATCCCTTTTTGCTTTGATGAGAGGATTGTCTACCTATGGGATGCTAAGAACTCACCAGAAAACTCCTAGAAAGGAGTAAGAGCTTTGGTTAAAGTGGCAGGATACAAAATAAAATCTAGAAAAATCAGTAGCCTTTCTTTAACACCAACACCAAGCAACTGAAGAGAGGGAATAAAAGGAGACCTTCCAACTCACTTAGCCTCAAAAGCAATAAAATACCTGGAACAAACAACCAAAGACAACCAATGATCTCTATAACACAAATTTTAAACCCCTGAAAAGGAAATTGCGAAAGACAAATCAAAATATGGACAAACCTCCCATTGCGCATGGATTGGAAAATAAACATAGTAAAAAAAGTCCATCCTACCAAACGAGTGTATGGATTTAATAATACTAGTCCCAATGCAAAATCCCCAAGAGTTTTTCTTCACAGGCTTGGGAAAAAAATCCTCATTTCAGTTTGGAAAAACAAAAGACCCCGATAGCCAAAGCAACCAACCCTGAGTGAAAAGAGCAATACAGGGGGGGATCGCTATACCAGACATCAACTATACTCAGAGCTATAGTCATAAAAACAAAGCCTGTTTACTTAATCGCACAAAAGAACAGAACCAGGGGGGGGGGGGGACCAAGGGGTGGGTGAGAGGGATGAAAACATTAAGGATAACCAAACGCTGGAGGCGACGATAAGAGAGGCAAATTTCATTCAGTCAGCAAGGCCACCGTCATATTTTCCAAGGATGCCAATCACGATACAATGTAAGGAAAGTGCATCAAGTCTTCTGCAAGTGGGGTTTGGCAAAACTGGAACACACTTGTAGAAGAATGAAATTAAAAGAAACCCCAAAATTAAAAAAACCACCTTCTCACCATTGTATCAAAAAAGTAAGCACATCCAGGTGGACCAATAAGACCTCAAACGGGGAAAACCTAAAATTCTGGAGGCGATAGAAGAAAAGGTGGTCAGCAGACTACAAGACATGGGTGTAGTAAAAGACTTTCTAAATCAAAAGCTGCTGCACAAAAAATAAGATCAACATATTGACAAATGGGAGGGACCTAAATCATGTAAAACCAGCAAAAGCTTTCTGATTCTATACATCAAAGAAACAATAAAGGAAAAGTGAAGAGAAAAGCAGAGTGGGAGTAAATCTTCACTTGCATGTCTCACATCTGACCAAGCATATACATATTTCCATATTATCCCCAAGCTACTCACCCCACCGAATAATAACTATAATAAATACATCCCTCTCAATAATCTGGATCAACTGATCTGAATAGATACTAAAGAAAGATTCAAACAGATATGAGAATTTACTTATATATTCCGATACCACCTCTTAATAAATTTTTCAACATCTCTAAATGTACTTAAATAAAGGATTCAAATTACCACCACTTTAGCTATCATCGATATACTACCAATACATACTTTCTATGATCAGTAACACGTAATGAATCCCGTTTCTTTATATGGTTTTGTTCAATTTTAACATTCATAACCATGTTCTTTTATTGCATTTAACCAAGCTTGTCAGTAAACAATAGCCATTATGGAAAGCAAGTTTGTGGTCTCCGCCCCTTATCCTCCTCACAATGCGCCTTCATCTTTGGACCGCAGTCAATAAACCCCTCTTTTGTATATACCCACAAGAGACAGCATCTTACTCTTCAACGATACATGCAACAGCTATGTTTTTTGCTGCTCTGTTGACAATAGCAAAAACTTGAACCAGCCCAGTTGTCCCTCAACTGATGAGTGGATATATAAAATGTTTTACATTTAATACAATTGATTCTAATGCATGGTAAGAGGGAAACATCATGACTTTCCAGGTAAATTGATTTGAGCTAGAATACATTTATTATATTAAGTGGAAGTAACACAGTCCAGAAAAACAAACGACAAATGGTGTCCCTCATATGTGGGATGCTAGTACCAGGAACAGCCCAGATGTAAATATTTCTCCTGGAGAGGGATGCATAGTAAAAGAAACACAACAGAAAGAACTGCATCGAAAACGGACTGAAATGGTGAATGGGAAGGGGAAGGGGTGGGGTGGGGAGAGGGACACGGGTTTATATTCGATTAACGGCATCTGTAATTGACGTGAGTTCAACAAGTATAAGTATCCAGTTTTGCCCAGAACACTGTCTACAGGATACAATGGGTGGTTTTAGGACTTAGTAAAAGTAAATGAGTATATTAAATACATTGTTTACAGACTCTGTAAAAATGTATGCATCTGAGTTAAACTGGAGGTTGATATTTTGCTGTTGGCCTCATTTGTGTCTACATAAAATCTGTTATTACAATAACTTTGGGAAGTGGCACATACAAAGGGTTTTTCTTCTCATAATTTTCTCTGTTGTAGTACATCCCTGTAGCATTCTCTTTTAAGCTATATAAAGATAACAAAAAAATAATAAATAAAGTCTCCAAAAAAAAAGTAAAAACAAATAGACCAAAAACACATGGGTGAATTTGATGAAAGTTGCGCCTTGATTCCACCTATAGGTATATGTATATACAACTGCTTCCTGGGGAGACTCAGGATTAAAAGGGGGAACAGATAGACATAAAAACCCAAAAAAAAACCTGAATTCAAATAAAAAAACGGGTTACAGTCGAATGAAATCAACGTTTGTCCCTTGACTACACATTAAACCATAGGGGACAAATTTGTACCAACGGTCAAAATGACCAACTTAATGCTGAGAAAGAAAAGATCACAGCTTTGCATCTGAGTAGGAGTGTACCAAAAAGTCCACATGAAAGTTGACTCCTCAGCATGGATAACGAATAGAAGAAAAGCCTCAGATTATTCAAAACAAACACCTCTGTGTATCCTACTATGTAACAAACTATTTACTGATGAGTCCTAAACGAAATTTACCTTCTTGAGTTGCCAAAAGGTTTTATAGTGAGAGACTTTCTACTGCCCCCCCGCCATAAAACAAGGCGAGAATATGATGATGATGAGGTGCCTCTCCAACTGTAAATTGGAGACATTAATTATCGAGGGAATCTTTTGATAAAACCAGTAAAACTGACGCCTTTAATTGACTAATAGCACATAGCAATGTGAAAAGGATTATTCTCTGTTCAGAACAAATATAATCCTAAACGTATTTTAAGCTTAGCACTTAAGCCAAAATATATTTTAATACAGGAAAGCTCGACCATCAGCACAGGATTCATTCTACCAAGGGAGCGTGTTGGCCAGGGGCGATCCAGCCACAAAAGTAAAGGACTCTTGCCTCTAAACTGGGAACCTGCGAAGAAGAGAGGATAAGGACCTGCTAGTCAACGACCTGACTTCAGACATGGGAAAAATTTATTGAGACCACAATGCAAGTGTACAAGATGCCTTTGGAATCACCAGAAGAGCGTTACCAAAGGCCAACGTATACAAAACAACTAAATAATAGTGGTCTCCTTGAGTCAAGGGGCAGACTCCACCGATTAGCACCAGCTACACCTCACCGTGGAAATACTGTGCTGCAGCAGAGGTCAGCCATGAGCTCCTGTATATACAGTCTATGGTGCTATTGGCTCTCTCCTTGGTGAGGAATAACCCCCGGTTGATTGCCACCAAGCTTACATCCTCTATAAGTTAGGAGTATGTTATAAGTCACAGTAAGAACCCTGTCATTTCATACAGGAAAAAAAAAAAAAGTCAATTCATGGATTAACCAGTATCATCCAAAATCATGTGTCTATACCATAGTAACCTCATCCATAACTTATTACGTGCTGTTAAATACCTATATATCTAAGTGCTTGTGCTTCCTTAGTAGGGAACGAAAGGTTATTTTCCCTGTGACAACTGTCAGCGCATGAATAAACAAAGCCAGGAATCGGACCAGAGCGCCAAGGGACATACAGCCCAGCAGAGGTAGACTGTTTTGCTTTCGCCCACGTGTGCCCCTTTGTAAGCCCTTGGCTAGGAAAAGACATCTGGGAAAAGGGGGCGTGGTAGAATGCTAAGGGCTTGACATTTGGGTGAATGGTGAACACTACAGCAATAGTAGCTGGACACCATTTGATTAACTTGATTGAACAACAAGCCCGTCACCTCCACTGGATGGTGGGCCAAGTGGGCTGTGTGGTGTTTGGCAAACCGCCTGCAAATTTGGTTTTGCATGAAGGATGCTTTGTACTCATAAGGATTTTCATTTATAGCTAAAAAATGAAAAAAAAAACTGAGAGAAAGAGATGCAGGACAGTATGGCAGAATGCATGATCTGGGAATGGGGGGGACAGGGTGAATGTGCCGGACTAAATGGAAAAGGATGTAAGGAAATGCACGAAGCATCATAAAAAAAATGTGACAGCGCCACACCATGGCTGGTTTCTCTGGCTTTGGTGAAAAAAGAAAGGTGTGACCAGGAGAATCATTGTTCTCCTGGCCTCGCGTCTGAGGAGGCAATGTAACTGCCGCCCTCAATGTCAGCCACCGTGATTTCAACCAAGAGGGACGTGCCTTGAAGGGGAGCCAAATAACCCTTCCTTTTAAAATTGCTTCTTCTTGGGTTTTTGGTTTGAGACAATGGAAAACATAATACTATATTAGTACTTCAATTGGTTAGGTTTGTTCATTTCTTAACATTTATTATGGTTGTGTATAATTACCATACTTTATAGGGTTTCTACTTTTAGATGATTATAAGTCATAATGCCATTACCTCTCTGTACACATTTTGGTGTGAATACATATGTTTTAAATTTGCAAAAAAAAAAAAAAAAAAAGAAATAAACATTCCTTCCTGGATTTGAGCAACATCCTGATAACAAAGAGTAGTGCTGCTGCCTGTGAACTCTGACAGGAAGCAGAAAAGTCCTTTCCAGTCCCGCCCACAACAGTGAATATGCCACACCAGGTGATTAGTCTTTCAGAGAAAAGGCAGTCTCTAGCTCACTACCTGCTGCACAGGAAAGTGTCAAGCAGCCTTTTTGAACAATCTTAAGGTGTCTCTCAGACTAGTAAATGAAGTAAATTCTGCAACACTTCCCCCACATGCAGAATGCAGATCTCTGCATGGGTTCACTGAAGTAAGAGATGGAAAGGAGGCCAGTGGATCTGGCTCACGGGATCAGCCCTGCACAGAGCCAGCTGTGCTGCACAGAGCCAGCTGTGGAGGAGTCAGCAGATGGAAGAACAAGCTGACTCAGTACACAGGTGCTGGGGCAGGTGTCAGGTGAAATGCAGATTCTTTATTCACCTGTGGCACTACTGTAGGGGGTCCTGACCCCTGAGGGAAACCAGCAGGGAGGGGTGTATGTGTGTGTCTGTGTGTGTGTGTGTCTGTGTGTGTATGTGTGTATGTGTGTGTATGTACGTGTGTGTATGTGTGTATGTGTGTGTGGGTATGTGTATGTATGTGTGTATGTGTGTGTATGTGTGTATGTGTGTGTATGTGTGTGTGTGTGTGTGTGTGTGTGCAGAATCCTGAGTAATGAAGGGAAGAACTCACACAACATTTTCCCACGCCTGCAGGTGCTTAGGATAATATACAAAATACGTCTCTCGAAGGCATTGGCAGGCTCATCATAACTCAGGTCAGGGGCTGCAGAGACAAAGAAATATTTGTTTATACTGCTCAGCCATTCCTGCAGTCAGGGGCTTCAGAGGACATGTGGCTAGGGCTCCTTTGCTTGGATTTGCTTTTTCCCTCCCAAGCCCTGTGTATTCTCAATTCTCAACACAAGGGCCCTGTCAGCTCTAGGAGAGGATATGAGCTAATTTCTTTAGGCTATAAGATCTGTTCCCAAATGGCCAGTGTCCTAAAGGGAAAGACCCATAATGTAACAAACTGGACAGTGTACCCAGATGGGCACAGTCCATCCAGGTAACTGAAAAGCTGCATATATGTGGTTGTTAAGTCTGTAAGAAAACACTGAAGCAAAAGCACTGCGCACAGCCAGAGCATCTGCACAAAAGCTGAGCCCATACCCGGATCCAATCCCTTGTTCCACAGGAAGAAGGTGGGAAGACACAACTGGCCAAAATGTACAGGCTCCGGGTAAGTTTATTTTGAGTATTAGTTCTTTGAGAATTTCATGCAGTATATCTAGGTCATACTCACGTCCCTAAGTCCTCCCAGGTCCAGCCCTGTTGTTTCTGCTCAGGGTGGGGGGGGGGTGCCTGTTCCTCTGGTTCCACAGTTAACACACAGCTATGAAACCAATAGTTTCATAACCAAACAGCCAGTTGTGATAAATGCTAGGATATCCAGGAAGCTGCTGGCTTTCTGGAAGTCATGAAAGGTTGTTGACCCCATGACTGGATCTGTGTCTGGGCTGCTGGCCTCTCAACACACACCCACAAAGCTAATGACTTGATGAACAAGCCTGTGGATGGGGAAGTGATAACTCTTCTGGTTTCTGTGGCCCCCACCAATACACAAAACCATGGCCAGAGGCTGTTTGCCTTTTTGACAACCCAACCAATCATGGGAAACAGCCCCACATCTGCACAAGGCAGGATGCTAACTGGAATATTAAAAGTTCCATGATCAATTGCATAATAACTCAGATCTCTGGCAGATAGTACAGCTTGTGGGAATTCTCTGTACTCAAGCAGGGTGAGCAGCTGTATAGGGTTAGGACAGGCAGCCCTCACTTTGGATGGCTTCATTTTCCAGTAGGCTAATGTCAGATCTCTGTAGGAATGAAACTTTGCCTGGCTCAAGGTGGATCTGTAAGGCCTGTCCCGAGGAACCTCTGAGAGCTATCTGATATCTCTGTGGTCATTCAGGTGTCTCTGTGTGTTATCCATAGCTCCATGAGTTCGGATGTTGCAGTGCTTTCCTGCATTGCCTATCTCTGCAAAGTTCCAGAACCAGATGACCCCTTCCCTGTAGGTATTGAGCAAAATATTACACCTCTAGTTTACTGGTTGCAGAAACAGGAGCTCTACAGCACCCCCCCAGGAAACAGGGTGGCTCACACTTCCCTTCTGCCTGCCCCCCACCTCCTTGCCCAGAGCACAGTATCCTTTAGTATGTAAACACACTGCTGGCATGAATAAAACAGTCTATCCCCTGGACTTTCTCTGAGTCCGTGTCTTTCTTTCATTTCTCCTTAGGTAACTTCCCACGGTTCCCTCCCCCTCCTTGCCAGAGCTAAGCCTAGGGACTGTCATGCAGGCAGGAGATAGCCCTGAAGCTTGTATCCCTGAGAAGCTGCCAGCCTGGTTCTAGGAGGGAAGAATATCATGTGGATTACAGCCATGCATGATTAAAGGACCAACTGATCTCCATGTCACCACATGCCACCTCAGTGATGAGGCAGACCCAGAAAGATATTTGCAGGACAATAGGCCAGTTCATGGCACCAAGCATGCCTGCCCCCCACACACAATGCAGCCTGACCCCAGGACTGCTGTCCCGAAAACAACCCCATTCCTACTGCCCCCACTTTGTATCTTTTTTTTGGTTTTTTTTTGAACTTTTTCTTTTTTCTGAGACAGGGTCTCCCTGTAGCTCCAGCTGTCCTGGAATTCATTCCGTAGACCAAGGCTGGCCTTGAACTCACAGAGATCTGCCTGCCTCTGCCTCCCAAGTGCTAAGATTAAAAGCATGCACCACCATGCCCGGCTCACTTTTTATCTTCTAAAAAACACTTGAGTCCAACTTGTGCTGACCATATACTCTTGGGTGAGTGGCCATCCACTGGAGAACTGTTGACCTACCATAAAGCAGACTCCTAGAAACCAGACTCTCCATCTCCCCATGGCTATCAACTACCAGTAGTTCCTCAGCTAGCTGTAGGGAAGCTTGCCCACCTCCCCGCTCCATACTGGGATTTTGTCATTTTGAGCTTGATGTCATGTGGATGTTGTCACAAACACTGAATTCACAAGTGGCCCCACTCTGTTGTGTCCTTGCCACAGTCCAGCTACAGGGAATACTAAGGTAGTGGTGAAGAAAAAAGACAGACATGAACATGGCCATGGACACAGACACAAACAGAGAGCTGGGATCAAGAGAACCTGTAGGCTGATGGAGAAGCAGACACTTCATTGTAGCATTACCATGCTTTTATATCTGGCCTCAAAACGGGAAACTATAGAAATACAACATAAGCCGGGTGTGGTGGTGCACACTTTTAATCCCAGCACTTGGGAGGCAGAGGCAGGCAGATCTCTGTGAATTCAAGGCCAGCCTGGTCTACAAAGTGAGTTCCAGGCCAGCTGGGGCTACAGGGCGATCCTGTCTCAAAAAGACAAAAAAAAAAAAAAAACTATAAGAAACATCTTTGTGGGGTGTGGTGGTGCACACCTTTAATCCTAGCACTTCGGAGGCAGAGGCAGGTCGATCTTTGTGAGTTCAAGGCCAGCCTGGTCTACAGAGTGAATTCCAGGACATCTGGGACTAAAGGGAGACCCTGTATCAAAAAAAGAAAAGAAAGAAAGAAAGAAAGAAAGAAAGAAAGAAAGAAAGAAGGAAGGAAGGAAGGAAGGAAGGAAGGAAGGAAGGAAGGAAGGAAGGAAGGAAGGAAAGAAAGAAAGAAAGAAAGAAAGAAAGAAAGAAAGAAAGAAAGAAAGAAAGAAAGAAAAAGAAAGAAAGAAAACATAAAAACACAACTTCCTTTCAACCTCATTTGCTAATCATAGTTTCATTAATCACAGGTACTTGCATCAGCAATACCCAGGCAGAACTTCAAAGACAAATGCATTTACCTAGGAAGAGTTTCAATTACCATATGGAACTGTACAAGCAGAACTTGTAAGAGAAAGCCATGTCCCTGGAGACTGATTGTCAGAGACGGACCTGTACAGGTTCAGCCCCAGCTCACCCAGAATAGGCCTTGCCGGTGTCTTGTTGGCTGCTCTCGTGGGGGCCAGGCAGCCTCTACCTGGGCTCCCTGAATAGTCAGCTCCCAACATGTCCCGATGTGCGTGCTGCAAGAGCAGTACACACTCTTAACTGCTGAGCCATCTCTGCAGCCCCAAGTAGATTTATATTTTTAAGATAAATTTTAACTTGCAGTTACAATATTATGACATGAAAACTATTACATTGCTTGTCTACCTGTGCTCTCCTTTCAAAAAAAGGTTTTTCAAGGTTTGTATCCTGTCCAATTTAAACAGAAGGGGGAAAAGCTGATTTAAAATCCAAACTCTTAATATCAGCTTAGCCTACTTACGACCTTGCAATAATCAGATTAGGCTCTGCATCTTTGAGATCTAAAACTTTCCCTTCTACAGATATTAAAATGTACATCCTGAAAAGTGTATATTTTGGATTAAGAATTGCTAATCCTATAAAATTGATCCCATCAACATTCCAATGTAAAATTCACAAGTGGAACATTCAGTAATTTTAAAATTATCATCTTTCTATGTGATTATATGAGGAGATATTGTTTATGGGAGCTTAAGTTCTACCCTGTTCACATCAAAGCAAGTTGGCTTATAAGCAAATGGCCATATAAGTTGAAACTCTTAAGTTACGACATTCCTTTTAATTCTTAGAGTAACTAAAACTTTAAAAACAAACAATGACAACAAACTAGATGAGACTTTAAAAGGAACAAATCTTCAGGCCTATAGACCTTCAGCTGAACCTGAGCATGGGCTACTGATGGGCTAGGCGGTACAGTCCCACCCACCAATTACACACAAAGATAAATTCCAGATCTAAACCTATCAGTAGTTGTACTCTGACTTTCTTCTTTGGTGGCCTTCATTCTTTTCCCTTTTGTCACATGATCTACTGGGGAAAGCACACGCATGCCACAGACTATGCGGAGGTCTGAGGACAACATTCAGGAGTTGGTTCTCTCTCCTCCCACTGCCTGGGTCCCAGGGATCAAACTCAGCTTGTCACTCTGGCAGCAAGTGCCTTCACCTCTGAGCCATCTCGGCAGCCCTGTGCTCCATCATTTTCTTTGGGCACTGTTAGTACTCAACAGGCATGACCTCCCACTACCTCCCATTTTCATCTATTCTACCATTTGATTCCTTTCTATCTTGCCATATTCTTAATATATAACTATTAGTCATTCTACTAATAATACAGAGATCACACATCTGAGAACAAAGGATGCTCTCCTGGGACGCACATGGTCAGGGCCTTCCTGCCTTTCACCTTTTCTCATAATCATGTGAGTCTTGCTTAACCTTCAATTTTTAATCTTGTAAATTTTGTATCTTCTACTCTACATGACAATTTCAAACTAAACTCCCTACGATAGTAGATTCCATCTGAATCCTACTGTAGAAAACCCAAAGCCTCCCCTCCAACCCATAGAGAAAGTAGGAAACAGTCTCATGACTCTTTTAGGCAAGGACTACACCTGCCATCAGCAGGGAAGTAGTTATGGAAGACTGATTGATCATCACCCTCTGCTCTGTCAAGAAGCTTTCTGGGAGAACAGCTCTCAGGGGGGAGTTGTGGCAAAACTCAGGCATGAACTAGACAAAATTTTAGTACAGGTGTAACTGAAGGGACAGAAGGAGGCCAGTGGAATTTTCCATCTTGATAAACAACTCCACCTTGAAAAATATTAGCCCCTCCCCAGGTTAGTGGATAATAGGTTAACAAATAACAGGCAGGCAAAATAACAGGAAGTGACAGTTGGTTGCAGTTCCAGTAAGGAGCCATCCTGAGGGTCTGACCCCCAGGACACCTGCATAACAACATACTATTTCCCCATTTTCAAAAGTAACCAATCTGTGTAAAGGTCACTTTGAGTGACCAATGAAGAAATAACTCGTTGCTGTTGCTGTAATCTGCTCTGCTCAAAATGTATAAAAGCTGAGTACTGGTTTGTTTGGGTTCTGCCTTTCCCTGCTGTACAGGCGAACACTAGCACACGGGCAAATTAAACCTCTTGCTTTTTTTTATTATTCTGTTTATTTTTGTATGTGTATGAATGTACTGTCTGCATGCAGATCTGTGCACCGTGTTGTGAAATGCTGCAGAGGTCAGAAGAGGGTGTTGGATTCCCCTGGAACTGGAGTTCTCCTGGAATTGGAGTCTCAGACAGTTCTCGGCTGCCATGTGGGTGCTGGGGCTCGAACCCGGGTCCTCTGTAAGAGGGATCGGTGCTCTTAACAGCTAGGCCATCTTTCCAGCCCATCCTCTTGCTTTTGCATTGAGATTTGTCTCTGCATCTCTCATTCAGGGGTCTCCCAAGGGTAAGGCTCATTTTGGGTCTTACATCTGGGGGCTCATCCAGGATCGAGACCCCCCCCCTGTATGGGGACGCCTAGACAGACTTCAGAGGACTAAGACTGGGCCCCAGAAGGTACCGCGGTTGTGTCTGACTTGTTTGTCCTGTTTTGTCTGGAGTTTGTTTCTGTTCTGACTTTCAGTTTTGCTCACAAGTGGTCTGGGAGGCTGTTGTCTCCATATGTAAGGAATCTGGAGGATGCTCCAGTTCTGGACAGGAGGGTCATGATGACTCTCCTATCATCTGGGCTTGAACTGGGAATTTCTTGGCCAAGCCACCTGGGGACTGAGTCTGGGAGGGACCAGTCAGTGTCTGGTACCAGAGTGAATAGGTGCCTAACTAGTGAATCTTTGTCTTCTATCTTCCATTTGTGGCAGGGATGGTTGATATCTGTGTTAATTGTTTGTGTTAGTTTTTGTGGACTTGGACTGATGATTGTTTTGGACATGGGACAATCTACTTCTTCCAATGCCCTACTCCCCTGTCTCCTGTGCAGGCAAGCATGCACACAAAGGGCCCATGCTGCCAGCTCCAGGCAGCCAGAGCTTCCACTGCTCCACTCCCCTAGAAATACAAGATCCATCATAGTAAGATGCCAGGCAGCTGGCCCNCCCTCCCACTACCTCCCATTTTCATCTATTCTACCATTTGATTCCTTTCTATTTTGCCATATTCTTAATATATAACTATTAGTTATTCTACTAATAATACAGAGATCACACATTTGAGAACAAAGGATGCTCTCCTGGGACGCACATGGTCAGGGCCTTCCTGCCTCTCACCTTTTCTCATAATCATGTGAGTCTTGCTTAAACCTTCAATTTTTAATCTTGTAAATTTTGTATCTTCTACTCTACAAGACAATGTCAAACTAAACTCCCTATGATAGTAGATTCCACCTGAGTCCTACTGTAGAAAACCCAAAGCCTCCCCTCCAACCCATAGAGAAAGTAGGAAACAGTCTCATGACTCCTTTAGGCAAGAATACACCTGCCATCACCAGGGAAGGAGTTATAAAGACTGATAGTTATCACCCTCTGCTCTCCAAGGAAGCTTCCTGGGAGCACAGCTCTCAGGGAGGAGTTGTGGCAGAACTCAGATGTGAACTATAAAAACCTACATGGAGATTAACTTATGAGATCCAGAGCCAGCACTCAGGTCATTCTCTGGAAATAGATTCCAGGCTGGGCAAAATTCCTACAGGAAACCATATAAAGTATGTAAAACTAGACTTCAACCATTTCTTGTAAATCCTTCTGTTACAGAAAAACAAAACTAAAGCTCATACCCTGTCCCTTCAACAAAAGGTGATTAGAGATTGGCTAAAAATGGTTACCAAAACATGTGATTTCCAAATGCAACCAATCAAGATGCTGTAGGGCACACTGTATTAAGGCTCTCCCTCAATCATCTGCCACCAGACCTTTCTACCTCTTTGGGTTTGGTATTCTACACTTCAGGAATTGCTTCTTACTCACCCAAACTTCTTAAAATCTTGCTTTATTCAAAACTGTTATCTTTTAAACAACATCAAAGGACCAAGCAGGAGACCAGTGAGTGCCAGCTTCAGGATGCCTGTTGTGGTAGGTCCTGTCAATTTGTAAGGTCTCTGGGGGTTGAATGTCTGCCCAGTGGAGGGACTAAATCCAGTTTTCTGGTCTTGGGAAGAGTGAAAATATGTTTCTGTTTTGAACACTTATATACAAATTCTGCTGCAAGCCAGGTGTGGTGGTGCCTGCCTTTGATCCCAGGATTTGGGAGGCAGAGGTGTTGTAAGGTTGCAATGGAGAGATCACTCACTAGACCACATGGAATTTAAAGTAAGGTTTAGTTTAATTTATTTTTTGGTTTAATTTAATTTAATTACAATGCCAAGGCCAACACCCAGCTCGGAAGGAATGGAGAACCCAGGAACTGATTACACAGCCTTTATAAGGACCTTGGCCAACCAAGTTGCAGTTCTTTGTCTAAACCACTAATCAAGTGGGGACATGGGAAGCAAGCAAGACAATTACAGAAGCTAGAGGTTAGCAGTTTAGCAGCAGCTGAGGGAAATGGGCAAAAATTCCAACAGGATGAATCTCAGCTCTGACTGTTGGAACTTTGAGCCCCCTTGCCTTATGTGGAAGGTAAGTTAATTGTCTCTGCATTCCTGAGTCTTAGACATGGCAGCTGCTCTTTGTATGCCTGAAGCACGCATAGTAGGTTAATATTCCTTAGTAAAGAATTTTTTATAGCTCATCATTTTGTATCTCAAAATGGTGGGGAGATGGATGAGATTTCCACCACCCCGGTCCGCAGAGCAAGTTCAGGACAGCTGGGGCTATGGGGAGACCCTGCCTCAAAATTATTTTTTTTTAATTTTTCTGCAGTACAGAAGTAAGTAAGATTTCCACGGGAAACAATGATTTCTTTGCAGAGTGGACACCTCCTCTGGGTCCACAGAACTTGATTATTGTTCTGGGGTGGAGGGAGGAAGAGACACTGCTGTGTGTGACGGCTGGTCCTTGCCCCAGAAGCTGTGTCCCTCTGCATGAGCTTCTTGTGTCCCCTGTAAATGCTATTCCTCCCTGCCAACCAAACACAGCCTCTTCTTCCACATCCCTCTTCTAAATCAATAGTTCTTATCCCTTCCTGAAGCTTGTCCTTAAGCCTAAAAACATACTAAAACAAGCATACACACACAAACACACACACACACACACACACACACACACACACCAATCCTCTCTTGGACCTGTCCCCTGTCAGTTACTACTGGTGATTGTTTGAATGACAAATGCCCCCAATTGGTGGCACTCTGGAGAAATTAGGAACTTTTTTCCTATTTACTTATTTATTTATTTTATTTTTTACTCACATTGAAGTAACACTGACAAATTTCACATTATTGTTAAAGCATGGTAGTATAGTTTTGCCAGTAGTCAATGTTCAGAAATTGTAACAGACATGGAATCTCAAATTTATGTTCTAAGACAATTACATATTTTTAGTTTGAGTATAACAGTTCCTCATAGTTATTATACTTCTATTTCTTTTATTGATGTGGTTGTCCTCTTTAATTTTATATTACTCCAAAATATGTATATACACTGCATATATATAACAAAATGACAGAGTCTGAAAATAAGTTATAGGTTAATTCCAAAACATGTTTGGGGTTCACATTTTAACAGTAATTTTGCATGCAGGCACATAAATATAACTTTACATTCCCAGATTTCATAGCAAGTTAATGTATTATACTTTCAAAGAAGAGTTAGGTTCCTTCTCATAAGTCTTAGAACTTGGGAAAATATAGACAAAAACTTCAAGTTCTATCTATAGTAGCATCAGGCTTGACTTACGTATAAGGATTTCGTGCTAGGACCCACAAATGAGGGATACCATATGTCATTTGTTTTTCTGGGACTGTGTTATGGCTTCTACTTCCATCCATTTACCCGAAAAATTCCTGATGTTGTCTTTCTTTTTTTTTTCAAAGCCAATTTTTATTGAAGCTTTGGACATTCCATGTGGTCTTTCTTCACCACTGTTACACCTCCATTGTGTAGATGGACCACGTTTTCATTATGCACTCATCAATTGAGGGACACTTTTACAGTGTGAAGGCTGGAGACAGTACAAACTGGGCACAGGCTTGGGGAGTTCAGAGCTTCCAGTCCCCATCTCCCCTTTCTGCATGTGGTGGGAGCTGTGAGCTCTCAGCCTCCTGCTCCCAGGTCCTTGCAGGCCAATTCTTGCCCTACCAACCCCATTGTTATGAGCTCTAACCCCCTGAAAACTTCAGCCAAAATAATTTCTTCCTGAAGTAGCCTCTGGCCATGGTATTTGATCACAACAGAACAGTAACTAATACATAGGGCACTGTGTCTTTAGTCCTCTGCAGAAAAATGTCTGCCAAACACTTATCTGCACTCACTGTGTGCAATTCTCTGCTCTCCTTTCCTCTTGAAACTCCTCCACCTGTACTTCAGTCCCAGTCTCCAGAATCCCGTCTGCTCTACGGCCCAGTCACTCTTGTCTGAGGACCCTCTCTTGACTTCTGAGGCCCGCACTGGCCGGCTTCTCTTCTCCGCCTCCTTCACTAGCTCTTTTCCCATCCAGGCTCCGGCAGTGGCTCTCTCCTGGTTTTGCTCTGCCTGCTGCCTTGTCAGTCTGTCCGGGTCCAGGGACATCCAACACCACCTTCCCCGTGACAAACACCCTGAGCACACAGCTTCAAACAATCATCTCTCTCCAAGTCCACTCCGTTACAGAGACCACTCAGTACATCAAGTCAAAATGTTCACTCCAGATCTGATTCCCAGGTTTCCTTGCTAAACCTTCTCTACTGGAATTCTTCCTTCTAAGGATACCAACACCCCGTCCACTGGGGGTGGGGGATCTCTGACTAATCACTGACACTGTGTCCCTCACACCTCCCAGCCCATCCCTTTGGGAATGCTACTAGTTCTTCCCTCAAAATGCATCCAGGCTCCAATCATTCTGCCCTGCAGAGCTCTAGCACTTTCTGAGGATTCAGAGCTGATGTGTTTTCAATCTAGGGATGAAAGGCCAGTGCAGAAGCCTCTCTGTGAGCAGCTTGGAGACCTTTCATTGCACTCCATGAAATTCACCTTCTTGCTGACTTTCTTCTCATTTCCTGTCTACCACTGCACCGGACAGGACAGACCATGCCGCTTGTCTCAGAGGAAGCCGACTCCTGACTCTCATGTCTCTCAAGGTGCCTGTGGCTTCACAGGGCACCTCCATCCCTGCCTTCCTGACTGGCATCTGGCTCACATTCCATGGATTCCTCCTCCTCTGCTGAGCTACTTCCATTTGGGGATGACTTCCTTGGCTCTTTTCCTTCCCCAGCCAAAGGAAGCAACTCCCCCTCTTCAAATGCCCAGGTCCAGCAGAGCTGCTTTTCTCAGGGCCTGGCTCCCTCCAGAGGCTCACAGCAACAGCAGAGGTCTACACTGGGGACAGAAAACTCCCTGTTCCCAGGTGAGGAGCCCTGGCTGCAGGTGCAGTCTTCTCTCCCCACGGAGGGGCTGTTCTGAAGCCCCTTCTTCCCTCGTGAAGCTCAGGCCTCCTTCTCTGACCATCTCACTGGTCTCTGTTCCTGTCCACAGTCTCAAGCCCTGTTCACTTCCTGTCCACAGCAGCTTCACCATCCCAACATCTGACTCCAGACCACAGGCTCAGGACTCTGCCTTGCCACCTGAGCAAGGACTCCTGTCCTAGGGAGGGCATTGACACTGAGGGGAAATAATAACTCTTTTCCACTCACAGGAGACCTTCTCAAAGACCCGGAGAGATATTTTTCTGCATGGGACTGAGAGAGGATGGGAGAGACAGTGCATCACAAAGCCAAAGTTCAAGTGTCCGAACTCACTTTCATGTCTTCACCTTCTGCTTCCAGGCCCCAGTAATTCTTGTTCTTTATGGTGGAGCTCTCATTTCCCTGACGTATATTTTTCATTTCGCCACAAAAGCTATACGCACATCAGATGGCTCCTCTGTAAGTTGTGAGACCCTGGTGGGTGGGAAGATGCCCCCAGAGGGTGGAGTCGGAGGGGTCTTCCTGTTACTCTTGCCTTGTACACAGGCTGATGGAGCAGCACAGCCCCCTGGGCATGGCTGAGCTCCCTGCACTCTTCTTCATACTCATCATTCTGTCCTTGTTTTCCAGGGGCCCAAAGAGACTCACAAAAACAAAAACAAAAAAAATTGAACTCCACTTACTCTGAAGATTCTAGAAGCATCTCTCCTTGGAACCAAAGAAGTCCTCCCTCTGAAGGTGTTTTCTTTCCTGCAAAATTGAGGGGAATCATTCTCCAACTGCATGTACCTAAATCCGATGCATCAATTAAGCTTGATAAATCACCATTCGATTAAATAGATTTGAACAAACAAGTCTTCCCATGTCACTTACACCTTCGTGGTATAGACTGCAAACCATGTATACATATAGCTACACTTCCTTGTGGGAGGGTTTGTGAGTTGAAAAAGGGACCCTGGGGCTAGACAGATGGCTCAGTGGTTAAAGAGCACCATCTGCTCTTGCACAGACCTGGAAACACTTCCCAGCATCCACATGGCTGCTAACGACCCTCCATAACTCCAGTTCCAGGATAACCCAAGGCTTTCTTCTGACTCCTTGGGCATTGAACAAAATAGGTGCACTTACACCCATGCAGGTAATACACTCATATGCAGAAAATAAAAATAATAAATAAAATTACAAAAAGAAAGAAGGAGCTTTACAAAGACATATGCTCTGTGTGTTAGTCAGCTGGACATCACTGTAACAAAATAAATGACACACTCTGCCTATGAAGAAGCACCATCTATTCAGCTCACAGTTTGGAGATTTATGGACACAGCACCTACACTGGCTCAGTTCTAGTGAGGACATTTCACCAAATGGAAGATGGTAGTAGAGGAAGCACTCACTGAGGAGAGTCTCCACCTCAGCAGGAGCAGAGGAGGCTGGGTGGGGCCAGGCTTGCTCCTTTCATAACCACCCTCTTATACAAACTGCCACCAGAATCCCAAGAAATAACTATCACTCCCAATGACCTAAGGACCTTCCACCAGGCCATACACCCTCAACGACTCACTGCCTCCCTGCAGGAGAGGAGGGAGATGAGTAAGATTTGGGGGCAAATCTGGCCAAACATCTGTTTCTGCAGAGACCATTGTTTGGAACCCAGCTGCATCCATTTCTTCACCTGTTTTCCCAGCTGGTTTTGTACTACAACAGAGTCTAATAACCAGTGTGTCATTTCTGTGCAAAAACAACTCCGGGGAGTGAGGGTTTATTTTATCTCACAATTTAAACTGAAAAGGGAAAAGTTGATTTAAAATCCAAACTGTTAATATCAGCTCAGCCTACTTAAGACCTTGCAATAATCATATTAGGCTCTGTGTCTTTGAGATCTAAGACCTTCCATTTTACAGATATTTTTTTGCCAATGTTTTATTGAAGCTCTGTGATACAGCCTGGGTAGTCCAACAATGGCAGTCTATACTCTGAAGAAATGAAAATCCCAGTAGTAAACTCAGTCCACAAGTTGGATGTCTCAGCAGTCCCCATCTGGCATTGACACTTTGGAGGATTCTTGGAGAGACATGAGTCTTCAGTCCATATTGGAAGGTTGAAAAGCTGTGTCTTCTCACATCTTTCTGTGTCTTCTCACATCTTTGAAGGATGGCAAAAGCAGTGGCAGCCATAGGGTAGCTGCACTTGCCTGTAAGACAGGCAAAACCACTGTGCTCTTTTCTCTCTTTACTAAGATCTCAAGTTTTATACCTGAAGTACAATTTCTCAGGACTTACTATTTATTTATTCTGGTTATACTTTCCTTTTGGATGTTTAAGGCACACAGTTAGCCCAGATTAAACAAGGTTTTTGTTTTCTCAAGGTCAGTTGAGGATCCGGTCCCCAAAGGTCACTCAGGATTTTATTTGTGTGGGGGGGGAGCCCCTGGCTCCTTTTGGCTTTCCAGTTCCATCCACTCGAGGACAAATTCAGGTCTTACTAGACCAGGCTTCCCTTTTTGAAGCATGAGCAGACTTTCCTCTTTGTAGACTGGACACTGGCTGAAGCCCCATTAGTGGATCTCAAAGACCTTCCTGCACAGGAAGACTGGAGACTCATATTTGCAGGACATTTCAAGAGATGCCCCCATGCATAGTCCCCTAGGACTTAAATTTTTTAATAATTTAATTTTTTTGAAAATTTCTTTTTTTTTTAACTTGAACCCTCTCTTCAAAGTTCTTTTCAGCTTTCCCTTAGGGTACTTGTTGACTATAGGTCTTGTTCCAGTATTCGGTCTTAGATAGAGTTTACCACCTGCTTTGGGCTGCATTCCCAAGCAACCCAATTCCAGGAAGACCCAGGCCTGGCATGCTGGGGGCCACTACTGGCCTCACAGCTTTGATCAGAAGGACTTCGGCCCCCCCACGAGCTGTGCCAGTGAGTGCGTCTTCTCTATGCCACATTTCCCACACCACTCTGTGCAGTGGGGATTTGGCACTGGGCTCAAAAATTTCTTTTTTAAGTAATATTCACATTTTTGGGTCCAAAAATTGCACAGAAAAAAACTCTCAAGCCCAGGATTCAATCTTTGAAACTGAATTTACTTAATCTGCTGTTCCACCAGGGAGCCAACTGAGAAACACTGGTGGACCAGGGAAGCACCCACTCCAAGCAGGAATGAGTGGAACCTCAACTATCTGTTACAGAGAGCTTTTAAGGGCAAAAACTGCAAAAACCACAAACCAGGGTGAGCATTGGTGATTACTAGTGGAACACAATTGTGAGGCTATAGAAACACAATGCAAGTAGTGGTGACCTTTAAGTTGATCAGTTGTGTTTAGCAGCACGAAGCCCCTTGGAGAGGAATGGGCTCTTTAGGGGATAGGAAGCACTCCTTCAGGACTGGGAAAGTTCATCCTGTCCTCAGGTAGCTGTGGGAACTAGGAACTCAGGGCCAGACTGTATTTTGTGGTTAAGGTAGTCATGGGAACCAGGTTTGCTTTAGCTAACTAATTTTATAGTTAACTCCTTCCTTTTGATTAACTCTTTCTGACCTGGTCCTAATACATTACTTCTTGGAGAATGGCACACAATGCATTTTGATGACCTTCCACCCCTGCGCCCCATCTCCTCTCAGATCCACTCCACCTCCTTATCCTCCCAATTTAACTGGTGCAGCCACTATGGGAATCAGTGCGAAAGGTTTGCAGAAACTTCAAAACATATCTACCACATGATCCACCCATACAACTGTTGGGTGTATACCAAAAGGACTATATCCCCACTACAGAGATACCTGTCCATCAATGCTCACTGCTGTTCTATTGACAATAGCCAGAAAATGTAAACAACCTAGATTCCCATCGATTGATGAATGGATCATGAAAATGTGGTACATTTACACAATGGAGTTCTATGCAGCAGTAAAGAAAGACATCATGAATTTTGGAGGTAAGTGGAGATGGAACTAGGAGCTGCTATACTAAGTGAAGTAACACAGTCTCAGAAAAACATACAACTTATAGTGTCCCTCATCTGTGGATCCTAGCACCAAGAGGGGTAACTTGTTTCAGTAAAAATAATACCACATTGACTGATAATACTATAGATAGAGCTTGAAGTTTATGTCTCTGTTTTCTTAAGTTCTAAGATTTATGAGAAATAATACATCTCTTTCTTAAAACTACATTAAAACATACAACTTGTTATATAATTTAGGAATGGAAATTTATATTTCTTTTTATCTGCATGCGACTTTACTGTTAAAATGTGAATCCTTCAACATGTTCTGGAATTAACATATAGTTTATTTTCAGATTTTATAATTTGGGTATATGAATGGAGTGTATATATGCATATTTTGGACTAATATAAAATTAAAGGGAACAAAAAAAAAAAGACTTACTCAAAGAACTTACCAAAAGAGTAAATAAACTTCTGCATTGAAAAAGTTTAAAAAAAAAAAAAAAAGACTGAGAAAAAGATGCAAGACAGGGCTTAACATGTACAGCAAAATTCATGAGTTCAGGGTGGTGGGGTGACGTGGATGGGGAACAGGCATGAACTTGATTAAGAAATATTGTATGGGGCTGGAGAGATGGCCTAGCAGTTAAGAGTGCTGACTGCTCTTGCAGAGGACCCGGGTCAATCCCCAGCAGCCACATGACGGCCAAGAACCGTCTGAAACTCCAATTCCAGGAGAACTCCAGTTCCAGGGGTATCCAACACCCTCTTCTGACCTCTGCGGCATTGCACAACACGGGTGCACAAACTTGCATGCAGACAGTACACTGATACACATTCAGAAATAAATAAATGCCAGGCGTGGTGGCACGCACCTTTAATCCTAGCACTTGGGAGGCAGAGACACGTGGATATCTGTGAGTTCGAGACCAGCCTGGTCTACAGAGTGAGTTCCAGGACAGCCAGAGCTACAGGGAGACCCTGTCTCAAAAAGACCAAATATATATATATATATATATATTGTATGAAATACACAAAAGCTCAGTAAAAAAAAAATCAAGAATGAAAAAACAATCCCCTTGGATAGGACACAGACCCCACTGGAGTAAATCGCATACTGGTCTTGCTTGAAGATAAGGACGCGTGGGGAAATGAGACTGCCAGAGCGTTGCTCCTGCTCCTGCCTGTGCAGCCTGGCCCATCAGAACCTCCTTCTTACGGGGAGAGTGAATTACTCCTGTGTCTTTCATGACAAGGGAATGGCTTCTCTCTCACCCAGTGAGGGAAACTTAAAGCCAGTACCCACATCCTGAGAATTAGCCATTACTCTATAGTCTGTGACTCCTGAGCTGATATATGGTGGTGGGGACAGGGGAGCCTCTACTCAGGCTTGCCACCCAACTGATATGAGGCCTGTGTTCAATCGACTATACACTTTACTCTGATCTCCTCCTCTTAGTGAAGCTAATCCCAGGGCTGAGAGGCCATTCATTACCTGGGTCCTTTAATGTCCACATTGACACTCAAAATTCCCAGGGAGAATTCCAAATGGATTGAAGACTAGAAACTAAAGAGCTGAAGGTTTTGAATCGACCATGTTCTGGTGGTCAACAATAAACACAACTGTAAATTAGCAATCATGTATTATGTATATGTATTAAATAACCTATTTATGTAAAAATGTAAATAACAATTGGTAAATCAACAAAGAATGATCAGTTATACTAGAGATGCCTTTAAAGAACATCTGACAGCTGGATGCCACCAACTCGATGACTGGGGACAGGAGGATCACACTTGATCTGATGCTGGCAGAAAAGGAAGGTATTATATGCTTGATAGCAGATGGTGCATTTTATTCCCAATAACACAGTTCCTGATGGAACAATTACAAAGGCTCTTCAGGGACTAACTACATTGCCCAGTGAGTCAGCCAAAAACTCAGGAATTAAAAGATACTTTTTTTCTAATCCTATGGAACAGTGGTTTAGAAAAATGAAAAGAATCCCACTTATTATTGTTAGGTTCATTTTGAGGGGAGACTTGCCGCAGAGAGGAGAAAATTCAGGTATCTGATGAAAAGGAAGTAGGGTTTATTTTGGGTATGGCAGCTGGCCTGCCTATGTCAGGATTAAGATGACCAGCATTAGAATGTCCCCCGAAATTGCAATTTTATACCCAGGCACATAAGGAAGTGAGTGTTCAAGGAAGTGGGGGGCAAGGAGATGGGGGAATGGGTATAGGTGGGTCTGCAGCTGGTATCAGTAGAAGCATCTTAAGGGAAACTGGAACCTGTGACTGGTATCAGCAGGAGCATCTCGACTGAGGCCTGGTTCTGGTCTCTGGTGAGGTGTGATTACAGGATATTGTAGCAACTTTTCTCGGATTGCAGGGGCACAGTCCATGGTAATTTTTTCTGAGGACTTCTGCCTCAGTTGGCTTCCTGAAATCCCTGACTTAGGTGGGCTAAAACTTACAGTTATCATCTTAAAAGTCATGATTACAGTTGGATGGTGTGTAATCTGGGCATACAAGGGCTAATTCAATGACTAATTGAACCAGCAATAACTGGTAAATTCCCTACACCTTATCATAATGTTACTAATGAGAACCAGAAAGTCAGACAATGTGAATTCAATTTAAGAAAAGAGGAGGGAATTATGGGAAATGTAAATGATATAGTCTATCTTTCCTATCAAGGTGAAATAAAGCCAAAAATGTTCCATCATTTTAAGAAAACTAGTAAAAACAGCACGTGATAAACTTCCCCAGCCAACGTCTTTCTAAGATTAGCGTTTGTACTCAAGGTCGCAGCCTGCTCTGAATAGCTGCATTTGCTTATCAGCTCCTTTACTTTGTTTTTAACCAACTGTGTAAAAAAATATAAATGTGAGAACTGAAATTTTTCCTGTCAAAATCATTTCCAACTCTATGCTAGTCCTTCTCCTCAGTGCCCTTATCATAGCACTAATATCTACCTTCATGTTATGTGTTTCCTTTTAAGATTTATTTTACTTTTAATTATGAGCATATTTGTCTGTCTGTGTGTAAATTTCTGCACATGCATGCAGGTGCCCAGAAAACAAAGGTGTTGGATCCCCTGGAACTGGAGTTACAAGTGGCTGTGAGCCACCTGATGTGGGTGCTGGGAACCAAACTCTGGAAGACCAGTACATGCTCATAATGGCTGAACCATCTCTCCAGTCCATGTTACATGTCTCTTAACGTGTGAACTGTAACTTGTAACATGATAGTTTGTTGTCCCCAACATCTAAACCAAAATGCCAGCCTTTGACCCCAAGGGGGGTCCAAGATCAAAGGCATTATATGGTAACAGCCTTCCCAGAACAAAGAAAAAGGCAACATGACCTTATCAATCAATGCATATGTACACATGCATTACCTTGTCTGACCCTGACGCATACGTCACCCAACTGCTAAACAAGGGAGACAAAGAAATTAAAATGGTAGGGTTCAGCCTTCAGATATGAATCTCCTGGGCTCCGGGACCAGCATGAAATAAACACTCCTTCCTGGCTTTGAGCCTTGCTGGCTCTCATTTCTCTGTGCCAACATATTGATAACAAAGAGCAGTGCTGCTGCCTGTGAACTCTGACAGGAAGCAGAAAAGTCCTTCCCAGCCCCGCCCACCACAGTGAATATGCCACACCAGGTGATTAGTCTTTCAGAGAAAAGGCAGTCTCTAGCTCACTACCTGCTGAAAAAAAAAGTGTCAAGCAGCCTTTCTGAACAATCTTAAGGTGTCTCTCAGACTAGTAAATGAAGTAAATCCTGCAGCACTTCCCCCAAATGCAGAATGCAGATCTCTGCATGGGTTCACTGAAGTAAGAAATGGAAAGGACACCAGTAGATCTGGCTCACGGGATCAGCCCTGCACAAAGCCAGCTGTGCTGCACAGAGCCAGCTGTGGAGGAGTCAGCAGATGGAAGAACAAGCTGACTCAGTACACAGGGGCTGGGGCAGGTGTCAGGTGAAATGCAGATTCTTTATTCAACTGTGGCACTACTGTAGGGGGTCCTGACCCGTGAGGGAAACCAGCAGGGACGGGTGTGTGTGTGTGTGTGTGTGTGTGTGTGTGTGTGTGTGTATGTGTGTATGTGTGTATGTGTGTGTATGTACGTGTGTGTGTGTGTGTATGTGTGTGGGGGTATATGTATGTGTGTGTGTGTCTGTATGTGTGTGTATGTGTCTATGTGTGTGTGTATGTGTATGTGTATGTGTGTGTATGTGTGTGTGTATGTGTATATGTGTGTATGTGTGTGTATGTGTCTATGTGTATATGTGTATGTTTGTATGTGTGTGTATGTATGTGTGTGTATGTGTGTGTGTGTGTGTGTGTGTGTGCAGAATCCTGAGGAATGAAGGGAAAAAGTAACGCTTACAACTTTTCCCAGGCCTCCAGGTGCTCTAGGATAATATATGAAATACATCTCTCACAGGCATTGGCAGGCTCACCATAACTCAGGTCAGGGGCTGCAGAGACAGAGAGAAACATTTCTTTATACTGCTCAGCCATTCCTGCAGTCAGGGGCTTCAGAGGATTCAAGTCCTTCTCTGTGAGATGGATTCCATCCTGGTCCACAGTGCTGGGCCAGCTGGCGTGTGGGACGGCAGTCCTGGGTTCAGGCTGCATTGTGCATGTGTAGGCTGGCAGTTTGGCACCATGAATTTACCTGCTCTCCCACACATCCCTTTCTGGGTCTACCCCACCTCCACCATGGCAAGTGGTGACATGGAGACCTGACATTGGCTACTGGGAAATGATGTCATCCAAAATGAAGGTTGCCTGTCCTGACCCTATATAAGTGCTTGCCCTGTTTGAATAAGGGGAATTCCTATGAGCTTTGTTACCAGACAAAGGTCTCTGAATTATTATGTGACCTATCACAGAACTCTCACTATTTCAGCTAGCTTTCTTCCTTGTGAAGATGTGGGGCTGGTTCCCATGATTGGTTGAGTGTTCACAAAAGCAAAAAGCCTCTGGCCACCTATTCATACATGTGTAGGGGACAGGAAACCAGCAGTCTCCTGGCTGGGTGTGGCTGGAGATTTATCATTTCCCCAATCATAGGTTTGTTTACAAAGCCATCAGCTTCCTAGCAGCTTGTTGGCTGTGAAACCACCAGTTCCAGGAAAAGCCATGGACCAGCAGCTGGGGCCAGGGAAACAGATAAAGAAAGTGAAACTATATGTCAGTCATTTCCTGCAAATCCTTCTGTTAGAGAAAAACAAAACTAAACCTCATAGGCTTCCCCCTTCAACAACACTTGAATTAGAGATTGGCTAAAAATTATTACCAAAACAGGTGATTTCCAAATGCAACCAATCAAGATGCCTTCTTCTGCTTTAGGGCACGTTGTATAAAGACACTAGAAGTAGAACTTTCTACTTCTTTGGGTTTGGGATTCTACACTTCAGGACTTGCTTCTTACTTGGCCAAACTTCTTAAAATCTTGCTTTATTCAAAGCTGTTATCTTTTTAACAACACCAAAGGACCAGGCCAGAGATCAGTGCTTGCCGGCCCCAGGATGACTTCTCAGGTATGTCCCGTCGACTTGTAAACACTCTGAGGGTTGACTTTCAGTGCAGTGGAGGGAATCAATCCAGTTTGCTGGTCCTGGGAAGAGTGAATATGTTTCTATATTGAACACTTGTATAAAAATTCTGCTGCAAGCCAGTTATGGTGGTGCCTGTCTTTTATCCCAGGATTTGGGAAGCAGAGGTATTGTAAGGTTGCAATGGAGAGACCACTCACTCACTAGACCACCTGGAGTTTAAAGGAGGATTTAATTTAATTTAATTTAATTTAATTTAATTTAATTTAATTTAATTTAGTTATGATGCTGGACCTACACTCAGCTTGGGAGAAGTGGGGTCCAAGGAACTGATTACACAGCCCTTTATAAGAGCCTTAGCCAATCAAATTGCAGTTGTCTAAACCACTATCAAGTGGGGACGTTCAAAGTAAACAAGTCAATTACAGAAGCGAGAGGTTAGCTAGCAGTTTAGCAGTAGCTGGGGGAAATGGCCAAAAACTCCAGCAGCATGAATCTCAGCTCTGACTACTGGAACCTCGGGCCCTGTTGCGTGCTTCTGCAGCCAGGTGTAACTTGATCCTACTAGGGAAGGCTGTGCCAGCAGCCTCTCCCCTGGAGGCTGGCATCTTCTCACAAGTTCCAATTGGCTATGGAAATATCCACTCTACAGCCAAATGTGATCAACTAGTTGCCCTGCAGATTCAGGCTGGTAGAGCTGATGGCTCTCCCTTAAGAGAGCCATATTAATATGTCTCTCCCTTAAGAGAAACATATTAATTGACATGGCCTCATGTCAATTAATAATTCCACAAGTCGGGAGGCTGATCACCCCAAGACTCAAATTTCAGACTGGTGCCTGATAGGCACCCTCTCTAGTCTCTCACACTAGCACAGAACACTCAAACCCTGATGGGCTTGCACTTACCCATGAGTGTAATAACAGACCTGGGATCCTGTTGATGGTAAAGGTAATGAAGAATCTGTTTTATTGCATGCAGCACATCACTTATATAGACAGAATGATGTCATCTTCCAGCAGCCAATCCCACACCCCTGCAATACGTTCCCCCATATACATCACGCACTGTAGCTCCACCATACATCACACACTGTATGACAAATTGGACATCCCTCTTCTAAATCAATACTTCTCATCCCTTTCCTGAAGCTTATCCTTTAGTGGAGAAACATACTAAAATGAGCATACACACGTGCACACACACACAGTCTGACATAGACATCTGGGACCAAGGTCACCCCTCCTGCCTGCTACTTAAGCTGGGAAGTGCAGAATGACTTTGCTCTCAGTCCCCCTCGGGGGACCTGCTGTGAGATGCCAAGAACCTCTCAGCTGAGAACACCTGGACATGCTGCCTGCCCCCATGACACCAGTTTGCCTGAAGTACATGCTGACCCTGATGACCACTGCTGGTGCCCGGACCAGCCTGACTGAGCTGCCACAGCCCCTGTCTGAGAAAGATCCGATTCAGCTAGTCAACCCCTTCTTGGAACTCCCTAGCATGGACCCCCCTCCATCCCTTCCAAGAGGCTGAGGATACCATGTAGGTGAGCAGCCTTGGGGAGAGACGCTAAGACAGGACAAAATTAGAATTCTAGAATTAACATACGTGGGAATTAATAAAATTAGGTTGTATTATAATATTTGTGTCCTGGATTCCTTTGTACTTAGCCCATGCTAGTTCATGGTCACAGCAGCCTGTCATGTCAGTGGCCTCCGCTGCTCCTCGAACCCCATGCTGGCTCCTCACGGCTGTCCTCACCGCTACAGTCAGCCGGTCCCTTGAACAGACAGAAGTTCCTCCCTTCTCCACTCAAAGTTTTCCATTGCATCTGGCCAACCAATTCACTCAGACCCTGGGCTCTTTGAGTTCTTTCTGATTCTACTGTACACAGCAGACACTTTCCATCACAGGCAGGGCAAGTTCTCTCTAACTGGCGTTGTATTGACACAGTTGGTAAAGACTGCCTGTGGTTGCTGACTCCATTCTTGCCTGCTTTCCCTCCAAGTATGGACTCGGCAGAGAGAAAGGAATGTTCAAGAGGAGGTGCTTTGTTACTAGCCTGATATGCTGGATAACCTCAATTGTCAGCTTGACAAATCCAGAAAGAAGGAACCTCAACATTTCCTCCATCGAATTGTCCTATGGTCATGTCTGTGAGACACTTTCTAAACTGCTCATTGCTATAGGACAGCCCAGCCCATAGGGGGCAGTGTCCCCCGCCTGCAGGTGTTGTGTAAGAAAGCAGGCCCAGGAGGAGCAAGCCAGTGAGCAGCATTCCTTCCTGGTCTCTGCTTCAGCTCCTGCCTCCAGCTTCCTGCCCTGCTTGTGTTCCTGCCCTGGCTTCCCTCACTGAGGAACTGGAGTAGGATGCATGAGCCAAATAAACCCTTTCCTCCCCAAGTTGCTTTGGGTCACCGTGATTATGACAGTAACAGAAAAATAACTAGGATACTTGGGATTAACAACCTCTAAACACATTGTAACATAGGGTTTGGCAATTCAAATAAAACAGGCTTGAATTCTGGGAAGGAGAAGGATCATTGCTAGGAGCCATTACAGCTCTGAGAAGTGCCACAGCTCTAGGAAGCCCTTGGAAAGCTGTGGGGTGTTGAAGGGACAGAAAGAGGCCAGTGGAATTTTCCACTTTTCAAAATAAGTTAGCAAATAACAGAAAACCACAGTCAGTTATAATTCCAGGAAGAACCACCCTGAGGGCCCTGGCCCCAAGCCACCTGCAGACCCAAGCATGCTGAGTATCCCTGCCTGTCATGCAGGAGACCGGGTCCTATTCCTGCCCTGCTCTAAATATATAAAAACTGTATGCAGAGATTGTTCGGGGTTCGCCTCTCCCTGTTGTACAGTCGAACCCCGGTGCACCGGAAGAATAAACCTATTGCTTTTGCAGCGAGTCTTGTCTCCAGGGTCTCTCAAAGGTAAGGCTCCATTCTGGTCTTACCACGTCAATCAAGAGATGCTGAGGGAAGAAACATGTAATCCTGGGTGTTGAGGCAGGAATGTTCCCCCTGCTTGCAGAAGTCACTGGAGCCCTGAAGGCTGGCTCAAGTGATGTTCTACCAGAGACAGAGGCCACAGGCAGGGAGAGCTTTCAAGACTCCTATCTGGTGAACATGCCCAGGGCAGGAGCTTCAGGTAGAAGGAGTCTGTGAGTCCATGTTCTGTCTGTGTAATCCCAGAATATGGAACATTATGGGTGTTATCTGGGCTCTGATTGGCTGAATAGGGATATGTAAATAAGGTGAGAAATAGACCCAATCAGAGACCTGGAAAAGTTTCCATCAGTTCTGCAGGCTGCCACCTGCTGCTCTCCCAGCCTGGTTGCAAACAAGGCTCTGGCTGTGTGAAAGCTACAACTTCAGTGTAGTTGGAGTCATTCTATCCCCTGAGGCCGCCTTTGTCCTCTGGCCTTGAGTTTCCCATCTATCATAGAGCCTAGGTAGGTAGGAAGCTCCATATTGGGTAGGAAGCTACATCAGGGCTCCCTCCAACGCCATCGGTATGACACTATTACTGGGGAGACAAGAATAAACACCTACTCATCCCAGACAGAGAACTAATGGCAGAACAAAGGAACCATATCAACAAAGTCTAACTTGGTGCATCAGTGAGCTTACTGGAATTACTTACAGAAGTACGGTTAAGGGGTTACTTAAAGGAGCACAGACAAAGAGGTCCAGTACACCCACCACCACTGCCCCTGCCAATTCCGTCCTTGGCTTTGGCCATGATATTTAGATTTATAGTAACACACCTGCCAGGCTTGGGCCTTGGGCACCAAAGTCACACCACCTTTTCAAACCAAACAAAGGAAGAATATTTAACCTTAATATTACTTGGTTTGAACTTAGAGTCACCTGAATTACTTTATGTGGCCTAGACCAAAGTAATGATTACATGTTGCACTCAGTTTTCCTTTAGTTTTGTTAGCTTTGGACAAGGATCAAGCCCCTGCTGTTGGGTCATCTTTACCTTGAGTTAGTGACAAGCACCCTGCAGAGCTCTAGCATTTACTGAGAAGTCAGAGCTGATGTGTTTTCAGTCTAGCAACGAAAGGCCAGTGCTGAAGCCTCTGTGTGAGCAGCTTGGAGACCTTTCACTGCGCTCCATGAAATTCACCTTCTTGTTGACTTTCTTCTCATTTCCTGTCTTCCACTGCACTGGACAGGACAGAACATGCCGCTTGTCTCAGAGGAAGCTGACTCCTGACAGCATGAGTGTCTCTCACGGTGCCTGTGGCTTCACAGGACACTTCCACTCCATCCCCCTGCCTGGTGTCCAGCTCATATTTCCCTGATCTTCTCCTCCTCTGCTGACTTAGTCCATTTGGGGTCCACTTTGTTGGCTTCTTTTCTTCAGACAACAGAAGCAATTCCCCTGTGGTAGTTTGAATGGGAAAGTCCCCATGGCCTCTGAGTATTTGGAAACCTGGCCCCCAGCTGGGGACGCTGTTTGGTGAGGATCATGGAGACTTTAGGAGTGCGGCCGTGCTGCAGAGAGCAAGCGTCAACCGCAGTTGCCTTGGTCTGATGTCAGCACAGCCACAGAAATGTAGCCAGCACAGAAGCCCTGTGGCCTCAAAAGGCACTTCCATCCCTGCCTTCCTGACTGGCATCTGGCTCACATTCCATGGTTTCCTCCTCCTCTGCTGAGCTACTTCCATTTGGGGATGACTTCCTTAGCTCTTTTCCTTCCCCAGCCAAAGGGAGCAATTCCCCCTCTTCAAAATGCCCAGGTCCAGCAGAGCTGGGTTTCTCAGGACCCAGCTCCCTCCAGAGGTTCAGAGCAACAGCAGAGGTTTACTGGTGCCAGAAAACTCCCTGTTCCCAAGGTGAGGAGCCCTGGCTGCAGGTGCAGTCTTCTCTCCCCACGGAGGGGCTGTTCTGAAGCCCCTTCTTCCCTCGTGAAGCTCAGGCCTCCTTCTCTGACCATCTCACTGTTCTCGGTTCCTGCCCACAGTTTCAAGCCCTGTTCACTTCCTGTCCACAGCAGCTTCACCATCCCAACATCTGACTCCAGACCACAGGCTCAGGACTCTGCCTTGCCACCTGAGCAAGGACTCCTGTCCTAGGGAGGGCATTGACACTGAGGGGAAATAATAACTCTTTTCCACTCACAGGAGACCTTCTCAAAGACCCGGAGAGATATTTTTCTGCATGGGACTGAGAGAGGATGGGAGAGACAGTGCATCACAAAGCCAAAGTTCAAGTGTCCGAACTCACTTTCATGTCTTCACCTTCTGCTTCCAGGCCCCAGTAATTCTTGTTCTTTATGGTGGAGCTCTCATTTCCCTGACGTATATTTTTCATTTCGCCACAAAAGCTATACGCACATCAGATGGCTCCTCTGTAAGTTGTGAGACCCTGGTGGGTGGGAAGATGCCCCCAGAGGGTGGAGTCGGAGGGGTCTTCCTGTTACTCTTGCCTTGTACACAGGCTGATGGAGCAGCACAGCCCCCTGGGCATGGCTGAGCTCCCTGCACTCTTCTTCATACTCATCATTCTGTCCTTGTTTTCCAGGGGCCCAAAGAGACTCACAAAAACAAAAACAAAAAAAATTGAACTCCACTTACTCTGAAGATTCTAGAAGCATCTCTCCTTGGAACCAAAGAAGTCCTCCCTCTGAAGGTGTTTTCTTTCCTGCAAAATTGAGGGGAATCATTCTCCAACTGCATGTACCTAAATCCGATGCATCAATTAAGCTTGATAAATCACCATTCGATTAAATAGATTTGAACAAACAAGTCTTCCCATGTCACTTACACCTTCGTGGTATAGACTGCAAACCATGTATACATATAGCTACACTTCCTTGTGGGAGGGTTTGTGAGTTGAAAAAGGGACCCTGGGGCTAGACAGATGGCTCAGTGGTTAAAGAGCACCATCTGCTCTTGCACAGACCTGGAAACACTTCCCAGCATCCACATGGCTGCTAACGACCCTCCATAACTCCAGTTCCAGGATAACCCAAGGCTTTCTTCTGACTCCTTGGGCATTGAACAAAATAGGTGCACTTACACCCATGCAGGTAATACACTCATATGCAGAAAATAAAAATAATAAATAAAATTACAAAAAGAAAGAAGGAGCTTTACAAAGACATATGCTCTGTGTGTTAGTCAGCTGGACATCACTGTAACAAAATAAATGACACACTCTGCCTATGAAGAAGCACCATCTATTCAGCTCACAGTTTGGAGATTCAGGGCCACAGCACCTACACTGGCTCAGTTCTAGTGAGGACATTTCACCAAATGGAAGATGGTAGTAGAGGAAGCACTCACTGAGGAGAGTCTCCACCTCAGCAGGAGCAGAGGAGGCTGGGTGGGGCCAGTCTTGCTCCTTTCATAACCACCCTCTTATACAAACTGCCACAGGAATCCCAAGAAATAACTATCACTCCCAATGACCTAAGGACCTTCCACCAGGCCATAGGCCCCCAAAGACTCACTGCCTCCCTCCAGGAGAGGAGGGAGATGAGTAAGATTTGGGGGCAAATCTGCCCCAACATCTGTTTCTGCCGAGACCATTGTTTGGAACCCAGCTGCATCCATTTCTTCACCTGTTTTCCCAGCTGGTTTTGTACTACAACAGAGTCTAATAACCAG
Organism: Rhizomys pruinosus; assembly: GCA_009823505.1. NCBI lineage: Eukaryota > Metazoa > Chordata > Mammalia > Rodentia > Spalacidae > Rhizomys > Rhizomys pruinosus. The sequence continues at coordinate 2,204,116 of VZQC01012470.1, read as the reverse complement.
TGTGTCATTTCTGTTCTGACAAAAACAACTCAGGGGAGTGAGGGTTTATTTTATCTCACAATTCTAGGCTATAGTCCATTACCAAAGGGAAATCAAGGGGGCAGAAACATGAAGCAGCCAGTCACTTCCCATCCACTGCCAAGAGCAGAGACAAATGGATGTATGTGCGCTGCTTGGCTGCTTGCTTGTGCTCAGCTCAGTCTCTCCATTTGTTCACATCAAGACCTGCCTAAGGAGTAGTGCCGCCCAAAGTGGGCTGGGTCTTCCCAAGTCAACTAACTTAACTAACCCAATCCTGACAGACGTACCCAGAGGGCACCCAACATAGACAAGCACTCACTGACTCTCTTCCCAGGTGAGTCTAGGCTGTGTCAAGCTGACAACTAATGCTAACCATCACACAATGGCATAGACCATGCAACCAGAAATGCTTTTATTTCTTTTTATTGGGCCCTTTCCAGAAAATCCTCTAACTTGGATGATCAGTGATAATGATGTTGATGATAATGTTCCTGCCCTTAGGGTACCAGAGTCATGATGCTCTGATTCAGTCTCTCACATCATGGAAGAAAGGGCTAAGACCCATCTCTCCCCCACTCTCTGCTCTGCTATTGATGACTAGAGGCTTCCTGGTGACACTAATTAAGACAGGTTCCAGACACAGTCTCATGGTCTGGAGAATACAACCTGAAAGATGTTCCTCAAGAGGCATTTCTGAATTTTTGAAGTAAACGATGGCAGAAGAAATAGAGGCAGACTTGGGGCATGGTGTGGAGGTGCAATTTCTAGGACCTACTGAATACATCAATCTTACACACCTGCAGGTACTTTCCTGAGCCCACCCCCTCTGCCCGGTGTCCCTGAGATGTGCTGGAGCAGTGTGCCCTCTTCACAGCTTGTTCCCATCGGGGCTTACCAACTCCTACACAGTCTCAGTATTTGTTCTTAAATATCCACTATGATTGGTCCCGAGGGTCCAGAATACTGGCTCAGTGCTTGCTGCCAAGCTTGATAGCTTGAGTTTAATCCCTAGGACTCACATGTTAAAAGAACTGCCTTCCACAAGATGTCATCTGACCTCCACATAGCTGCCATGGTATACACTCCCTGTCCACCATGCAAAATAAAGAAGAGAAGAAGGAGGAGGAGGAGGAGGAGGAGGAGGAGGAGGAGGAGGAGGAGGAGGAGAAGGAGGCCCTGAATTTGCAACATCAGCATTACCTGGTAGTCCATTAAACATGAAAACTCTTTGGTTTCTTTCCAGAACTATTGAAATAGACACTCTTAAAGATGGGCCTAGCCATCTGCCTTATACCAAGCCTATTAACTATTCTATAGCATACTCAAATGTGAGAACTGCTCACTACTATCTTTTCACATGATTGTTTATTTAATTTTGAGCACTTCCACAATTTGTATAAGGCTCTATCAGAAGCCCATATGTTTGAGACTTCATCCCCAAGTTGGCATTGTCCATTGGTAATGGAACATTTAGGAGCTGGGGTCTTGGGAGAAATCCTTACATCATTAGATGTGTGGCCTTAAAGGGCCCTCCCATTTTCCTTTTTTGCCCCCTGCCATGGGCTCTCCACCATTGCCATGTGACACGCCCACCAAATGCCCAAGTGAATGCTTCCACCCAGCCTTGGACAGGAACCTTCAAAATTGTGAGTAGGCAAACTTTATCTCCTACAAGTTAGTGACCTAAGGAATTTTCTTGGCCAACACAAGTGACTTCCAATGCAGTGGTATGTGCTGTGGAATGTGTCAGCCCACACCATCCTGGGACAACTCTACTGAGAAGCTGTGTCTAAGGATGCCCTAAATTAACATGAACATCCAGACAATGCAGCCAAATGAGAGTGTATTAGTCTAGTTTATGCTGCTATCACTAAGTACTTGAATCCAGGTACTTTCTTTTCAAGTAGCCATATCATTTATCACCCAAACCAAAATACTTCTGAGAGTTCATAAAAAGGCAATAGACAATTATGCTGGGAAAATGGCCTACTGTATCCCTTCTGGAGGAACTGGCTTGGAGACGATCATCAATTTGCCTCCACATGATCTTGTTTCTGACATCATTCAGCTTTTTTAATAATTTAATTTTTTGAGAATTTCTTTTTAAAATAATATTTGTATTAATTCTTGGAGAATGGCACATGATGCATTTTGATGACCTTCCACCCCTGCTCCCCATTTCCTCTCAGGCCCACTCCACCTCATTATCCTCCCAATATAACTGGTGCAGCCACTATGGAAATCAGTGTGGAAGGTCCTCAAAAAGCTCGAAACAGATCTACCACGTGATCCAGGCATACGACTCTTGGGTGTATACCCAAAGGACTATATCCCACTACAGAGATACCTGTCCATCAGTGCTCACTGCTGCTCTATTCACAATAGCCAGAAAAAATAATCTAGATGCCCATCAATTGATGAAAGGATAAATGAAAATATGGTATATTCACATAATGGAATATTCAACTATCAAGAAAAATAAAATTATGAAGTTTACAAGTAAATGAATGGAGCTGGAAACCATCCTGAGTGAGATAACCCAGAGCTCGAAAGACAACCGTCACATATTTTCCCCTATATGTGAGTATAACTTTGAACATTTAGATATGTGATTTGGAAAACCCATAAAGGTCAGGAAAATGGTAATGAGACATGGAGGAGAGATCATCAAGGGAGGGAAACTAGAAAGCAGTAATACAAAGTGGAAAGGGGGAATAATGGAGCAGGAGGGATTAAATGTTAAATGGAGCACGGGTGGGAGGACAAAATAGAAGGAATAGTATGGGGAGGGATAATGCACTCTAAAGGCCTTTTGAAAAAATATGGACCCAGATGCACTGGCACACACCTTTAATCCCAGAACTTGGGAGGCAGAGGCAGACCTATCTCTGTGAGATCAAGGCCAGCCTGGTCTACATAGAGAGTTTTAGGCCAGCTAGGGCTATGGGGAGACCTGAAGAAAGAAAGAAGAAGAAAGAAAGAAAGAAAGAAAGAAAGAAAGAAAGAAAGAAAGAAAATATGATGTAATATATGAGTTATAATATTGTGTATATTATATGCTTCTTAATATATGAGTTATTATATATGCCCATCAATTGATGAATGGATAACGTAAAGTGGTACATTCACATAATGGAATATTATTCAGCTATCAAATTGATATATATAGATAGATAGCTATATAGAGAGATACATAGATATGTGAGTTTAAATGAAGTTACACTATACTGGGGGAGAAAATGCCCCTACTAGACACCACAGGCTAGCAAATAAAAGCCCAATGCCAGAAATTATCTCCTTGTTTTGGGGTTCTTGGCAAGGGTCCCATAGACCTTCAATATTGCTGGTTACCACCATTGCTATAGGTTACCCTCCAAAGCTTGATGGTAAAACCCTGTTGCGGGGCTGGAGAGATGACCTAGCAGTTAAGAGCACCGACCACTCTTACAGAGGACCTGGGTTCAATCCCCAGCACCCATATGGCGGCCGAGAACCATCTGAAACTCCAATTCCAGGAGAACTCCAGTTCCAGGGGAATCCGACACCCTCTTCTGACCTCCGAGGCATTGCACGACACGGGTGCACAGACTTGCATGCAGACAGTACATTCATACACATACAGAAATAAATAAAAAAAAAACCCTGTTGCTGAAGACACCAAGTACTCGAGTGGTAGAACACAGAGAAATGAAGCTGATACTGTCCTAAAATCTTCATCTCTACCTGCTAGCTTTTCCCTACTAGCTAGCTTTCATAGTGCTGGATGGTGCTATGCCTGATACTGGAGGAGAAAGGAATCATCAGCCTTTCCCAGTTGTGAACAATGACTAGCCTGGCCAGGTGGGCCCACTGCAGCAAAAGTGGCATGAATGTTATGTGAGAAACCAAATACTTTCTGACTGGATTTAAGGGCTCTTCTACAAGATGGAACCCATAGCTGACACCATTTTGGGGGGCCAAGAACCTATGGATAGACAGGTCACAGCCCATAGGGGAGAACCTACCACTATTATTCTGCTAAATGGTCATAGTATTAAACTGACTCCTAATAACTTATTATTATACCCATAGATTAGTGTATCCTTCTCCAAATTTGATCAGCAAAGCTTCCTTTTGCAGTGATGGTGGTTAACATAGAGAGTGGTGAATGAGTAAAGAAAATGAACCTCCAGAGTGCTCAGCTCTCAAAGTGACTTCTGTATTTCACCACCACCACCCCCAAAGGCTCAGATTGCCATGGAAAAGAGGCTAGAAAGGAAATGGTGTTCTCTAAACAAAACAGGGCAGTTGTACATATGAGCCCACAATGGTTGAGACAGTATGCCCAAGACCTGCTCAAGCTCAGGCCAGACACAATCCCAGCATGGAGAGAGGAGGTGGACACAAAGTTCCACTCATAGCTGAAGAGCTATTGGCAATTAATAAGTGTCAAGAGTGTCAATTTTCAGAGCGGGAGAGATGCCTCAGTGGCTTAGAGCACTGACTGTTCTTTCAGAAGACCCAGATTCAAATCCCACCACCCACATAGCACTAACAACCATCTGTAACTCTAGTTACATGGGATCTGACACCCTTTTCTGTCCTCTGCAAGCATTGCATGGCACAGGTGCACTTATATACTGTTAGGTCTAGGTCAGAAAGAGTTAAGCAACTCTCTAGTTGAAGCGGGTCTGGTTCCCATAGTTACTCCCTCCCACCTTGAGTTATTAGTTCCCAGAGCTACCTGAGGTCAGGATGAACTTTCCCAGCCCTGTAGGAGTGCTTCTCACCCCCTAAGGAGCCCATTACTCTCCAAGAGCTTCATGCTGCTAAACACAGCCATTGTTTCTGCCAAACAGGAGATGGCTCAAGCCAGCTCCCCTCTTGTGGTTAAAAGCTCTATAGATAAGAACAGAGATTCAGAACAGGTGAACTGAGCCAATGAAAGACTACCTGGTCCGCAACCACCAAGGCCCCACCAATCAGAGAAAGGGTCACTGTAACCACAGTGGAAATCCCCTACCTGGGAATAAAAATGGGAGAGAATCGGACCTCGGGGCTGCTGCCCTCCAGTCCCATGGGAGGGTGCTCAGCCTGACGCGTCCATCTGTCTCTGTCACTGTCTCTGTGTTGTGTTCTGTACTTTTTCCTTAATGTGATGTTCTTTTATTAAAGCTTTTCCTCCACAGGTTTTAGCCTCTCAAGAGATTCTTTGGTAGAGTGGTGTTTCTAACTCAACAATACATGCAGGCATAACACACACAGAAAATAAAAATAAATAAAAGAAAAAGAGTATGTCAGTTTTCTTTAAGGGTGTGATCCTCAATAGACTAACCATTCTGTAGGGGATGGAACCACACCCAATAGTATTCGTGAATCACAAATTGGATTGCCTTTTAAAAACTGAAGCAGGGGACTTAATAAAGAGAAGAGATTTATCTCTAAGGTGTCCCATAAAGGAAGGAATGTGTGTGCATTGGTTTGTGTGTTCTCCCTGCCTTTCTGCATAAAGCCACCAGGATTTAATGATGGAAGTCCACCATGATGACCTAACAACCCAATCTCTTTCTAAATGTTCCACCTCTGTCCCCTGTAGACACTCTTAACACCTCTGAACTCTAACATAGGTCCAAAGGAACAAATAACATTTGTACCATAGCAGGAAGATTGAAAATGTAGCTTTCATTTTAGACATGAGGAAATGGAGAATTGGGTAAGAGTCAGGCACAGCCATCTATTTCCTATCAGTCTCTGTTGGACTTGGTCTCTCAACTTGCCTTTGACTGGCCATGTCATCCAGGTACAGCTATTGTCAAGTACATTTTTAAGTCCCATACAATTAAATCAACAACCAGGAGTTAGGGTCCAAGAGTCCCACCAGAACACCAACGAGCCAGGCAGATTCTTTTCACAAAGTTTATTTAGCAAAAAAAGAAAAAGCCAACTGATAACTGATGCACCAGGACGTTTCCTCTCTACACGAAGGTAGGAGAACGACCCCAGAGAGATCTAAGCAGGGGTTTTTAAAGGCAAAAATCCCATTCTGGTGGGTCATGGGTTATATTTTGCAAAAGACTATTTTAATTAACTGACCTTTATGTGGATTAGTCTGTTCTCCTGTGGTCCCATTCTCCTCTTGTTATCTCAGAGAGAAGATGGTCCCTTCTGGTGCAAGGGTCCGGTTGTGCAACATTGAGCAATACCACCTGCCTGCTAAGTTTAGCCTTCTTGCACAACAATGCCTCTAAGTAACCCTTACACAAGATGGAGTTCTCCCTCAAAATAGAGTCACTATGGACAACCTGCTTTGTTCCCTTCATTAGTAGAGGTTATAAAACTGCAGGGAGCAATAAACCTAGGAGAAGTAAAATTAGACTTCCCCTGGATAAGAGTGATAAGAAACAATAGCATAAAAGACATCCCACTGTCCTAGTCAGGGCTGCCAGAGATATCACATATCCTTGATAATACTCCCCTCCTATAGCTAAACACCTCTAGAGTACTTAGTATAAATATATGTGTTCTTGCTTTATTATTTTTTGTGTTGCTGAAACAAAATACCTGGGAGTGAGAACTTTATAAAGGAAAAAGGGTTAGCTCATGATTCTGACAGCTGGAAGGTTGAAACAGGAGCATCTAGTGAGGATTCCCTGTCTTTATCATAACATAGCATCATCACCTGGCAAAGAGAAAGCAAGATGCTCGGGAGGGGCCAGGCTTACTCCTTTGTACCAAGCCACTTTCTCAAGAACCCATCCATTCCAGTGAGATCTAACTCACTCCAAAAGACCACCATTAATCCCTTTACAATGGAGATCACGACCCAGTCACAGCCCCTCCACCCCTCTATGACAAACCATGCCTCTTAAAGCTCCCACTGCTTTTCAACACCACGACAGTGGACAACAAGCTTTAAGCACATGAACATATAGGGGGGGAAAGTCCTATCTAAACCATAAGAGTATCCAGTAAATTCAATGAACTCAGCATTCTATAAAAATAACATTTATTGAGGAGCTGGAGACATGGCTCGGCAGTTAAGAGCACTTGATGCTCTTGCAGAGGACCTGGGTTCAGTTTCCAGCACCTACATCAGAACAGAGAGAGAGAGAGAGAGAGAGAGAGAGAGAGAGAGAGATTTTTTGGTCTTTTTGAGACAGGGTCTCCCTTTAGTCTCAGCTGGCCTGGAACTTGCTCTGTAGATCAGGCTGAGCTTGAACTCACAGAGATCCACCTGCCTCTGCCTCCCAAGTGCTAGGATCAAAAGCGTGCACTACCACACCCAGCAAGAAAGATGGATTTTTTTTTAATTTAGTATCTACTATTTTATTTCTTTTTGGTGTCCTTTTTCTTCTGTTATCTCATATGATATTAAACAATATATACTGCATTACCTATTCTTTAGGGACAAAAAAAATATGGCTAATTAAGGTTTGATAAATTGCTGTAACACACGCTGTTGGTAATCTATGGAAGTGGATTTGAGCACATGTCCCCTTCTTCCACAATCCATGCTCTGTGGCTCCTGGGTCCTGTCATATGTGCACACAATGCTGACTGTGCACTGCAAAACAAGCATTCACACCTGATGCTGGCAATAATGACAAGGTTATTCTCTGTGTCCCAGCATCGTGTCAGCAGTTCACACTAAAGTCACATGAGTCATTTTTTTTATTCTTCTCTGTCTCTCGACTAGACTGTGGGAAAATTTCACCAGCTTTACCTTCAAAACACTTTCAGACAATCATTCCATATGTACCACCCTTGTCCAAGACACCAACTTCTCCAAATTGGATTATTGTAATGTCCCCTAGTCCTCTCCCAGATTACTTACCCCTCCCTTCCTAAACCCCACAACAGCAGTTATTCTTTGTCATACCTGTGCATTATAGTTTAGAAATCAAAATTTGAGAACAAAAAGGTACAATAAACTTAGATAAATCTTAAATGAAATCATAGATATAATACACATCTTATCACTCCTTAGTTCAATGGCCTTCAAGAGAGCTTTCTGATTAATTCCCAGGAAAAAGCAAAGTCCTCCCAAGTTCCTCTAGGATCCCACCTCCTTGTGCCTCTCCATGCTGCTGCGTCCCCCCTGCTGAACCCAACCCCAGCTGGCTGTTTCCCCCTCCAAGAAGTCCTTTCCCTGTTCCTTCTGCCGGGGAAGTTCCTCCCCTACTTTCCCACAGGCCTCCCTCAGCACAATCTTCACTGTCTTCTCCAATGTGGCCTTCCTTGTGAGCCCTTCACTAGTTATTCAAAATCGCAAGCAGGCAGAGAGATGGCTCAGAAGTTAAGAGTACAAACTATTCTTGCAGAAGACTCAAGTTCAGCTCCTAGAACCTAGGTCACATGGTCCACAAACACCTATAACTCCAGCTTCAAGGAATCTGGTGCCCTCTTCTGGCTCAAGCAAACACTGCATTTATATGTATAAATCCAGACACGCAGAGACACATAATCAAAAATAAAATTTTCAAAAATTTAAATGGTGTAAGAACAATGGGCTGTGGATGACCATAAGGAAACAGTTTTCTAGACAGCTGGTCAGTGTATGAACTCACAGCGATGTTGACAGCATGCACAAATCCATACAAGCTCAGACCAGACAAAAATCCCAGCATAGTCATGGAAATGTTGGTGAGAAACCCAAAACTTACCTAAGCAAATTGTGGCAACTGATGGCTTCTAGGAGAGTGGAGAGACAATCTCTTTCAAGGATGGGACTCTCAGCAGGTTAACCAGGCTCCAATGGATGAACCCATACTGAAGGACATTTGGAGACACAACTTAGACTCTATAGGCCTTGCATACAATAGAGTACATCAAATTGGGTGGGAGTGGAGCAAAGGGAGCTGTGGTGAGGGGAGGGAATCTAAATACCATCAAATTATATTGTATGAAAATCACAAAAATTCAATTAAAAAATATCTCTCTGACATTCTATAGGGCTGGAGAGCCAGCTGAGTCATGTCTCACACGCATGAAGACCAGACTTCTGACCCCCAGTTGTAGAGTGTTATGCACCTGCACAGTGTCTTGCTTAACACCTTCGCCTGCCGAACAGGCTTAACTTGTTCGCACACCTTTAATCCTAGCACTCGGGAGGCAGGCAGATCTCTGTGAGTTCAAGGCCAGCCTGGCCTATGGAGTGTGTTCCAGGCCAGCAGTGGTGGCACACGCCTTTAATCCCAGTCCTTGGGAGGCCGAGGCAAGCCTGGAAGCTAACCATGGCAACAGCTGAGTCAGTGACCTGGACCAATGAGAATTTGCCCAATTATCAGCACATCTGGCACGTCCTCAGAAGGAGCAGAGCAGACTATAGATTAGATATAGATATAGATATAAATATAGATATAGATATAGATATCCCTACCTTCCCCTAAATAAAAGAGTCTGCAGCTTGCCTGACTCCCGGTGTCTGTGTATTGACTCCGAGTCTCTCACCCCCACTCCTCAATTGTGACCCGAACCCCTCCGGCTGGACCAGGGGAGGTCGCAATGCCAGTGACCATGTAAAAGCTGACAGAGACATGCTGCCTTAGCTTCCTTTCCCACTACTTTTTTTTATAGCAAAGGCAACATAAGGGAGGAAGTATTAAATTAGCTCACAGTTCAAGGTATGGTCCTTGATGGTGGGGAAATGAGGGCAACAGGAGCTTGAAGCAGCTGTCCACACTGCATACACCGTCATAAAAAAGCAATGAGTCCATGTGGGCTAGTGCTAAAATCCATTCCTCCATTTTTCACAGTCCAAGATCCCTGGCCAGGAAGTAGTCCCACAGTTAAGATGGATCTTCAGTGAATGTAATCAAGATAATCCCCCATGGCATGTGCAGAGGTCCATCTCCCAGGTGATTCTAGATTCTGTCAAGCTGACAACACTGACTAACACAGGCAGATTCCTGAAGCCCATTAGCCAGCCAACCTATCAGAATCCAGGAGCTCCAGCTTCATTGAAACAGCCTGTCTCTTATGGCTGGGCGTGGTGGCGCACACCTTTGATCCTAGCACTTGGGAGGCAGAAGCAGGATCTCTTGTGAGTTCAAGGCCAGCCTGGTCTACACAGTGAGTTCCAGGACAGCCGGAGCTACAGGGAGACCCTGTCTCAAAAAAAGAAAGAAGGGAAGAAAGAAAGAAAGAAAGAAAGAAAGAAAGAAAGAAAGAAAGAAAGAAAGAAAGAAAGAAAGAGAGAGAAAGATAGAAAGATAGATAGATTAGGCGAGCCTGTCTCAAAAAGTGAATTAGAGCCAGCCATGGTGGCATAGGCCTTTAATACTAATAACCTGGGTGGCAGAGGCAGATGGATCTCTATGATTTGTTACAGAGCTTTGAGATCACTGGGAAAAGACCACTGAGACTCAGCAAAGATCCAATTATCCAAATTTATTAGAGCTGTCCAGCCCACTGCAGGTCCCAGGTCGGCAGGAGAAACTGCAGCACCAGCTTAAAGGGGAGGAAGCTTACCCACGATTAGTTCATTCCTGTAAATGTTCTGTCTGTGCATAACATCACAGTTCCTCTTCCCAGCAGATGCAGCTGAAGTTACAGAAGCCAGAGCAAGCAGTTATCAGGGACTAACACATTTCACAATGGAAAGGGTTATTTCTGCAGTTAGAATTTCTTGAAATTGTTTACCAGGTAAAAACTGCTGACAGAGCACGTCTCTAAGGTATCCTAAACAAAACAGAGTCACTCTGGTCACCATATTTGAGTCCAGCCTGGTCTAAAAAACAAATTATAGACAAGCTAGGGCTACATGGAGACATTTTCTCAAAATATCAAACAAAACCAAATAAATAAATAAAATGAAGCTAAATGGCAACAGAGGGAGTCACCTGACATAATGGAGGCAGTCACCTGACACCAACCTCTGGAGAACAATGGAGGAAGTCACCTGACATCGACCTCTGGAGAACAGTGGAGGCAGTCACCTGACATCGACTTCTGGGGAACAGTGGAGGCAGTCACCTGACATCGACCTCTGGAGAGCAGTGGAGGCAGTCACCTGACATCGACCTCTGGAGAGCAGTGGAGGCAGTCACCTGACATCGACCTCTGGAGAGCAGTGGAGGCAGTCACCTGACATCGACCTCTGGAGAGCAGTGGAGGAAGTCACCTGATATCGACCTCTGGAGAATGATGGAGGAAGTCACCTGACATCGACCTCTGGAGAACAGTGGAGGCAGTCACCTGATGTCGACCTCTGGAGAACGATGGAGGAAGTCACCTGACATCGACCTCTGGAGAGCGATGGAGGAAGTCACCTGACATCAACCTCTGGAGAGCGATGGAGGCAGTCACCTGACATTGACCTCTGGAGAGCGATGGAGGAAGTCACCTGACATCGACCTCTGGAGAACTATGGAGGAAGTCACCTGACATCGACCTCTGGAGAACGATGGAGGCAGTCACCTGACATCGACCTCTGGAGAACAGTGGAGGAAGTCACCTGACATCGACCTCTGGCCTACAGACATGCTCGGGAATTCCCCAAGCATACATGCACTCACATGCACACATCCACCCTAACATTTACATATACCACACACACCAAGACAGCAGCATGCAGCTGGAGCAGGAGACAGTGGTAATTTAATTTTTTTTTTTAACGGATTCACAATATAAGAGCACAGTTGTTTTCAGATCACATTAACGTTGCTCAGTTTGCCATACAATTAGGTAATTGGCGCTAGCATCCACAGATGAGGGATGCCATTCATCATTTGTTTTTCTGGGACTGTGTTACTTCACTTAGCATGGTATCTTTTTTTTTAATTTTGTATGTGTATGAATGTACTGTCTGCATGTAGGTTTGTGCACCCGTGTCATGCAGTGCCACAGAGGTCAGAAGAGGGCATCAGATTCCCCTGGAACTGGAGTTAAAGATGGTTTTCAGCTGCCATGTGGATGCTGAGGATCAAACCCAGGACCTCTGCAAGAGCAGTTGGCTCTTTTTTTTTTTTTTAATTCTTTTTTTTTTATTATTTATTTTTGTATGTGTATGAATGTATTGTCTGCATGCAGGTCTGTGCACCCGTGTCGTGCAATGCCGCGGAGGTCAGAAGAGGGTCTCAGATTCCCCTGGAACTGGAGTTCTCCTGGAATTGGAGTTACAGACGGTTCTTAGCCACCATGTGGGTGCTGGGGATCGAACCCGGGTCCTCTGCAAGAGCGTCGGTGCTCTTAACCGCTAGGCTATCTCTCCAGCCCCAGCAGTCGGCTCTTTTAACCACTAGGCCATCTTTCCAGCCGTGGAATGATATCTTTTAATTCCATCCATTTACCTGCGAAGTTCATGATGTCATCTTTACTGCTGCATAGAACTCCATTGTGTAGATGTACCACATTTTCTCTATCCACTTGTCAGCTGAGGGGCACTTGGGTTGGTTCCAGTTCTTTGCTATTGTGAACAGAGCTGCAATAAACATGGCTGAGCATGTATCTCTGCAGTAAGACGAGTCTTGTGGGTACATGCCCAGGAGTGGTATGGCTGGGTCGGGTGGCAAGTTCATTCCAAGTCTTCCAAGGGTTCTCCACACTGCTTTCCATAGTGATTATATGAGTTTACATTCCCACCAGCAGTGGATGAGTGTTCCTATTTCCCCACAACCTCTCCAGCACTTTGTATCATTTGTTTTCTTGATCCTAGCCAGTCTCATTGGAGTGAGATGATATCTTAAAGTGGTTTTAATTTGCATTTCCTTAATTATTAGCAACATTTAATACTTTTTAAGATATTTCTCAGCCATCTCTAATTCCTCACTTGTGAAGTCTCTGTTCAGCTCTTTGCTCCATCTTTTGAGTGGGTCATTTGTTTTCTTTCTTCTTTGTTGATAATTGGAATCTTAAGTGAGAGTCTTGTGACCCTCTCCAAGGCTCCTTCCAAGAGGGAATTTTTTTTTTTTTTGGTCTTTTTGAGGCAGGGTTTCCCTGTAGCCCCAGCTGGCCTAGAACTCACTATGTAGACCAGGCTGGCCTTGAACTCACAGAGATCCACCTGTATCTGCCTCCCAAGTGCTGGGATTAAAGGCATGCACCACCACACCCAGCCTAGGAGGGAATTTTAAAAGCCTCCTACCCACAAGGCATGGTGGCACATGCCTTTAATCCTAGCACTTGGGAGACAAAGGCAGGCGGATCTCTGTGAGTTCAAGGTCAGCCTGGTCTACAGAGTGAGCTCCAGGCCAGCTGGGACTAAAAGGAGACCCTGTCTCAAAAATACCAAAAAAAACAAAAAAAAAAAAAACAAAAAAAAAAGCCTCCTACCCACTCCTACAGACCTAGCAATCAGCTGTGTTATCTGTCCTGCTTACGTCACTGTTCTGACTATGGGCCAAGGTCTTGTAGGTCACCACAGCAGCTCTGCCTCGTTCCCCTTGTGTCACAGCTGCAGGAAACAACTGTTTTATGCTAAGGAATCATGAAAGACTATAGTAAACAATCAAAATTTAAGAAAAAGGTCCAATTGACTATGATCACACTGGGGTTCAATCTTCCTATCACAACATTTGAGGCATCTCTTCCAGAAATCTCACATAGCTGGATTGTGACTTCAGCTGACAATATGAACAGCTTCATAGCATCCCACAGAGTTTTCAGCTCAAGGTCTTTGCATATTTGGGGCCTGGTGAGGACTGTGAGGAGAAACAATTCCATGCCTACTGTGGTGGTTTGGATGAGAGTGTTCCCCATAGGCTTCAATAATTCAGACATTTTTTCCCCGGTTGGTGGAGCTGTTTTGGGAGATCTTAGAAGGTGTGACTATGCTGGAGAAAGTATGTCATCATACGCGCAAATAAACTCTTCCTTTTATAGGTCCCCTTGGTCATGGTGGTTTTATCACAGCAACAGAAAAGTGACTAATATGCCTGCCTCTCTTCTGGTTTCTGCTGACTTGGGGCAATACACCCTGCTGCCTGCCTTCATGTTCACGTGCAAAGTGTTCACTCTCTGTGCTCCTGTCTGCCTATGTGTCCAGACTGTAGAGACAAAAAGGCCAAAATAAACAATCAAAAGCCAACCAAAATCCCCCCCACTTTGGATCCTGCCCAGTGGCTTGTGATGCCTTATACGAACAATACAACCTAAGTCCTAAAGACCCCTGGTGCCTCACTCCAAATGGCTGGTCTTAGGACAGGGAAATGGTGTTGTATAAGATGTACTACCAGACAAGAAAGTGAGCTACCTATCTCTTAACTTTTGTAATACAACACCACAGAAATTACCCTGGAGGCAAAGTCAGAAATTTTTTTCTAAATTGCTATTAAAAGAGACCATTCTCCCTCAGGGGTATAATTCTCTCCCTCTCTTCAATTTCTCTCTCTCTCTCCCTCTCTCTCTCTCTCTTAGAATTTACTCACTGTATTTCTGTCCCCAGTGTATATATAGTCTTTATTAAACCTTTTCTATCAGTTCTGTTCTGTTAAATATAACACACACACACACACACACACACACACACACACACACACCATGCCTTGGGCTTATGGTTCCTGGCATAACAGAAGATACATGTCTTTAAAAAATAAATAAGTACACCATTCATAGTGGTTTAGGACACATCTTAGCCACTGCGTTCTTAACTTATTTACTTTTATAATGTCCCTATCTCTAAGTGCAATTCCATTCTGCCTGACAGTTCAACTTCAGACTTTGAAAGGAACTCCTACAAAATCCTATTCTAGCCAAGGCCATAAAGACTGTGAGGGGCAGATAAACCAAAGTATGAGCCAAATATTGCATTTATTGACTCTCAGTGAAACTTCCAGGAGGACTTTGGCTCTTGAAAGAGAAACCTTATGAGGAATTTTTAAACCAGCTACAGAAACTCCCAGACCCTGAAGGAAGACACTCAGCAGCTTCCCAGGTCTCAAGGTAAGACTTCTTGGAATTCCTTCATAGAGTTGTGACAACTTGGGCCACATCAGGAGGGACTGAAGACCCCAGTAGGCCTGGGGAGGTCTTCTGGGATCTGCAGGGATTAGGGCCCCTGTAGAATAGTGCACTGAAGCATGGGGGGGAGGGGGAGGGGGGAGGTCACACCAGCGATGCGCTGCTCATCCACCTGGTAGGCAGTTGAAGAGTCAAACGAGGTTCCTGAATTAGTTCCCTAGCTATGTGAACACAGTAATCCCAGGACAGAAAACTGGACATTCAGAAAAACATGCTGTGGCTGACCCCTCCCTGAGTTCAGCTCAAGATGCATTGTGGTCAAGTGTGATTAGAGCCTCAATCCTTTGTTCTTGACATGTTGCTATCAGGTCCTCAGGAGCCGGGGCTAGTGCTTGGCTGTCTATGCCAGTTGCCAGGTCTCTGACTGTACTGTTCTTCACACACTGAAGAATCAAAGAGGTCAGCTCCAAATAAAAGGAAGTGAGAGCCAAACCATCTTCATCATGGCTTGTAGCAGAGGACACCATTCAGCTTCGGCATTTGTTTTGAAAAAATGGAGCCAGGCAGACCTTCAGTCCCATAATCTGCTTCTCCGTTCCAGGATAGGGATATAGTTCAGTTGGTAGAGTGTTTGCTTAGCATGCACAAAGGCCTGGGTTTGAGCCCCCAGCTCCGTGCCAACCAGGCGTGGTGCTGCATACCTGTAATCCTAACATTTGGGAGGTGAAGGCAGGAGGATCGGAAGGTCAAAATCATCCTAAACTACATAGGCTCTATAGAGGCTAGCCTGGGCTACCAGAAAACCCTGTCTCAGAAAAACTCCATTTCAGGATTTCCCAGTTGGGTGACTATAGTCAACTAGTTAGCCTCTCTTGCCCTCAGTTACTTCTTCTACAGTCACAGTAGTAAGGTCTCAGAGGAATTGCTTACTATCGGCAAGGCTGGAAGTCATAAACACCTATTGCTACTACAGTTGTAATTGTCAGCCATCTCTCAAGAAAGCTTAGTGTTCCTTAGAGAAGGCAAGGGGTATGTTCGAGGTCTAAGAAAAAGTGACACAAACTGTGCCCATCTGTTCTGACAGCTGAACGTTATCACCCAGCAGTCATAACATTTCCTTTATACTTAAAACATAGTGACATGAAAATAACCCTGAGTCTCAGTTCCCCAGTTTAGCAGAGACATGGGCAGCATCAAGGAGAATGCCATGGCTGTTGGGTGACAGGCAAAGACAGGTGCTTCTCTTGTTTAGCCTGGGCACTGGGAACTGAATCTAGGCCCTCCTGGGTGTGAACAGATCCTCTACCCCTGAGCTCTATTCACCGGGCCTTTTTTATTGTTTTAATTTTCAATTTTCAGAGGGTTTCATTAAGGTGTTCAAGTTGGTCTTGAAATGGCTCTGTAGCCTAAGTAAGTCCTGAATTTGCAATCCCCCTGCTTCAGACTCCTGAGCAGCTAATATCATAGGCCTGTACCACTACATCCTGTTTGAGAACGTTGTTGTTGTTGTTGTTGTTTGTTGTTTTGAGATAGAGACTCACATATGCCAGACTGGCCTCAAACTCACTAAGAAACAAAGAATCACCTTGAACTTTCAATTTTTCTGCCTCCACCTCCAAGTGCTGCAGTTATAGCTGAGCCACTACGCCCAGCTTATTTGGTGCTGGGAATCAAACTCATAGCCTTGTATATGTTAGGTAAACACTCTGTCCACCAAGCTGCATCCAAGCCCTGTTATACATATTTCTTATGGAAGAAGAGAGTTGTAGAAGGGGATTCAAGAGAGAAGTGAAGCCACCATGGAGAAGGGTGGGTCTTTCTGTACTGCTCTGGACCTCCACTGTCCCAGCATTGGAGTCACCTAGGAAGCAAGTCAGAAGACAAAGTCAGTGGATGTGGAGAGTGGACAGAGATTTTCCAAGTGATGCTCACATTCTGTAAGAGATCACACTGTGAGGTCTACTACTCTGAATACTGGAGCTGCAATAGCTTAGAGTCCATCTGGAAAATGGCCAGAGAACGGCCCTTCTGTTGTGACTAGCTGCTATCTTTTGTCGCGTCCCCCTTCGTCCAGCGAAAGAAGACACAACACGAGAGCGATCTTCCTCGAGCAGTTTATTCGGGTAACCTTACATCGGCTCTCCTTCTTTCCCTTCCCGGTTCACCACCTATAAGGCATGTCACAACCAATCAACTTCCACCACGTGGGTCTCAAGGATAGGATATCTCTATGCGGAACAGAGGGCTTCAGCAAGGCCAAACCAAATAAGGACATGTTTACTGCATGGAGCGCTCACCCCCGTGGGGGTGGGGGGCAGAAACCGGCGCCATCTTTGAGGCGTGGCACTTCGAAGCTACCAACAATCTTTCAACGTAGAGCAAGTACTAACAATGCTTTCCTGTGCTGGGCTCTGGTCTGGAAGCTTGGTCGCTGACCCTTCCTTCAGAAGCCAGCATCAACCATTCCTAGATAGGAAGGTGACCGCTCACACAGTTGCTCCAGCAAGTCATATACATGGGAAGCGAGAAACAGACCTGAGGCGGCCTGATCTCTGAACCCTGGGGCTGCCTTGTCTTGGAGTTGCTTGTTTGGATAATTAACAGTATGTAGTTCCAGGCCATCCACCAGCACCAGGCTCGGGCGGGGACAGCAGAGCGCTGGAGTGGATTTGCTTTTCGTTTCTCATCTAGAGAGGGCCAGAAAGCCTCCTGCGCCCATATTTCTGGAATCCAGCCCACAGTATTTTGTGCAGTAGAATTTTATGTCCTGCCAGCAGGGAGTGTACAGTTTAGATGAGATAAGCTCAGCAGCTGGGACAATTTAACAAGTGACTCTTTTCCCTCATCTGAATGTGTGTGTGCTGCCTGCCTTCTGCCAGGTATCCTTGCTCAGCAGCATAGGGAAAGTAAAGCATTCTCTAAACCCACCTTCCTAGAGGTCAAGTCAGGACACACTCATATTTTTGCCTTCCCAGCTACCTCAGATGCTGAAGATCTAATAGAAACCATGTGCTGCAAAACAGCAGTTGAAATATGGGTGAATGGAAGCCAACAATGTGCACACATGGTTCTAATCCCAGCACCAACATGGGGCCCCTCCCACATAGCAAGAGCACTCAAGAATGCTAAAAAATATATATATGATATTTGTCTTCCTGAAATCAATTAATGTTGAGGAGTCATGCACAAACTAGCTCAATCAAACCTATAAGCCAGTTAACAGTTATAGAATTAAGGGCAAAAAAATAACTGAAGTTAAAGAAACTGGATTCAGAAGGACATCAAGGACCAACAAGTACCTGTCCCTCTTCTCCCCTTCCTCATCTTCCTCCTTTGTCTCTTTCTCCACTTCCTCCTCTCCCCCAACACCAACTGTCCATCTTTATTCCCCCTGAACATGACATTCCTGGAATCCTCCAGGTCAGCACGGCTTCCCATCTCTCAGTACACCTTGGGTCCAATTACAAGACTACAAGAGAAAGGGACTACAAGCCATTTAGAGGCAGCTGTCTGCCCCAGGCCGACTACACTAGCCAGATAAGGAGGTGGGATGAGAAGCAGCCTGTGCCCACTCAACAAACTCAAGGCAGGCAGGTGGCAATACCAACTATAGGGGACTAAATTAAGCCATGCCCCAAACTGGACACAAAGGATCTGAAATGAGCTAGCTCCAAGAGACCTAGTTGGGGGAGGGGTTCATCTTCCAAATCCAAACCCATATAGAAAAAATAGTATATCCCTAGAACATAGACTCCATTGAAAGTAAGACACTTTCCTTTTATAATACTGTGGTCAGTGATTTGTGTTTTTTTAATTTTTTATTTATTTTTGTATGTGTATGAAATGTACTATCTGCATGTAGGTTTGTGCACCCGTGTCATGCAATGCTGCAGAGGTCAGAAGAGGGTGTTGGATTCCCCTGGAACTGGCGTTAAAGACGGTTCTCAGCTGCCATGTGGGTGCTGAGGATCGAACCCAGGTCCTTTGCAAGAGCAGTTGGTGCTCTTAACCGGTAGGCCATCTCTCCAGCCCAATATGATTTGTGTTTTAATGAAGACAAAGCTAAATATAAGAATAAGTACAGCCGGGCGTGGTGGCGCACGCCTTTAATCCTAGCACTTGGGAGGCAGAGGCAGGAGGATCTTTGTGAGTTCAAGGCCAGCCTGGTCTACAGAGCGAGTTCCAGGACAGCTGGGGCTACAGGGAGACTCTATCTCAAAAAAGACCAAAAAAAAAAAAAAAAAAGAATGAGTATAGTGGATTATCAATTTGTGTAAGAGGAAACTGCATCTTGTGTGTTTACAGCAGCTGCACACTATGACCAACCAGGACAGTGGAGGCAACTGCATGTCTGCTGCTACTGTCCCATGTAATAGCCATGTTCCTCAGCCTACATATGCTGTAGTATCTGGAAACCAGGAGAAGCCATCGGGGATGACCCCCTACCCAGCCTCAGCAGCAGTGCTCCAGTGCAATACAGGGACACCAAGCTTACAGAAGAACCCTCACACAGTTATCCAGAATCCAGCTGCAGTGACAGGCACCCAAAGTCAGGCCACTGGGCTGCAGCATCCAGTGGGAACGGCTGGTGTGCAGGCACCACCTGGAGTGATCCAGTACTTACCAGGAGCAACGAACATCCAGATTCTCCCTGGAGACCCTCAGAATCCTCTGAACGCTGTGCCTGGACCAACACAAACCTCAGCCCAGCCACAGTGGAACATGTCCTTCATATCCTTTCCCCAAGTCAATCCCAAGAAGTTCATAAATGAAGAGGTCCGAACACTAGGGGTAAGTGTGGTATCTTCTCTCCAGCTTCATAAGACCATGTCTAGAGCCCTTTGGAGGACAGAGGACGGCAACAGCTTCAAAGGCTAGATGGTGGACAGCCCCACAGTGGCAGCCCTTCCCTGTCTTCCCTAACTCCCTACTCTGTTTCGCAGTGTTTGGGGAAGATATAAAGGGACCCCTCTTTGGAGAGATGCTTTGATCAACCACCTTTTTCCTAGCTCTTAGGAACAAGGTTCAACATCAGTTACACCAGAAAGACTATTGACTCCAGTCAAATGGCCCAGGCTTCAGAGGCAGCTAGATTTGCTAAGTGGACTCTTCCGGGAGCCCAATTGTCTCCTAGCCTGCCATGAGAAGATCTAGTAAACTCTTCTTGTAAATTCATCCTAAACTTTTAGGTTCCTGATTTCCTCTTCAACCCAGGGTGTTCCTGCCTCCTCCACTTTCATTTGGCACCTTGAAAAGGTCAATTTGGTTCTCGTTCTGAGGGAGAAATGAAATCAGGTCTGAGTCTCCACTAGTGCTCAGCCATCTCCCAGTAGGATGAGTGACTCATAAAAAGTTCTCCATCTCAACTCACTCACTCATTCAACATGGAAGGGAGGGGCACTCTGTGGGGACCTGGAGATTCAGAGATGACCAAAACACAGTCTTCGAAGATCAAGGAGGGTCTTTATCTCATACCATTTATTGTAATCATAACCTCTGGAAATTGCAGCAAGACATATGCACAACTTTGGAGCCCAAAGATTGCAGCTGGTCCAGCCTCCTTGAGAGGTTGCAAACCTCTAGGAAGCAAGACGATGAAGACGAGTTTAGGAAGGGGACAGACCCACATCATTAGAGTTTGTTTCTCCAACAGTTCCTGCATTGGAAGCTTTATCCCCAAGACGGTGATATTGAGAGGTGATCTGGAACCTTTAAGAGGTACAGCCTAGCAGGAGGTATTTAGGTCATTGGGCTCAGAAGAGATAGATGTAGTTCTTTCAGAACCCATTGTTAGTTCTATGAGAGTAAGATTTGTCCTTCTCAGTCTCTCTGGCTTGCTGTCTAGAACCACTCCCTCTTGCATGCATTCCCGTAATGATACTATCTACCATCTAGTGACACAGCCAGAGGAGGCCTTACCAGAGCCAGCATCATGCAGCTTGAATTCTCACAGTCCCAAAATTGTGAGCTAAATAAGCCTTTTTCTCTTTATAAATTACTCAGCCTTGGCTATTTCATGATAGCAGTAGCAAATGGGCTAATTCATACCCCAACCCATCCCTCCTTGTCTATCTTTCAAGAACAGACAGGTAGATTGGGTCAATATCCGGGTATTGTTTACATCCCAAACTTATCAAAGCCAAATCTTAGACTAGCTCCAATATATAAATCTAAATGAGGAATGCAAATGTGATCATAGGTATCAAAGAAAATTATAAATATATGTGGAAAGGTAAAGATGGCCTCCGATATCAGATAGAAACAGTAATCCCGTGTTACACTTTCTAGTCTCATTATTAATCAATACTGGTAAGACACTTGTTAACTTTGGCTGCCAACTATTTTAAGGCATTTAGAAATCCATGCTTAAAGGAAGGATGCTTCTCCCTCCACTCTAAACAGTCTTACCTTTTTTCATTAACCCTGAGTGCCCATCAGTATCATCTACAGTTTTAAAATAAAGCCCTCCCTCCAACGATGCTGACTTAGTCGGCTAGGGTGAAGCTCAACACACCACTCACACCTCAAGTGGCTCTGGAACAAAGTGCAGCTCTACTCTCATCCATCTGCCCTCTGCTCTCCCCACAGGCAATCCAGATCCTCATTGGCCTGTTCCACGTTTTCTCTGCAGTCAACCCTCTACTGTATACTAATGTTTCTGTGCTCGGGGTCTCAGGGTACCAGGTCTGGGGAGGACTATCTGTGAGTACAAGGCCATGTGGCCCTTTCTGGATCCTTAGAGGGAAAGAGGGGGAAAGTAGAGGGAAAGGGAACCATTGCACCCCACTTCCAGTCATACCACCCTCACAGAACAGAGCTAGCTACCTAACTGCAGGAGCAGTTAAGGGTTAAAGATTCTACCACCACCTCTATCACTGCCCCACCAGTGCTTCCTTCTGGCCATAAGGAACTCCGGGCTACAAACATCCATTCCCAAACATTCACATCATCAGAGCTGTTAGGGTCAGAGTCTGGGTTATGCAGCCCTAACAAGCTAGCATCGGCTACACCCTCAACACGCTAACTGAAGAGACAAGTAATAACAAAGCCCAAAGAAAAGTGATTTGTTCAATGAGACCACATTGGGATGAAAAACAACAATACCCCACCACTAAGTCCATCTTCAGGGCCTTGACATGAGGTTAAGGTTTAAATAGAGGAGTAGAGTATGAGGAGCCGAAGAGTCCTGGTCAGTCTGTGACCCTGCCCATCGCTGACCCATCATCCCCTGGAACTGGAGTCACAGACAGTTGTTAGCCACCATGTGGGTGCTGGGAATCAAACCTGGGTCCTCTGCAAGAGTAGCCAGTACTCTTAACTGCTGAGTAATCTCCCCAGCCCCACAAGAATCTCTTTAAAATCTCATCAAACTCATAAAAATTGGCAGCGGGGTGGCTGCCAAGGGTTCTCCTAGTGGGCAGTTAGTGTTTAGTAGAAGGCCTGTCAGCTTGGGACAACGAAAGTAGTCTAAGGTGGATGACCCTATTGTTTCACAACCCTGAATTTGATTGGTGCCAGTGAACTTTACCTTGAAGATGCCCCAATCGTAAATTTTATATTATTGGTATTTTGCCACAATAAAAAGTAAAATTATATGTATTTTTAAGTGAATACCCAGGTGCCTACAACCTAACTCAAAATTCAAAGCATCATCAAGTTTTACAAAGAACCCCCTTCTCTGGTCCTACAGGTGGCTGTTATTCTCAAATTTATGCTTTACCATCCAACCACATACATCTGTAACATCTGTATATCTGAAGAATGAGGAGCTTGCTTTTGCATATTTACAAACACATACCAATGGAATCACAGTGCAGCTGCACGCTTATGCTCCAGCAGACATTTTGTTGTGGACCCTGAGATATTGCCTCACAGTTGGCCTAAGTACAAGAGGTGTTTGTGAGACTTCTCCTGGAAAGACATCAACAAGTGTCCAGTCACCCCCAACAGGGTACCAATGAAAGACCGAAGAAATAGCTTCACCCAAGTCTAGCTTAGTGAACCAGTCAGTTCACAGGGATTACTTATACGAGCATGGGTGACTCAAAGGCAACCACACCACTGAAAACCCAACCCCAGCGTAGGCGAGGTCTCATGACAGCTGCACACCAAAGCTCCATCTGGGCACAACTTGCAGCCAGCTCCACTAAAGAACCTCCTCTTGCTAGCGTGGTGCCACATGCCTTTAATCTCAGCACTCAGGAGGCAGAGGCAGGTGGATCTCTGTGAGTTCAAGGCCAGCCTGGTCTACAGAGCGAGTTCCAGCCACCTAGGACTAAAGGGAGACTCTGTCTCAAAAAAAAAAAAAAACTTCCTCTTGCTGGGTGTGGTGGCACACACCTTTAATCCCAGCACTTGGGAGGCAGAGGCAGACTCTGTGAGTTCAAGGCCAGCCTGGTCTACATAGTAAGTTTCAGGACAGCTGGGGCTTCAGGGAGACCCTGTCCTAAAATATAAAAAAAAAAAAAAAAAAAAAAAAAGAATCTTCTTTCTCCCATCAATTTTTAATTGTTTATTAAGTGCCAGGATTAAAGGCGTGCACCACCATGCTGGGCTCTCCCAGCAATTTTTAATTGTTTACTAAGGGCTTTGCAAATCTTGTAGCCTCCTGAGTCTTATGAGTTTCGTGATATTTCTGAGCTGTAATGCACATAAACACACAAAGACACATGGGTGAGTGTAATTTTTTAACTTACATATGATTTTAAGATTACTTCCTAATTATTTTCCTTGCTTTTATAAATATATTTTAAGCATATTCTCAAACTACTTGTTGATGACATGTGAATATACAATTGACTTTTGCATGTCGATCTTATATAACTGCTCTTCCTTACTAATTCTAAAGATTTTTAGGTCTATTGGAATTTCTATGCAGACTGTCATATCATTTACGAAAAATGACTCACCTAGTCCTTCATGTCCTTCATGTCCAGTCATCTACGGTTTTATTTCGTCCCCTTGTCATATACTGGCTTGGAGTCCCATCCTGAGTTCTGAGATTTGAGCTAAGTTTTACCTTTCAGTCCCCTAAACGCCATAATTGTCATGAACTCATTTTTACAATTTCAGATTATCCTATTCAAAGTCTCCCTTCTGACTGGTCAAGGACAGAGCACATTGCCATTGGCAGTATCTCTCATACGGCATCTCAGTGATGCCTTACAGAAAGAAAAATAGGGCAGGGAGTGTGGCTCAGTGGTAGAGAACTATCCTAGCATCTACAAGATCCTGGGTTCAGTCCCCAGCAATTAGTAACTATTACTACAATAGTCACCTTATAGAGGAGGGTGAAAGAGCTTCAACAGCAATTCAGAGAGCTCGGCTCTGGAAAGCCATGTGCCTGACTTCTTAGGACTCTCGGGCTGGTCTAGGAATACAGAAAGGTGCATTAGGACCAGAGGTAAAACAAGAGTGTC
Organism: Rhizomys pruinosus; assembly: GCA_009823505.1. Lineage (NCBI taxonomy): Eukaryota > Metazoa > Chordata > Mammalia > Rodentia > Spalacidae > Rhizomys > Rhizomys pruinosus. The sequence continues at coordinate 2,179,799 of VZQC01012470.1, read as the reverse complement.
TTGACTCTCAGCCTCAAGGCTGTGCCCATCAGGCTACCCTGCCTTGGTTTCTCACTCAAGGATAGGGCAGGTGAACAATTGATGAATTTGAACAAGGGTATGGTCCACAATGCATCTGAGGAGATCTGGCCACACAGTAGTGATCATGAGACTTAGAGCACCCCAGATGTGTCCCACAGGGGTTTAAGTGTCAATCTGGTTAGTGCATCTGGCACCTAACCATTGGGACAGTGATCATGTTAAAAGATGAACCACACAGATTTACATGTTTTGAGAAACAAGAGGTTTGGAATTTAAAGGCAAAGTGATGCATCTCTCAGTGCTGAGTGGATAGATGTCTTTTTCAACATTCAACAATGACTCATTCATTTTTCTTGTCTGTGTAGTTTATTATCTCTGGCTCCCTGTCAGTCTGGGCTGAAAAGGACCGCAGCAGTTGTGTGGTGAGTAATGATGCCGTTACCGATGACCTTGCTCCTTCCCACACTGGGGCAAGGAGGTCTCACAGTAACAATGTGGTCTGGCCCTGGGCTCAGGACACCTTATTCCAATTAATCGAGGCAACTCTATGGTATTCTGTCAGCTAATGTTGTAGATGAGGAAATTGAGACAGAGGGAGATAAAGTCATGCCTACGATCACAAACTGAGTGTGTGGCAGAGCTGAACTCTTTGGTTCCAAAGCTATGCTTTAATCTTTGAACCTGCTACTAAAGAATTTAGGTGTTTAAAAAAAAAACTTCTGGGCATGGTGGCACATACCTTTAATCTCAATACTTGGGAGGCAAAGGCAGATCTCTATGATTTTGAAGTCAGCCTGGTCTACATAGCAAGTTTCAGGCCAGCTAGGGCCACATAGTGAGATCTCATCTCAAACAAACAAAATCTTAGCCATTTGGAAAACTTATGACTACTCGTTGTATACTGAACTAGGGGTTAGGAATGTTCTGCATTAAGCAAAAACCTAAACCTGTGCTGAATAGAGAAGTGCATGCATTTCAGCCATCTCTTCAAGGTATTTCCTACCTTCCTCTTTGGCTGGACCTAGGAAAGTTTGCCTTGAACAGTTTGGAGTCCCAACCACAAGACCCAGCTCTGTGGATTCCCTTGAGCCTTTGAAGTGGTATTCTCTACTTCAACATACAAGAAAAGGTCTGGTCATATTTTGACTTATGGTACAGCTGTTAGGAAGCCTCTGCACTAAAGCTCCAGGCCCTCCCTCCCCCTCACTTTTTCTGCACGGCTTCTTATCTTTCTTGTCCCACTTTAAGGAAAGTGGTAGGCGAGGGCTTGTGTCCTTCACTGAAACAATTCCCAATCCCGATCCCCAACCCCCAGTCCAGGAGACAAACTTCTGCCAGGTCTGCCCTCTACCCTCTCAGCCCCTCAACATCAACTAAGCTCACAGTGCCCCCCGAATGTCCCAACAAGACTAGTCAAGCCCTGCCTTTAGACCTGTGGGAAGCCCAGTGTCTTCACCAAGGAAGGTGTGTGACATTTCTGAGCCTCTCCTGATCCCTTCTCACTCTGATGTCTGACTTCCAATTGACATCTCCACTTCAGTCTCTAGATCTGACAGGTGCCCCAGCCTCACCCCAAATGTAGCATGCATCCCCTTCTTTGTTCTCTCCCTGTCTTCATCCCCAGGACCCCACTAAAGGGAAGCAGCTTGAATAGAAGCCAGGCAGTAAACCATTAGAGATTGTTGGCATCACAGCACAGTGAAGCGGACCCTTCCGCTTGCATATTAGACTTTCTATTATGAAAATCTTCCCCAGCCAACTCGGGCTCCGACCTTGCCTCGCCCCTGCCCTCCTCTCAGGGCAAGCTTGGCATCCCTGCTTCCTTCTTCTGTAGAGCAGCTCAGCACCTTCACTCTGTCTCTAAACCAGCTTACTTCATTTCCTACCTCAGCTACACAGCAAGGTATTGCTGTTCTCCCAAAGCAGTCCCTGACCCAAAATGACTAGCATAATGAGTACAGACCGGTCTCGTCGTTGTCATCTCACTACCCTCTGGATAAACTAACTGGCTTCTTCTCCACCCCACCTCACCATCTCGTTTCTGCCCTAACCTCCTTTGTCCTACTCACCAAGTGTTCCTGATGCTGGGCTTTGGCCTCTACTCACCACTCCCCTCCCTCCATGTCCTTCAGGTGAATGGCAGCATTGGCATGAATGTCGTCAGTTCCATCATCTCCCTGCTCGGGATTGCCATTATCATTGCAGATCTGTTCCTTGCTCAAGATGGGTTCCCTAAAGAGGAGAAGATGATAGTGACGGTATTCCAACTCCCCAGCCCCTATGTTTCCAAAGGACCAGGGAAGCTTACAAGGTTGTTTCTAGGACAGGAAGGGATTACAACAGAATTCTGTCCTAGTATGATCCATAAATTATACAACCATCACCAAAACTCTGCAACTGCCCAGACAGCCAGAGTGCTTCACATTTCACAGGGAGGATACTGGGTGAAGAGATGGGCAGTCAACCCCTTCTCCTAACTCCTGCTAGCAAGTACTAGGGCTAGCAAGTACTCAGGTAAGCAGCTGGGGTGGCCAGCACACTCACACACAAGGTCACCTGCTCATAGGAACCTGCCAAGCCTGTCCCACACACAGAAGATGCTCTTATCCTACTTGGGGGCAGATCCCAGTAGGGACAGGAAAGAGGACGCTAATCAAGAGGAGGATGTTTTCAAGCAAGGGGCTACTCAAGCTTCATCCTGCTGGGATCCAGCAGCCTCAGAAGTGCATGTCTCAGTTGGGAACTAGGAAGTTGATCTGTCAAGTCCACTCAGCTATGGGTTGAAAACTGCTGCCAAGAGGCGAACAGTCCTCAGCAATTCCTGTGTGCAGTGTGCATGGGCAAAGGCATCTCCCACGGTCAAGGAAGTCCTTGAGGCTGGAATCGGGCAGCGGGCCTGGGAGTAGACAGGCCAATGGGCCGTGGAAAGAGCATGAAGAGCATTTACATGGTGCTCGGCTTGTCTCAAGCTGCAACTAAGCAGACCAAGGCTGGGTCCAAGGTCTTAAGCCCATTCCATCTACAGAGATGAGGACAGTCCCCAAAGGGATAGTTACCCAAAGACCTCAGAAGCCTGGTCTGCATGACAAAATTTGGCACTGACAAGAGGTGGCAGGAAATCAGACAAGCCGTTGGCCTCTGGAGCCCAGCATGAAGCAAGATGGACCCACAAAGATATGGAGGAAAGTCCTAAGATGGGCAGTGTCCACTAGTCTGAAAAGTGGTTATTTGGCAACAGGTGATTCTATCATCAGAGTATGCTAATGTCACGTAGGGGTCCAAGAAGCCATAGGCCAAACCCTGGGGCCCCACTCTCTGTTGTAGAGGAAGCAAATGTGTGGTAAAGAGGAAGGGAGGTGCTCCACAAATCTTTCCCACATGTCCACTGTGGATGGGGCCACAGCCCGGAGCACACTGAGCTCAGTCCTGCCCTTGGAACCCTGATCCAGACAGGATCACAGCCCAGACAACAGGAGCCAGGCACGGCTGATGGCTCTGACCACAGTGGTTCATCCCTGACTCATAGCAAGGACCTGAAGCCCCACACACAGATTCACCTGGTCAGAGTATGCTCTGAGGTGCATTGCAGTTAAGGTTCTTCTCAGAGGTTAACTTTAAGACAAGCAATTTGGGGAGGCGAAGTAAACATGAGCTCAGAGTTGAGGAATCTGGGGTACGCACACAGCAACCCTGACAGTCATTAATGGAAAGTGGCTTTCCAGAGGAGCAGATAAGCTTCGAGCCTGCTATCCAAATAGCAGAGTAGGCTCCGGAAGGCAAGGCAGTGCAATGGCTGACAGGTGAAAGGCCGGCCAGGACAAAGCCTGACAGGTGGATGAGGAAGCATTGGCTCCAGGCACCACATGCAGAGAGCATCTCCCGTCTTCCAGATGCATTAGACAGTCCCCATACGGTCAACCCTGACACCTGAAATGCTCTCATCCTCACTTCCTCTAGGCTGGTAAAAAGGCGATTTCCGGTAGCCTCCTCCCCTTCGCCCTCCTGGAGTTCATCCTCACATGTACCGTCTCACATTTCGGGTGCCAGGCTGTCTGTTGGCCCCATTTTGAGGTGAGTGTCAGGGCTCTATTCTAAGAATCAGACCACACTGGGGGGAGGGGGCAGTTGCGGCAAAAGGTAACCAGAGTTTGGGAAAGTGAGGAAGGAGAGGATGTTTCAGTTCAGTTTTGCAGTACAACAAACTCCCCTCAAACCAAGCAACTTAAAACAGCAAATATTTACCCACTCTTCGTTCTGAGTCTCGTCATTTGGGGCTGGGATAGAGGACTTGTTTGTTCCCAAATGGAGTCACTCTTGAGTGTGCAGCCAGCTACCAGGTAGGCTTGGAAAACCCAGTGAGTGGTGTGCTATCTCCTCTTCCACTACACCAGCCTGAGCTTCCCACAGGCCAAGTGGGTCCCCAGCGTACCCCACGCAGACCCCACAGGAAACAACTCCAGTCCCTGATAGCATCCTCCTTGCTGTTGTCCCATCACCAAAGTCGCTCCCATGGCCAAACTTAGATCCAGTGAGCAAAGGAACAACTCTGGCTCCAAGGAGGAAAGGTCTAGCTACCTGACAAAGACATACAATAGGGAGCTGGAGAGATGGCTCAGCGCCTAGGAGCACTGGCTGCTCTCTCAAAGAGCCTGGGTTTGATTTCCAGCACCCACATGGCAGATAACACTGGTCTGTAACTCCAGTTCCTTGAATCTGACGCCCTCTTCTGACCTCTGTGGGCATTGCAGGACATGGTACACTAATACACATGCAGGCAATACACTCATATATACATAAATATTTTTTCTCATTCTCACGGGGCATGGTGGTGCACACCTTTAATCCTAGCACATGGGAGGCAGAGGCAGGCAGATCTTTGTGAGTTCAAGGCCAGCCTGGTCTACAGGGTGAGTTCCAGGACAGCTGGGGCTACAGGGAGACCCTGTCTTGAAAAGACCAAAAACAAAATTTTTTTCTCATTCTTTTGATTTTATATTACTCTAAAATATGCATACATACCCTCCACCTATATATATATATATACATAATTTTTAAACATCAATTAAAAAAGAGGTGCAATAGGAGGATTTGTGATCAGTTTTTCCATCAAACTACTCATACTTCCATAAGTAAACCATGTTCCTACCCATCCCAAGATTCTCAAGCATCCCATCCAATTATGGCATCCCATTTGATGTCCAAGATCCAGTTTTGAAATATGCATCTCCCTTTTTAATTTCTAAAATTAATTTTCATTTTGGGGGGTCTTTTTGAGACAAGGTCTCCCTTTAGTCCCAGCTGTCCTGGAGCTCATTCTGTAGACCAGGCTGGCCTTGAACTCACAGAGATCCACCTGCCTTTGCCTCCCAAGTGCTGGGATTAAAGGTGTGCACCACCATGCTCAGCCATTTTCATTATTTTTAATTATGTGAATGCATGTGTGCCTATGTGAGGGTATGTGCACGGCCATTAAGGTGTTATCAAAGCCAGCGGTATCAGATCCCTGGAGCTGGAGTTATGTGGATGCTGGGAACTGAACTCAAGTCTCTGCAAGATCAGTAAGTGCTCTTAAGCACCAAGCCCTCTCTCCACCTCTGAGTTTGCATCTTCTTGACCCAAAAACTTATGAACAAAAGCAAGCTCAGGGCTGAGAATACAGCCCAATTGGTAGAGAGTGCTTGCTTTATGCAGGAAAACCATGGGTTTGCTCTCCAACACCATATAAACCAAGACGGGTGACACAAGCCTGTGCTCCCAGCACTTGGGAGATAGAGGCAGAAAAATCAGAAGTTCCAGGTTATCCTTAGCTACACAGTGAATTTGAGATCAGCTTAGGCAAAAAAAAAAAAAAAATAGTTCTGCTCTCAACGCACCCAACAGAGTTTAGTGAGATGAGACAAGCATTAGGTGTGTTGTGGTGCACGCCTGTAATCCCAGCCACTCAAGAGGCAGAGGCAGGCAGATCTCTGTGAGTTCAAGGCCAGCCTAGTCTACATAGTGAGTTCCAGGCTAGCTGGGGCTACAGGGAGACCCTGTCTCAAAAAGACCAAAAAAAAAAAAAAATTAGGTAACAAAAATGCACTCTCCATTCAATATAGGGAGACCAGACAGCATAAGACAGTGCTGTTCCTAATAACTCTAAAATCCTACAGTGCAATATTACCCACCCAGGGTAGAGAACATTCCTCCATCAGGGACCAGCTCTGCTCTCTGGAAGGGTCTGCCCTTGTTCCCACTGCTTCCTGGAAGGCCTGCCTTGTTCTGGAGGGCCTTGACTCCACCCCTCATCTCCTGGCTCCACCCCTCGTCTCCTGGCTCCACCCTCAGCAACATTTTCCTTTTCCTGAAAGAAACAGCCCATGTGTTCTACCTTGGGAAAGAGGAGCAGTTCCCTCAGCCTCATTCCTCTTAAGAAACTGTGGCTTGGGCTGGAGAGATGGCCCAGCGGTTAAGAGTGCTGACTGCTCTTGCAGAGGACCCGGGTTTGATTCCCAGCACCCACACAGTGGCTAAGAACCGTCTTTGACTCCAGTTCCAGGGGAATCAGACGCCCTCTTCTGACTCCACAGCATTGCACAACACAGGTGCACCAACCTACATGCAGACAGTAAACTCATACACATAAAAATAATTAATTAATTAATTAATTAATTTTAAAAAAAAGAAATTGAGGTCCAAGGATATTTTTATGCTTTGAGCAATTTCAGTTCATATCTGGTAGTTCTTCTGTTAATAAAATTCCCTCAAAAACTCCGAGCGTGTTATATGTGTGTTATATATATATATATATATATATATATATATATATGTGTGTTATATGTGTGTTATATATATATATGTGTGTGTTATATGTGTGTTATATATATATGTGTGTGTTATATGTGTGTTATATATATATGTGTGTTATATGTGTGTTATATATATATATATGTGTGTGTTATATGTGTGTTATATATATATATATATGTGTGTGTGTTACATGTGTGTACCCAGTTATGGCTTTTCCACTTGACAAATCCATGTCTGCAGTTGTGTTCTAGACAGACCTTTTCTCTAAATCTACCAACATCTATTTTGAAATCAGGCTTCTGTGGGACCAAGCCCTTAAGATGCTTAGAAGCCTTTCCGGGTACCCAAAGTCCGAATAGGCGCAGCCTAGGGCCTGCGGAGATGGCTCAGTGGGTGGTGGGCTGGCAGTACCAGCACAAGGACCTGAATTCAAACGCCAGCCCCCACATCAAAAGGGAGGTTCTGCAGGTTGTATCTATAATCCCAGCATATGGGGACGGGGGTTGGGGGAGAGAGGGACAAAGACAGATAGATCGTGGGAGCTCACTGGCCAGCCAGTCTCCCAGTGAACTCCAGGTTCCTGAGAGCTTGTCCCAAATATTTATGTGGAAATCAGCTGAGGAACATGTCCAATGTCGATCTCCAATGTCTGCACATGTACACAGACATTCATGCATGTAGTTGTGTGCACGTGCATGCAGATAGAAATACGTCCCAGGACACACACACACACACACACACACACTTAACACAGGGTTGTATAGGCACAGTCCTTTTTGTATAACTTTAACTCTGATTTGACATTTTTTTTTATGTGTATGAATGTACTGTTTGCATATAGGTTTGTACACCCATGTCATGCAATGCTGTGGAGGTCAGAAGAGGGTGTCAGATTCCCCTGGAGTTAAAGACAGTTCTAAGCCACCATGTGGGTGCTGGGGATCGAACCCGGGTCCTCTATAAGAGCAGTCGGCGCTCTAAACCACTAGGCCATCTCTCCAGCCCCCTGATTTGACATTTGTTGACAAGCCTAAAATTTATTTTGAATATCATTATCCATTGGGATCCTCAGAAATAAGAGCTTTAATCCTGGGCCTTGTGTAGTGGCTCTAAATAGAATTTATCAGCCAAAGTATTCTTTGCTTTCTTTATCATTAGGCAGGTAGGAATACCCAAGGGACATTGCCGTCATCCTACCTGTTGATCTCCTTAGTCAAATACATGAGTTAATAGATTTTCTGTCTTCCAAAGTGCAACAGTGCACAACACACTCAACCATGTGCCCAGTCCGTGGTGGTGAGTCCGTGGTGGTGAATTTCTCTCTTTTCCAGCCTCTTCTAGCAGCAAGATCACCATTTTCCAGCCTTTTATAAAAATATATTCACAGGGTTGGAGAGATGGCTCAGCGGTTAAGAGCACCATCTGCTCTTGCAAAGGACCCAGGTTCAATTCCCAGCACTCACATAGTTGCTAACAACCAGAGGAATCTGATACCTTCTGTCTCCTCAGGCGCTACACTTACACACATGCAGGTCATACACTCATACACACATGTCTCTACTTATATCCACCTTACTGCTGTCCCCTTAGCCAAAGAAAGTCATGCAAGAAAGGGTCAGCCGAGAACAGGAAACCAGGAAGGGAAGACGTCACAGCCATTCTTGTAGTTCGGTATAGAGGAAAGTGATGGTCTTCTGTCCTTTGCCTTTCAGAATATGAGAATGACCTCAACCATGTTCGGTGGCAGCACAGGCAGTACAACTGGACCTCTCAACACCACCACCATCCCAGCCAGTGCCACTACCATCCCAGCCGGCGCCACCACCATCCCGATCAATACCGCCTTCCCCAGTAATGCTCCCCCTAAACTCACAGACCAATATGTAGCCAATCCTACCCGGAGATAGATAACAGTTTTTGAACTTCAATGACAAGAAGCTACCACAACAGTACATTTGCCTCTCCCTGAAACTCCTATGACCTTGACCCTGGCCTTATTGCTAGGTCAAGATAAACAGCTATTTTCACTTCTCTTCACTCTTGTCTCCCTTTGGCTTGTTACTGATGTAATTTTTAATTCATAAATGTTTTCCCTTTGACTCTAGTGTCTTTTAATCTTAACGAACTGTATGCAAGGTTGCATTTTTGTTCTGTTGCTTCAGGTATATGCTGATTGTTGAGAAGCCAGTTCTAAACTAGTTCACAGGCCAACTGGAGGTGCGGCCTACAATCACCCTCCCCCAACTCTGATCCCGAAAGTTCAATCCTCCATGGAACACAAAACTCAGTGCTCGCCGTCCACCATCAATGTGTGTTCCCAGCACTCCGGGGTGTGTGAGCGAGACAGAACATGGGTGCAAAGGCTACCTGCTTGAGCCATAAAAAGCAAGTGTACCCAGGCTCCAGATAAAGAGCTATTCAGATTGAGACAAGCTGGCTTAAAACTTGCTTTATTTAATGAAGAACCACTTGCCTCAGTTGCACAAAGGGGCTCTATGGCCAAACAGGACCACTCAGCCCCTAGGGTCGGCTGCTGGTAGGCCCTCATCTTCCTCTGTCCTTTCTCTTCTGTCCTTCTGCCTTCTTCTAGAGACCCGACAATGGGCTACAAGGGCAGGTGACAGCAGCCATGTTCCTGGTCCCATGCAACAGGGTGACTAGAGCTCCTTACAGACCTCTAAAACTATTTCCAACAGAAGCAGCTCCAAGGACCAAAGAATCATTCTCCTGCTGATGTGACCCTGACTCCTAGCATTGCTTCATTAAGTGCCTATATTCAAGCATCTCTTTTTGTTTGTTTCTTGTATGTGTGTGTGTGCATATTTGTGGTGTGTGTGTGTGTGTGTGTGTGTGTGTGTGTGTGTGTAGGACTTGGGACAATCTCAGGTATTGTTTATCACACTTTGTCTGATTTTTTTTTTTTTTTGGTCTTTTCAAGACAGGGTCTCCCTATATTCCCAGCTGTCCTGGAACTCACTCTGTAAACCAGGCTGGCCTTGAACTCACAAAAATCGGCCTGCCTCACCCTCCCAAGTGCTAAGATTAAAGGCGTGCGCCACCACACCCTGCCTTGATTTTTTTTTTTTTTCTTAGATAAGGTCTTCTCACTGGCCTGGAACTTTCCAGTTAAGCTCAGCTGGCTGACCAGTGACCCCTAGGAATCTTCCTGTCACAGACCTAGGATTACACACATGTCTCACCACACCTGGCTTTTTCTTTTCTATCTTTTCTTCACATGGACAACGAAGATTGAACGGATCTTCGTGCCTACAAAGCAAGCTCTTTGCTGACTGAGCCCTATCTCCAGCCCTTCAAGCACCTCTTTTCCACCTGCGGTAGAGAAGGGGGGAGGGGGCAACAAAATGAGTAAAGGGTCAGAAACTTCCGCATCGCAGCCCCACTAGGCTGAATCTCCCACCGTCATAACCTATGGTGACACCTTGCATTACCAGCTACCATAGAGTCCTGTGACCACTGTAGCCGCAAAGAACAGGGGTCTTTTTTTTAATTTCTGTATGTGTATGAATGTACTGTCTGCATGCAGGTCTGTGCACCCGTGTCGTGCAATGCCACGGAGGTCAGAAGAGGGTGTTGGATTCCCCTGGAACTGGAGTTCCCCTGGAATTGGAGTTTCAGACGGTTCTCGGCCGCCTTGTGGGTGCTGGAGATCGAACCCGGGTCCTCTGTAAGAGCTAGGTCAGCGCTCTTAACCGCTAGGCCATCTCTCCAGCCCCAAGAACAGGGGTCTTAAGGCCATCCAACTATGTTCTAAAGCAAGAGCCAGGGCCCTGGGAGGTACGGGACAGTGGGCAGCTGACATGTGTACAGTAAGTACCTCTATATCATGTTCACAGATGCTGAATTTCGGACAATATATAGACACCATGATGAAAGGCAAGGAGGGGAAGAGTGGGTTTATTTCTGCTTACAACATCCAAGTCACGGCCCATCCCTGAGGGAAGTCAAGGCAGGAACAGCGGAAGCAGAAACCATAGAGGAACCCTGCTCGTTGGCTCACTCTGATTTACTCCAGCTCTCTTACATAGCCCGGGGCCATCTTCCCAGGAAATGGTGCCGACTATAGTGGCTGGGGCCTCCTACATTGATTAATATAATCAAGACAATCCCACACAGACACGTCTGTAGATCAACCTGATAAAAACAATTTAGGGGCTGGAGAGATGGCCTAGCGGTTAAGAGTGCCGACTGCTCTTACAGAGGACCCGGGTTTGATCCCCAGCACCCACATGGCGGCTGAGAACTGTCTGTAACTCCAATTCCAGGAGAACTCCAGTTCCAGGGGTATCTGAGACCCTCTTCTGACTTCCGTGGCATTGCGCGACACAGGTGCACAGACCTGCATGCAGACAATACATTCATACACATAAATAAATAAAATATTAAAAAAAAATTAGTTCCTTTTTTTTTTTTGTCTTTTCAAGACAGGGTCTCCCTGTAGCCCCAGCTGGCCTAGAACTCACTCTGTAGACCAGGCTGGCCTTGAACTCACAAAGATCTGCCTGCCTCTGCCTCTGCCTCCAAAGTGCTAGGATTAAAGGCGTGCGCCGCAAAGCCTGGCTAAACGATTTATTTCTTAACTAAGACTCTTCTTTAGGTGAGTCTAGGCTGTGTCAAGTTGAGCATTAATACGAACTAGGGCAGAAGCCCTTCTCTGACTCCACAGTCCCTGTTGTCAATATAAAATAGGATTCCCTGTACCTGACCCACAGGCCAGCTCCTTCTACTGTCTCACCCTGTTCTCCGTTTCCCCTAAAGTCTCCATGTTTATTCTCTGAGGCAAGACAAGATCATTGTGAGGGTCATCCCTGTCTTCAGAGCAGCTAGGAATCCTCTTGAGGAAGTCCATTACCGCTCCACCAGTAGGGAAAACAAAAGCAGGCAACTCAAGACTGCCCCTTCCTCTCTGTCACCTCTACTCAGAACCTCTACCTCAAGCAGCCCCTGCTTGAAGCCCCAGCTCAGAGCATGCAGAGGAGGGAAGGGAGTGAAGCCACGTAGCACCTGGGATGGGCTGGGCAGGATGCTAAATGCTACAATCCACTCCTGTGTGCAACACTTGAACATCTACCATGTTTCGGATACTAGCCATGAGGGTACAACCAAGAGCAGAAATCAAAATATATAATAGCTGTAACTCAGAGAGGGAGGCAGGTGGATGTCTGTGAGATCTGAGTTCCAGGCTAGCTGGAGCTGCAGGGATACTGTGTCTCAAAAAGACCAATACACACACACGCACACAAATTGTTAGTCCACAGGCAGTGACCAGTACTAAGGTTACAGTACAAGAGCAGGGTTCTGGGGTACCCTGCTGGACCAGACACACACACACACACACACACACACACACACACACACATACATGCTGGACCAGTACCGAGGCTACAGTACTGCAGCAGTGTTCTGGGTACCCTGCTGGACCAGGCATTCGTTCCTTGGCTGTTGGGTCATGAAGAAGCAGCCGGCAAAGCACAGGGAATGTCAAGTGCTAAATGGTTTGTAAACAGAGAAGGTGCATCAAGCCAAACTGGGGTGAAGAATTTGGCTTCGTGGTAGAGCAATTGCCTAATATGTACAAGGCCCTGGGTTTGAGTCCTGGACAACAACAAACATACAAAAAAACAATTCACACGAGCCGGGCATGGTGGCACACACCTTTAATCCTAGCACTTGGGAGGCAGAGGCAGGCAGATCTTTGTGAGTTCAAGGCCAGCCTGGTCTACAAAGAGAACTCCAGGCCAGCTGGGACTAAAGGGAGACCCTGTCTCAAAAAGATTAAAAAAAAAAAAAAAAAAAAAAAAAAAAAAAAACCAACAACCAAATAAATCCAAAACAGCCAGGCATGGTGGCGCATGCCTTTAATCCTAGCACTTGGGAGGCAGAGGCAGGTGGATCTCTGTGAATTCAAGGCCAGCCTGGTCTACA
>VZQC01012470.1:2042025-2156220 GCA_009823505.1 Rhizomys pruinosus | reverse complement strand
GTCACATAATCGGCTGATGGTGCCACTCTACCTGGATATCTCCCCGAGCCTTCTTTATGTAAAGAAGGGGGATATGTTGGAAGCTGTAAGCCTGCTCGTAAAGAGTTAACTCTGAATTAGCTTCAGAACTGTCCTCTAAGGTGCAGACATGCAGAGAAGCTTCCTACCTGCATACCTGATGTTCCGGAGGAACCTTATCATATGCAAATATTATCTGCCGGAGCCAGCAGCCCCCGGAGGAAGCTTATCACGGACAAACAATCTCTGCCGGCGCAAACATCCAGCCCCGATAAACTTTAACTTTTACAAAAGCCACCATCCACCCCCTCCCTCTTCCTGACTCTTCCCGCCTTGCTGCCCTATAAATTACATGCCCACCTGCCAATAAAAGAGACCTTGATAGAAAGCCTACTTGGTCTCGTTTCTCTCTCTCGCTTAATCTTTCAGGTTGTGGAGGTCTCCCTCGGGAACCTAACGTTACATGCCCCTGCAGGCAGGGACAGAAAAGCAAGGAAGGAGTTGTAGGAAGAAGTCTTAGGATCCAGATACAATCTGGACTAGTGACGTTTACCTAATCTTACAACAAAGTGTTGCCATGTGCTCCTCTTGTGCCCTGAGCACCTGACCTCAGGACCCCACCTTGCCCTCTACCCAAGATGGTGAATGAACATGGGTATGTATGAATGATTAAAATATCAAAATGCTGGAAGCAGTATGGTTTTTTTTTTTATTGAAAACAGTGAGAATTGAGAAGTCTTAGATTGTGCACTTGAGATATTTTAGGCCTAGGGATCAGAGAGTATAATTTCTCTGATGAGATGGGGGTGGATCACAGCTTCTCGTTCCTCAACCCATGTTGGAAGTACTGTCTGAATGACTGAAGCCTGGCTCAGGAGCACAGTTCCCTGACACATCTGAAGGAACAGGTGGTTCTCAGAGTTAGGGTCCACTGCATTGTGGCGCACGACGCCTTTAATCCTAGTACTCGGGAGGCAGAGGCAGGCCAGCCTGGTGTACTGAGTGAGCTCCAGGCCAGCTGGGACTAAAGGGAGTGTAATGTGGCTTTATAATACCACAGAGAGTCACTCGGCCAGACATGGGGATCTGCCCACATTGGCCAAATCACCCAGGGAGCTAGGTCGTGGGCTACATGAAGCAGCATGTTGGGGAGGAGGTGGGGCTGAGGGCTGGGCTACAGTCAAGACAGTTCCACGTCCCTTGTTGTTCTATTGTTTCGTGTTGTTCTGTTTTGTTTTGTGGGACTGACTTTGGAGGCAGGGGACTAGGGAGAGGCTTGACAGACAAGCCGTCATGTTGCCCAGGCTGACCTCACACTCCCTATGCAGCTGAGGGTGACCTTGAACTCCTGCTTCCCCCTCCCAAGTGCTGGGATCGACCCTGTTCCTGTTCTTAAATTTCACCGTGCAATAAGGGAGAAGGAAACACCCCCACCCCCTTGACCCTACGGAAGCTCCCAGAGTCTGTAAAATCCATTGACAGTAGACAGATTAGCATCGGGAAAGAGATTTAAATTTATTAGGTGCTAGCAACAGGATGTCACAAATTCCTCCTCAGAAGAGGGGCCAGAGGGAAATGAGCGGCTGGGGTTTGGAAGGAAGGGCTAGTAATCCGCTGCAGAGGGTGAGGGGAGGTATGTGGGGAGCACAAAGGTCTCAGGGTACAAGCACACAGATAAAGTTTCTCTCACCTAATAAAAGCTGTTTGCAAAAGAAACTGTCAAGAGAGAGTAGATAAAGGCTTGAGATGGTCTTTTGTGTTGACCTTTAGTCTCCTGTGATAAAATGGAGCAGACAGGGCTCGGGAGAATCTGTCCTTAGATAATGGAACTTCAGGAGTGTCTGGAGGAGAACACTGTAAGGAAAAAGAAGGTGAGGACTGAGGGTTGGAGACCGTGGTTCTTGGTTCAGAAGACTCTGCGCGCCAATGAGCCATGTGTAATAGTTAGTTTTGTCTTTTTTTTTAATTTAATTTTTATTGATGCTTTGTGCATTTCGTACATCATTTTCCAAATCAGATCAGGCATATTTCCCTTTCCCTTCCCCCCCACCCCCACCCCATCCCAGATCATGTATTCTGCCATAACTGTCCTGCGTCTTTCAGGTTTTGTTTTTTTTTTCATTTTTTAGCTATAAGTGATAATCCATGAGTACAAGCATCCTTCGTGCAAAACCAATCTGCAGACTGTTGTACCCAAACCCCCACAGTCCCACCATCCAGTGGGGGGTGACAGGTTGTTTAATTGTCTTGATCCAACCTAGAATCACCTAAGAAGAAAGCCTGCATGAGGGATTGCCCAGGTCAGGTCGGCCTATGGGCATGTCTGTGGGAGGTGGTCTTGTCTTCATTGACATGGGAAGACCCAGCCTGCAGGTGTGCAGCACCACTCCCTGCATTGAGTTTAGGGTAGTATCTGAGTAGAGAGAGCAAGCTGAGCATTCAGCAGGCAGAATTCACTTCTCCGCCCTTGATTGTGGATGTGGTAGATCAGCTGTCCTGAGCTCCTGCCCCTGTGACTTCCCACAGTGATACCACCATGACCAGGAGTTGTGAGCTGAAGTAAACCCCTTCTCGCCTAAACTGTTTACTGTTGGGGGATTTTACCACAGAAACAAAACTAAGACACTCCACTTTGGGGTGCCATTTCCTGAACCCCCCAGAAACACCTGTGGATGTTAGTGTGAGAGATGGTCAGGCCATGCCAAAGCTATCCCAAGAGAATAGAGGATAGAGAGGGGCATCAAGATTAACAGGAAAGAAGCCTGTTAGAAGACAGAGCATGCACATGGCGAAAGCACTCTATGCACATGCAAGAGAAAGCAGGTGCTGTGTAAAGGACCCAGAAGGGTCCTGATGTTGGGGTATCTGGGGCCTAGGTGCTTGCTGGCCTGCCCTAGCTCTCTAGCCCACTTCCATTCTCAGAAATGTCTTTCGCTTTCTTAATGACCTGTCTGTATTTCTACCACTGTTCCCATGTGTCCCTGGTCCAATTCTTTATACAGGGAACCTCTGGACTTAGTGCTAGGCCTCTAAGTCCTCCTGGGGCCTAGCGCAGGAAGCATTCACTTCCCTCCTAGCCTACTGGTTGCCTGGGCAGGTCTGGTCTGACCCAGGCCTGGCAGAATTCCCACACCCTAGGCAGGTGGCCCTGCTGACCTGGCTGCCTGTGTGAGGCCTCACCAAGGATAGTGCGACTTTTCGGGTGCCTCACCCTCTAGTAGTGTAGCCAGGTATGTCCAATGCTGGCACACAGTTTCCAGAGCACAGAGCCAGCCAGGCCTTCTGTGATTCAGACTGGAAGTGCTCACTCCCGCTCCCTGTTGGCACAGGAAGTCATAGACAGTCCGGTTCTGAGGGTTTGGGAAATAACTCTGACCCTCACTGCAGAGTGGACACAAAGAGACCCAGAGGTCTAAGGTCATTTTCTCAGTCAACCTGCCACACAGACCTATGCCCTGGTTAGCTGAGAGCTGGCCCACACCTGTCCCCAAGCTATCTCGAACCTGCACGTTCGGCCCAACTTCCCTGTTTTCTCCAGTCGCCTCAGGGGTTATTTGGATGAGAACCTGGACCCAGAAATTCAACGGCCATGTACCTGCACCACTTGAAATCCACCGCATACACAAACACACATGTACACTAACACAGGTTCACACAAATGTGCGTGTTCACTCCCTTACATGACTTCAGCCACCTCCCATTAGATATCTGTGGGTCACCCAGCCCCTCTGTCTAATGGTGGACGAGCCTGGGTACATGGAACCCAGGCAGCTGCTAAGTCCTCTCGGGGCATCTTCTCAGTGGGGCACAGGAGGGTGAAGGCCATAGGGGTCCCCACCAAGCCACTTTCCTCTCTGGGACTCAGTGCCCCCTTCTGGAGATTGAAGCAAGAGAATGAGATATCCCTGGGCCCTGTGAGGCCAGCGAGCACACGGGTGGCTTCCCCCCGCCCCCACTGGGGACAGGCAGAATCTCTGAGCCAGACCACAGCTCCCAAGCAGTGATTTCCAAGACCCACAGGAATAGCAAGGCTTTCACACGAAAATGTGTGAATTCGGGAGCTCAGAGGCAGCGGGAGCCAGCAGCCTGCACAGCAGCGGTGACAATCGGGTGAGTACCCCACTGCCCTTTTGGGAGGGTTTTCAGCCACCAGTCCAGGGGACACAATAGGGCAGGGTTGCATGGGGTCCTGGGATAGGGGGTGAAGAGACCATCATGATGGAGAAAGCTGGGTCTCCCAGAGGTCTTCCGCCACGTGGCACTGAGATGGGGTCAGAGGTTCCCAGGACCACGCATTGGCAGGGGTGAGAAGCCCACTGCACAGTGGATGGGGACAAAGGAAGGGTGTCTGTGTCCTCTCCTCAAATCCAGGTCCAGAGGCTGCTCAGGCACCCCCAGGCACCCCAGGGAGCCCACCATCCTCCCAAGGAAGTAGAGACTCCCTTCTACCCCAACCCAGCCCAGGATTGAAATCCAGCCCAGGGATGTGATTCCATGTACAGCTGCCCTGCCTGGCCTTCCTGGGGAGAAGATCCTGGCCAGGGTCACTGCTAGCAGCAGTCTTCTGGGCAAATACGGTCTGATTTGCAGGTAGAGAAGCTGAAGTCCAGGAAGGGAAGGGGCTGTCCCTGATGTCTTTGTGGGTTGGGGGAATAGAATGTAGGGCCAACTGGTATTTGAGATCCAACTTGGGGCGGGGGGGGGGACGACCAACTAGGAGGCCTGCCTCCCCGCGGTGTCTTGGCATCTAGGGAATTACTTCTGTGTCCCTGGCGCAGCCCTGGGATGTCTTAGAGAAGCTGAGGCTGGAGGAGCCCAAGCCGACCTGGTGCCACAGGATCAGACTTACACAGATGGGAATTCTTGCTTGCCTGGTCCAAGAAGTGGCCAGTCATGGACCCTGGCTGCAGACGCAGGAAGTATATGGGGACAGATAGGGAAAGGGAGGTCGAGAGAGAGAGAGAGAGAGAGAGAGAGAGAGAGAAGAGAGAGAGAGAGAGAATATTAGGTGACTTGCCCAATCTCCCTTAGCTACTTCACTGCTGTGGACTCTTACCAGCCCAAGTGCAGGGTCTATGGCTTAACCACTAGGCAAAGCTGCCAATTCCCAGATGTGCACACACCCCAAAATGTGTTCCCATGCATTGCATTCAAGACCCCCACCCTTAGAGTCGCTTCCTTCTAGCTGCCAACACTTCCCAGGAAGCAGTTCTAACAGGAAAGTAAACAAAGCTCCCCCAGGCCCCTGGTGGATGGAGAGATTGCTGAGAAATTCTCCTCAGACAAGTTCCCACTACTTTGAGTGGTCAACTCAGGCCTTTGGGATAGCCCATCTCTGCAGGGCACTAACAGAGGGGTCACAAGCCTCTGGCACACCGGGTTTGGGGCATGGCCTTGCTAGCAGGGCATGAGTCTCTTTGGAATGTTGTGAGTCTTCCTGTTTTCTGGTTTGGATGGAGTTAAAGGCAGAAGCAGAGGCTGTACAACCACAGGGTGTGCTCTGGGCATGCGAGCTCTCTTGAATGTGGATATTGGTTTTTTTTTTTTTTTTTTTTTATTTTTTTGTATGTGTATGAATGTACTGTGTGCATGCAGGTCTGTGCACCCGTGTTGTGCAATGCTGCAGAGGTCAGAAGAGGGTCTCGGATTCCCCTGGAACTGGAGTCAAAGATGGTTCTCAGCCGCCATGTGGGTGCTGGGGATTGAACCCGGGTCCTCTGCAAGAGTAGTCGGTGCTCCTAACCGCTAGGCCATCTCTCCAGCCCCCCTTTTTATAAAATGTAAACCAAATTGTATATCCCATAATGCAAACAGGCAACTATCTAGTTCTAATTAAAACTATTTGCTTTTTTTTTTTTTGGTCTTTTAGAAACAGGGTTTCCCTTTAGTCTCAGCTGGCCTGTAGCTCACTCTACAGACCAGGCTGGCCTTGAACTCACAGAGATCCGCCTCCCTCTGCCTCCCAAGTGCTGGGATTAAAGAGTGCTGGGATTAAAGGCTTGCGCCACCATACCCAGCTCAACTATTTGCATTTTGGGTTTTTTTTTTTATGTGTATGAATGTACTGTCTGCATGTAGGTTTATGCATCCATGTTGTGTAATGCCATGGAGGTCAGAAGAGGGTGTCGGACTCCCCTGGAACTGGAGTTAAAGATGGTTCTCAGCCACCATGTGGGTGCTGGGGATCAAATCCAGGTCCTCTGCAAGAGCAGACAGCACTCTTAACCACTGAGCCATTTCTCCAGCCCCAACTATTTGCATTTTTAAAAACTCACAGCAAGTGAGTTCAAGGCCAGCCTAGTCTACAGAGCGAGCTCCAAGCCAGCTGGGACTAAAAGGGAGACCCTGTCTCAAAAATACAAAAAAAAAAAAAAAAGAATGAATTAAAAACTCCCAGCAGTTACAGCAGGGTGACACTCAGCAGTCCTGTGGTTTTTCTGGTAGCTCTCCAGCCAAATAGCAGAAACTTAGCAATTAGCGTGTGTGGTCTTGTGTTGTGACATATCTTATTTTATTTTTTTATTTATTTTATGTGTATGAGTGTACTGTCTACATGTAAGTAGGTGCACCCATGTCATGCAATGCTGCAGAGGTCAGAAGAGGGTGTCGGATTTCCCCTGGAACTGGAGTTAAAGACAGTTCTTAGCCGCCCATGTGGGTGCTGGGAATCGAACCCGGGTCCTCTGCAAGAGCAGTCGGTGCTCTTAACCGCTGAGCCATCTCTCCAGCCCTATGTTGTGACTTATCTTGATCTGGGGCTGGTCCTTGGCCCAGGCGAGGCAGAAAAGGGCATCTGATGGCTTCCATGCCCTTCCCTCCCCACTGCCCACACACTGCCCTCCCCACTGCCCACACACGGCCCTCCCCACTGCCCACACATGTACACAGCAGCAGGCTAAAAATGCCATCTGCCCTCTTCAAAGCTGGACAGTGAGGAAGGAAGAGAAACAGGACAGAGGACATGCACGTGCTGGGTGTTGTGAGTTGGCGTCACCCTCTCCCCGGCTGGCACTTGGGTATTCATATGTTCTACAGACAACCATTGTAAGGGTCTCTCCAATGTAGTCCTCTGTAAAAGAAGCCGCTCCTCGACTCAGGAATCTGCAGGCCAAATGAGAAGAGCACACACATGAATTCCTCCCAGCTGTCCTTTCTGTCATGGTAAAAGGCAAACAAGGACACATCCCTGTCCTCCCTGTACTGTGTCAAATTCAACCCCTGCTTCCAACCTTGAAGGAGGGTGTAAAAGTCACCCCGCAGCTTCTTAGTCACCTGCCTTTTGCAAGTCCCCCAGGACCCTTGGTGACACCCCTCACTTCAGTGTCTGGTCTCAGCTGAAACTTTGGCTTTAATATCTCTGACCAACACAGCCATGGCCTGGCCCAGTTTGCTCCCACTATTTTGACCCTCAGCTTACTGACCTGTAAAACGGCCTTCACCACACCTCTCTCCCAGGGCTGCCTTGGGGACTGTAGGAGAGCTCTTTATAAACTTTAAAGGGCTGTGCATGGAGGGCCCTACTATGACTGCTCCGTCAGCAGCTGGTGACACTGGCCTGCATGTCTCTGAGTTTCTATGTCTGGCATAGGCAGCTGATCCCTTCAGGCCTCAGACCGTGATTTTTCCCTCTCATCCTTGCTGGGCATGCGTGAGTGTTGGGCACATGCTGGCTGATTGTTTGCTAAGAAAGAAGATGGTGGGGTTGGCGAGATGGCTCAGCGGTTAGGAGCAGCAACTGCTCTTGCAGAGGACCAGGGTTCAATTCCCAGCACCCACATGGTGGCTGAAAACCGTCTTTGATTCCAGTTCCAGGGGAATCCGACACCCTCTTCTGACCTCTGCAGCATTGCACGACACAAGTGCACAAACCTACATGCAGACAGTACACTCATACACATAAAAAACTTAATAATTTTTTTTAAAAATTTAAAAAGAGATAGGTTGAATAATTAGTTCTTATTAAAAAAAAGAAGAAAGAAGAGGGGATCAGAGGCAGGGAATGAGCCAGGGGCATCTGGAATACTGCAGATGGGTTAGATCCTGGCCTGGGGCTATGGAGGACTAGGGAGATGAGACGAATGTGTGACTCTCAGGACCTGTGTGGCACTTTCCCGCCTGGGTTTGCCACCTACCCTGTCAAGGGTGCAGAGCCTATTTCTGTAGGTGTTTCTCATCTGAGGATCACAGGACTGGGCTTAATCAGTTTCTCACCACCCATCTGGGAGAGATGCTGTTAATGACATAAGTGCTTGCTGCTGGGCTCTTCGGCCCTGCAGGATCCCAGAATCCCGCAGACCCCAAAGAATGTCCCCAATATACTCAGGACCCATGTGGGCCTCAGACGCATCTTTACCTATTCCTGGTGAAATGACAGTTATAGGGAAATCATGTCCTTTTAAATATATATATATATATATATATATTTCTAACCACACCACACACATATATATATAATCTATATATATATAATTTTATTGGTCTTTTTGGGACAGGGTCTCCCTGTAGCTCCAGCTGTCCTGGAACTCACTGTGTACACCAGGCTGGCCTTGAACACATAAAGATCTACCTGCCTATGCCTCCTGAGTCCTGGGGTTAAAGGTGTGAGCCACCACCAC
Source organism: Rhizomys pruinosus (assembly GCA_009823505.1). Taxonomy (NCBI): domain Eukaryota; kingdom Metazoa; phylum Chordata; class Mammalia; order Rodentia; family Spalacidae; genus Rhizomys; species Rhizomys pruinosus. The sequence goes on along the minus strand of VZQC01012470.1, from coordinate 2,147,587 downwards.
ACCTGGCTAGTTATTATTTTTTATGTTATATCTACACGTGTATTCCCTGCGTGTTATAAGTGCACTATGCCGTGCAATGCCCGAGGAGTTCAAGGCCAACCTGGTCTACAGAGTGAGTTCCAGGACAGCTGGGGCTACAGGGAGACCTTGTCTCAAAAAGATTAAAAAAAAAAAAAAAAAGGAATGATTAGTTTAATGTCATATAATCCAGAGCATCAGTTGCTGCAGTGCCCTGGTAAACTACCTGGCTAATGGGTCAGTTTTCCCTACAGTGTTTTCCTAGGCCAGCCACACCTAACATTTCCATAATTCATGTTTATTGGGTTGCATTAGTGACTGGGAATATTTTTCCAGGGAAATTATGGGCCCACATTCAAGAGATGTGGACTTTGGGATGAGAGAGTGAGTAATGACTATCTCACCCAATGAAGAAAAACAACAGTCCGGCTAAGCTCTATGTTGTGTGGGCTGTGTGTTATTGAGCAAGTCACCCTCTCTAGAGAAAGAAGGATGTTCAAATGAATCCTCCTGTAAAAGCTTCCACTTGGGCTAGGGGTGTGGTTCAGGGGCAACAGGCTTGCCCTGCATACTGGCTGGGTTCTATTCCTACCACTGAAACACAAAAGGGGACTGGAGAGATGGCTCAGCAGTTAATATAGCACTGCTGCTCTTCCAGAGGATCCAGTCTCAATTCCCAGCACTGACAAAGAAGCTGATAACTATCCATAACGCCAGTTCCAGGTAATCCGGAGCACCCTCTTCTGGCCTTCACAGGCACTGCACACACAGATGCACATACATACATCCAGGCAAAACACTCATACCCATAAAATAAAAACAAATAAATAAATAAAAACACCTTAAGTTTCCTTCCAAGCACTTAAGGAGAAATTAAGATCAGAGACAAGGGTTAAAGAGCCAGAGATTCAAGTCTAAGATTTCACCCAACACCTTCTCCATTTCTGTGAGTCTCCCTTTCTTTCCCCAGCTCTAGTTAGGAATTTGGGCACAACCTTCTATCACCTCCAGTAAGCAAGAGCAGATAGCTGTGTGCTGTTTATAAACCATCAAGCCTTCAGCAAACGTGTAACCACCATTACCGCCCTTGTCCCCTATGCAGCCTTCACCTCTCGGCCTCTCTGAACACAATGTCCACTGCACCTGCAGCCAGCAATGGGGTGTTTGTTGTCATCCCGCCCAGCAACGCCAGCGGGCTCCGTCCACCTCCAGCCATTCTGCCCACCTCTATGTGCCAGCCTCCGGGGATCATGCAGTTCGAGGAGTCACCGCTAGGGGCGCAGGCGCCCAGGGCCACTCAGCCACCTGACCTAAGACCCATGGAGACGTTCCTGACTGGAGAGCCCAAAGCTTTAGGGGTAAGAGCAACTTTCAAAGGGATCTGAGACAGGGTGCTGGACAGTGCCCAACACCACAGCAGGCAAGCACGCCAGGGGGAGGGGAGCAAGCAGGGAATAAAGCTGAAAACTCATTTGTGCACTGGACAGACAAGGACCCTCCCCAATGGAGTTCCCAGAGAATAAGCCAGTAAAGGAATGACCGAGAAAACTCCAGAGGTTTAAGAACGATGAGTGCCGGGAAGGCGATTTAAGGAGGATTTAAAGTTCTCTCTGAGGAAATAACACTGAAGCTAAATCCTAGATGTTGGGTTGAAAGCTAGCCCAGGTCTAGTGGAAGGATGGGTAAAGGGAAGAAAGCTTGAAATAGGGAACTAGCAAGTGCCAAGGCCCTGGGGGGGGGTGGCTTTTGGGAGAAACAGAAAGAATACTAACATGGCTGGTATGTAATGAACAAAGGAAGGAAGGACTGACAGGGGAGGAAGACAAAATGGCAGGCAAGAATGAAATCCTATAGGGACGACAGTCCAGGAAGGATGGCCTCTGAGCTCTTTTCCAATGTCAGATGGCCTTGATGTAGTGTCTCTAGGAAGAAATAAAATATGAGAGGTGGATGGTTAGACAGGTAAGACAGACGATGGATAAGATGGATGATTACATGGATAGATACATGATTAGATGGAAATATACATGACAGATGATTAGATGGATAGATAATGAGATGGACACGTGCAGGACAGATAGATGATGAGATGGATAGATAGATAATGAGATGGATATATACGTGATAGATGATTTGATGGATAGATAATGAGATGGACAGATATACGATAGATTAGATAGATAGATAGATGATAGATTAGAGATGATAAATAGATAATAGATAGATGATTGATAGATGATAAATAAATAGAGGATAATAGCAAATAGATGGTCGATGGTAGATTATAGATAGATAGATGATAGATAGATAGATGATAGATAGATAGATAGATAGATAGATAGATAGATAGATAACATGGTTACATAGATATGACTAATAGGTAGGTGGTAGGATAGATAGATCATAGATTGCTAAGACAGGAAAGATGGATGAATGTTAAATATGATAGGTAGGATAGATAGGGTAGGACACATAGATAGCCGTTGGAGATGGTTGAGAGAAAAGATAGATGGAAGATGGCAGATACAAAGGTAAATGATGAGATGATAGATGATTGATAGATATGTATGTTGCTAAAAGGAAAAGGTTTTATTTCAATTCAGCAGGTTTTTTGTTTTGGTTTGGTTTTGGTGTTTTGGGGACGGGGTCTCCCTGTAACCCCAGATTAGACTTGAACTCACAGAGATCTGCCTGCCTCTGCCTCCCAAGTGCTGGGATTAAAAGTATGTGTCACCACGCCCAGCAGCAGTTTTTTAATTGGTGTAAAAATAGGTTTCATGGTGACATTTTCACATGTATATATCACTGTATCACTGTTCTTTTCCCATAATCATAGCAGTTTACTTGGGCCAGGAACTCGTGAATGGGGGCAGCCATGAATGGGGGCAGCCATGAACGGGGGCAGTCATGAATGGGGTCAGTCATGAATGGGGGCAGTCATGAATGGGGGCAGTCATGAATGGGGGCAGCCATGAATGGGGGCAGCCATGAATGGGGGCAGCCATGAACGGGGGCAGTCATGAATGGGGGCAGTCATGAATGGGGGCAGCCGTGAATGGGGGCAATCATGAATGGGGGCAGTCCTCAGAGCCACCGTTCAAGCCCTGGGCAGTGCAGAGCTCTTCCATATCTCTTTACATTCAGTTCTGAAATGCATTAGTTACCAAAAACATTTGGAAGGCAACTGTGTGTGGTACTGGAAAATGGAAAGAAAGAGGAAGGGAGATGAGAATAGAGGGATAAGAAGCTAGAGATGGAGGGAGGGACAGAGGAAGGGAGGGAGGGAGAGAGGGAGGGAGGGAGGGAGGGAGGGAAGGAATGGAAGGAAGTCCAAGTGGACATTTGAGTGGTGGAAGCCACTGTGGGCCTCAGGCCCAGGATGGACCCGAAGAAAGACAGTAAAGAAGACTCGCAGGCATTCTGGACCCGAGTGCTGGGAGTCCAGGAAACAAGGCTAAGACTAAGGAAGTCCGACAGCAACTCCAGAGTGATGCTTGAGAACCACTGCCCAGAATCACACGGCCACTGCAGCCCACTGGGCTCTGAAGCTCCTCGTAGGCTGAAGGGAGCTGGTTCTTCCTTAAAACTGTCTGCTACAGTTTTAATGCTGTGGTCTCAACCTAAGGGATGAGTTTACTCCCCAATCCTGTGGGAAGCTCTCTATCTCTTGTTTTTTTTTTTTTTTGTTTTTGTTTTTGTTTTTGTTTTTTTGAAAAAGGGCTTCCCTGTAGCCCCAGCTGTCCTGGAACTCACTCTGTAGACCAGGCTGGACATTGCATTCACAGAGATCCACCTGCCTCTCTTCCCAAATGCTGGATTAAAGGTGTGGCGCTGTGAAGCCTGAGCCCCGCCGCTTCCCACAGACGGTGCAGATCCTCATCGGCCTCATCCACCTGGGCTTCGGGAGCGTGCTGCTGATGGTCCGCCGCGGCCACCTGGGGATGCTCTTCATCGAAGGCGGCGTCCCCTTCTGGGGAGGAGCCTGCGTGAGTGTGGGGGGCAGGTAGGGTTAGTGTTGCTATCTGGGAGTAGGGCGATGGTCCTGCCTGCCTAGCTCACCCCTTCAGGCATGGCTCCCAACACTCTCCGAGCCTTGGCCCTTCCTAGGTCTAACGCATCTCCCAGAATAACCCAAGCGTTACTGTAGCCCCTCGCCCCAAACCCTCATCATAAACATCAGTCTGACTCCCAGCAAGCAGGCAGAACAGGCTACCAAACACCGTGGACGAGGGGCGCGCAGGCCGGCATCCACCAGTGACACCTGTGTCCTAACCCCGCGATCCAAGCCCTCGGGTTCTAGGCCGGCGGTGTTCGCACAGATCACCTTTGGGGAAGGAAGCAAGGCCAAAGTAGCAGCCAGTGCCTCAGGAGGCAGGCGATGGCTCTAGAACCCAGGCAGTAGCTCTTCCAAAGCCCAGGCTATCTCAACAAAAGCCCAGAAACCCCCCCAAAGGAGTCCAGAGCAGTCAATAGTGCTGACAGTCCTCAATGAGAGCCGGATGGCCACCGGGTCACCGTGCCTGGGGACAAGCTCTAAGCCCGGCCTCTAATGGCTATGATCCAAGCTGAAGAAACGCATTGGCAAGATGGGCAAGCAGGGGCGTGTAAGGCGGGGGGGGTGAGGGGGGCTCTGCAGCAGAAAGAGCACCCATGTCAAGCAGCTCATGAAAGCCTCTAACTACTCAGTCACAGGGGACACCAACTACACGCTTCTGGCGCCTCCACACACTGTCAGCTCCCATGTGCAAAAAACACACAACTACACCACATAAACTACACGCACACACACACACACACACAAATTTTTTTTTTCATTTCAAACATGGTAAAAGTGGAAAAAAAAAAAAAAAAGATAAGAACCTGCTTGTCAATCTTGAGAGCCCAGGGTCCTGAGGTCTGGCCAGGACACGCAGAGCTTAGTATTCAATCATCTTAGAACTTCACAGAGTTAGGAAGATAGCTCAGTTAGTAGACAGCTTGCTGTATAAGAAAGAAAGCCTGAGTTGGACCCCCATCACCCAGGTCAAATGCTAATCTGGGTTTGAAATCCCAGCTTTGAGGAGAAGGCGGCCTGGGGTTCACTGGACAGCCAGCCTAGCATAATCGGTGAACCCCAACTCCCAGTGAGAGACCCTGTCTCAACTAACAAGTTAGTTCCAGAGGAGAAACAACACCCACACAAGAGAGAGAGAGAGAGAGAGAGAGAGAGAGAGAGAGAGAGAGAGAGAAAGAGAGAGAGACTTTACATCACTGTCAGGCATGGTGACATTTGCCTATAATCCTAGCACTGGCGGGATGGAGGCAAAAGGATTAGGATCCAGTTCAAGGCCAACCTGGGTTACACAATGAGTTTAAGGTCAGCAGGGGCTATCTGAGACTCTGTCCTCCATATCTCTATCTTGTGGGTTGGGGGCTAAAAGTATGTATGTATGTATTTTTTTATTTTATTTATTTATTTTTGTATGCGTTTGAATGTACTGTCTGCATGTAGGTTTGTGCACCTGTGTCGTGCAATGCTGCAGAGGTCAGAAGAGGGTGTCGGATTCCCCTAGAACTGGAGTTCTCCTGGAAATGGAGTTACAGTTGGTTCTCAGCCACCATGTGGGTGCTGGGGATCGAACCCCCCGGGTCCTCTGCAAGAGCAGTCCATGCTCTTAACCACTAGGCTATCTCTCCAGCCCCCTGTATGTATGTATGTATGTATGTATGTATCTATGTATCTATGTATCTATGTATCTATGTATGTATCTATGTATGTATCTATGTATGTATTTTGTGTATCTCTCTAGAAAGAGGACTCAGAGCTTTTATTCAAAGGCCCAAAGGAGCCCTCAAATGGAAACTCCCAAAAGTCCATGATGTGGGGCTAGATACGGAAGACAGGAGGCAGATGGGCTGGAATGTGGGTCTCATTCTCCAGCCCTGACAGGACTCTAAATCTAGCAACCATGTTGACATTACTCAACGCACAACAACTAAACTCAGTTCCCATCTTCTTCCAGCCCTCGTCTTCCCTTCCTCTTGGCCATCCAGTCACCACAGCCAAAAGCATGCCAAGACACAGCCTGGGGGTGTCTCCGGTTCCCACATTAACCCAGCAGCAGCTCCTCTCTGCTCACCTTCCAAAGCAGGGCCCGGACTTGTCCACATCACCCTCTCCACCCCTCCACCCGTCCACCCGTCCACCCCTCCACCCCTCCACCCCTCCACCCCTACCTTCCCACCCCCTCTGGCATCTCCATGTGGCCTGTCTCATGATGCCTCAGGCCAAGAAGCCGAATACAAGCTCATGAGTTGCTGGGCTTCCCCAGATTCATTACGTGAGGCCACAGACCCCTGCATAGACACCATGATACAGGTCCACCGGGAGTCCCCTTTGGAGAGAGCTTCTGCATGCCACACGCCCTGCAGCTCTCTCTGGCCTCCCAGCTCAGAGAGACCTTCCCTGCCATCCCACCCAACCTCCAACAGCCCCCAGTGACTCCCCACACATCATTATGGCTTCTGTCACAACCTCCCTTTGCTTCATTAGTTATTTGCTAGGTGGCACCTACCATCCAGTTCGAGCATCAGCCCCATGAGAACAAGGATTGTGTCCATTTATCCAGCTCTGCCATGTTCTTGACACATAACGGCTCCTAGGTAAACATTTGATGAGTGACTATTCAAAGGACAGTGCAGGCCCTAAGATATGAAGTGAATAAAAACACATACTCCACAAGCTATGGCTTAAGGTGCTGGGACAGAGGCCTCTTAAAGAACCCATTAGAGCCCTTAGAGAGATACCCAAGATTCCTGGCCAAGATGCAGATGAGGAAGCTGCTGTCCTCTGCCTGGTACCTGTGTCCTCCTGGTGGAATGTGGGCTTGATGTGCCCTGCTCAGCAGCCCAGGCAAAGCCTCACTAGGTCCTCTCTCCCCCATACAGTTCATCATCTCTGGGTCCCTGTCAGTGGCAGCTGAGAAGAACCACACCAGCTGCCTGGTAAGTCTGAATGGAGGTGCCAGACCAGGGCCAGGAACCGGACCCACTCAGCCTGCGGCTGTTCAGCCCTACCTCTCCCATCCGCTCTCTCCTTTGGCGCATTCAACAAGCGTTTGTGGGGAACCTCCTAAGTGCCCAGGGAAGGGTGGCCAGATATAAATGTATGAAGAGAGGACCCAAGACACTTCCAAAACACAACCCAGGGTGGATGGGAGGTCTGAGGATCAAGTACTCAGGGACTTCCTGAGAAAACAGAGGTGCACACGGGTCTTAGCTGGTGGGAAATGCTTGGGAAGGCCTGGGTCTTGGGGAGGGGGAGCACCACAGTGAGAGGTGACCCGGCCCTGGGGATGCCACGGAGTCCAGCGTCCTCCCTAGCAGCTCCCAGCAGGATGGATGGAGGAAAGAAAGGGAAATCACGCTGCCTCTTCCTGAAGTCCCAGGGAAGTAGAATAAAGAAGAGTTGTCAAGGAAAACACAGTGGGGCGCAGGGGCGCAGGGGCGCAGCTCTCTTGGCCATGGGAGGGAGGGAGAGTGCAGGAGGCTGAGCACAGCGGGCTGGCACCTCTCGTCCTTCTTCCTGCTTTCTCTGTACTCTGTGCATCTCTGCCCTGCCCCTTTCCTCTCACAGGTGAGGAGCAGCCTGGGAACCAACATTCTCAGTGCCATGGCAGCCTTCGCAGGAACGGCCATTCTTCTCATGGACTTCGGTGTCACTAACTGGGTGTGTTGGCAAATGTCCCTAGGGGTGACAAAGGAGGAAGGATGGGACTGCACCCAGGATAGGTCAGCAGCACTAGGGCATCAGCAGAGCCTGGCGACCCAACAGACCCCATGAGTGTAGCCTTGCCCCACGAATGGGCAGCAGGGGAGGGTAGACATGGCTTATGGTTGACTGTGGGTTTGGGTCCCCAGGATGTGGGCAGGGGCTACCTGGCAGTGCTGACCATCTTCACCATCCTCGAGTTCTTCATCGCAGTCATTGCTACCCACTTTGGGTGCCAAGCCACCCGAGCCCAGGCCAACACAGTGAGTACTCCCACACCACTGTCCACCCAAGCTGGGCCCCCAGGGAGGCTGTTGGCTGGGAGGGTTCGGTCCACTAAGAGCTGTGCATCAACAAAATGGGACCGTTCACTCCGTGGCCACAGGGAGGCGCCACGAAGCACTGGTGGCTACACTGCTCTATGCCACTATGCTGAGATCCTGGCTTGCACAGAATAAGATTCTCCGGGAGCCCACGGGCTGAGATGAGGCAGACACTTTAGAAAAGGCAGCGTGACTGGGTGAAATGTAAATTCATTTTCTGATGACAATGGAAGATTAGAAGAGGATGGAGAGTGGGCGTACGGATAGGATAAAGGCTTCTGTAGGCAGGTCCTGGATCCTAGTTAGTTGACTCTAGAAAATAAGTCCTGCCTGAGCATACAATTCACTCGTAGGACGCTGTTCTCAGACTGCCCACAAGATGGCACTATTGAAACACTCCCTTGGACTTCTCTTTGCAGTCTGTAATTTTCCTGCCCAATGCCTTCAGCACGGATTTCAACATCCCCAGTCCAGCAGCCTCTCCGCCTCCTGCCTACGACAACGTGGCATATATACCCAAGGAGTCGTCGGAGTAATGAACCGGAACTCCTCTCCTGCAGGTTGGAGTCCAAGGTTCCCACTCCAGACCCCGTCTCTCTTTACCCCCATCTTGTTCATCCTGGGACCTCCTCCAAGCCACATGCTCTACAGCACTGAGTGAAATGTTCCAACTGCCCCCCATTTCTCACAGTGGTGTCTCTCCAAAAAGAAACAAGGCTGATGTCCAGAGTGTGTCCCTCAGCCCCCTGGGCCTTGGCGACTGCCATGAAGTCCCCTGGGGTGTCTCTGCACTCCTCTCTGCTTATCCTAGGAGCTCCTGGTCTCACAGAGGTTTCCCAGGCTTGAGCCTTCAAGGTCATTAAGCTCAGAGAACTGAGAATGGCCCATAATGGACAGGCAGGCATTAGCCCTGGCCTTTCGGAGGTCTCACACACACACACACACACACACACACACACACACACACACACCACAAGGCAGTGGGCCTGACCTCCAGACTCCTATCCCCAAGACAAGTGCTGTTCTTTCCCATCTTCCACCACATCTTTGGCCTTGCATTTTCCTGGCTGGACACTAACATGTTGACCGCTGTTCTAGCTCTAGCACCAGTGGTTCTCTGATACCCTCGGGTCTACACCAGGCATTGTCCCCCACCCCTCTGATGCCCTCGGGTCTACACCAGGCATTGTCCCCCACTCCCTCAGAAACCCTCCTTTTCCTTATCTGTAATATCGAGTGGGTATTGACTACTGCCCTGCCCTCCTCCATAGGAGAGGAAGCTGCAGCCAGCCTGCTACTCTACCCAGGTGGTTCTCCATACTCCAACCCCTGCCTGAAAAGCAAGGGTGCCCCTGAGCGTAACCATGAGAACCAGGCTGAGTCCCCAAAAGGATAAGAAGAACCTCAGTCCAATGTTCTTAGGCCGTGGCATCTAGTTGTCTTATGTGTACCACAGAGGAAAATAAAACAGCGTGACTTAGATTTTGAGCCGGTCTTACTTCAGTGGCTTTTATTTTTTTAGAGAAGGTCTCAATATTTAGCCATGGTTTGCCTGGAACTAATTATGTAGACCAGGCTGGCCTCAAATTCACAGTAATCCACCAGCCTCAGCCTTCCAAGTGCTGGGATTAAAGGTGTGCATCACTACACTGAGAGGTGGCTTTTACTTTTATTTATTTATCTAACTATTTATTTATTATCTATTTAGTGTGTGCGGGCACCACAGAGGCTTGCCTTTCACATTGCGGGCAGGAGTATAAACTGCTACACATTCTGGAATCAAGGTTTGCCAGGTTCTACTGCAGCTAACCACAATACGCACGCTACAACCCAGCAATGCTCTTCCTGGATGAACCTCCATGGAAACGAGTGAATGTCCTTGGAAAGACAGCTACACGAGCTTCCGATAGCAGCTTTAGTAACACTAGGCAAAACCTGGGAACATCTCAAATGCCTGTCAGCAAGTAGAACAGGCGAATAAACTGCAGCCCGTTCATTAAGAAGGACTAAATAAACTGCAACCGACTACTGATGTCTCTAGAACACAGGTGACCCAGTGAAGAAGCCAGGCCCTAATTGGGGCTATGCTGCATTGGCACACTGATAGGAACTCGTTGCTGGAAGTCACATGGGTGCAGACAGAGCGGGACATCATGAGATAGCTTTTCAGAGCCAGGGGCATCTCCATGGCCTGAACTGAGCGATGATCCTATGAGTGAGTACATATGTAAATATTAACCAGTGATTGCGGTGGCACACATCTTTAATCACAGCACTGTGAGGCACAGCCAGGTGGATGTCTGTGAGATCAAGGCCAAGCTGGCCTAAATAGCTGCTATGGGAGACCCTGTCTCAAAAAACAAATATAAAAAAAAAAAACATTTAGAAGATGCACTTTAATATTTTCTTGTTTGATAACTGATGCAGGTGTCATTAAAGAAGAAAGTCTTGGGGCTGGAGAGATGGGTCAGTGGTTAAGAGCGCCAACTGCTCTTGCAGAGGACCCGGGTTCGATTCCCAGCACCCATGTGGCGGCTAAGAAGTGTCTTTGCAGGGCATGGTGGCGCACGCCTTTAATCCTAGCACTTGGGAGGCAGAGGCAGGCAGATCTTTGTGAGTTCAAGGCCAGCCTGGTCTACAGAGTGAGTTCCAGTGCAGCTGGGGCTACAGGGAGACCCTGTCTCGAAAAGACCAAAAAAAAAAAAGTATCTTTAAGCCAGGCGTGGTGGCTCATGCCTTTAATCCTAGCACTCAGGAGGCAGAAGCAGGTGAATCTCTGTGAGTTCAAGGCCAGCCTGGTCTACAAAGAGAGTTCCAGCCCAGCTAGGGCTATAGGGAAACCCTGTCTCAAAAAAAAAAAAAAGTCTTATAGGAAAAAGGAAATATAATATCCCGGGGGGAGCTGGAGAGATGGCTCAGCCATTAGAGCACTGGCTGCTTTTGCAGAGGACCTGGGTTCAGTTCCCAGCAACCACATGGTGGCTAACAACCATCCATAATTCCAGTTCCAGGGGTTCTAACATCCTCTTCTAGCCTGGACAGGAACCAGGCACACATACAGTGCACATACATACATGCAATCACTCATGCATAGACATGCATATAAATCTTTAAAATTTTTGAAAATTAAAAAAAAAAAAAAACATCTGACTCCACCAACATGACAAACACCATCCCGAACTGTCAACACTGTACCTGTCAAAGGAAAGTCTATCAAAGTAAAGACGGGGACTATGATTGTCAGCTGCTTGGGTTTAGAGACAGGACTGTGTTAATGGCACCCACCCATCTATGCAGCTGGGTGCCATCTATGCAAAGGGGTGGGTCCAGGAAGGGATAGGTCCAAAGTCTAAAGCAGTAAAGATATTCCAATTCCCACCTCTGTCTCTGTGGGCGAGGCAGCACCAGATGACAAGGTACAGCTGAATGTCAGCGCGGAGATCCCTGCACCAGGTGAGTGCCCCCTCTGCAGAGCAGAAACAAAGATGGGAGGGTCTTCAGGACCCGCTGTGGGCTTCAACCTAGTCAACAGCTGCAAGGTTAGAGGTGGGTGTAACTTGACCCCCCCAGAAGGGAGCAGGGATGAACACTCACCAACAATCCCAGCAGCTGGAGAAGAGGTAGCCCACGTTGTGGAGCTGGGGAAGTGGAGTTACCATCCGTCTCTCCCTAGGGCAGAATTCATCACCTGGAACCCCAACCTACTGCCAAGAGTGGACAGGAGTGCCACCCCCTCCCTTCTGATCCTAGAGATCACATGCAGAGACTGTTCTGAGAAAGCAGGGTGGGGAAGGGACTTGTGGAAGGCCACTTCCTGTTTTCTGCAGACCACAGTACCCTGCAAGCAAGGACCTCTCTTTATACATGAAGGACTCAGCGCAGAAGCCCTGAAGCCAGCTGCTGTGCATACGCCTGGCTCATTCCTAACTGGCATGGCTGAAGTCACAGTATTCTTTCTAAAGGTGGCCACCAGCAGCCTCTCAATTCCTGCCATTCTTTGCTTGGCATGCCTGCACACACATATGCACCCCTGTGCACATGTACTGCACACATGCATATTCATACACATGTGTAGATATGTACAGGCAAACATACAGTATGTATGTATGTACACCTGTCCACTAGGCTTCCGCTGCACAGTCTGACTAGGGTCAAAGGTGGGTTTTCTCCCCCTCCATGACCAGGCCTTCCGTGGACAGGTCTCACTCCTTCCTGCCTGAGTCTCCTAGCACCCAGCTCAGGCTTCTGTAGACAAAGCCCTGAAAGGCAGTTTGGGCTCTCAGCTTACTAGCTCCACACACTGGGTGTTGGTCCCTCTCTACATCCTTCTCTCTCAGACTCCTTGCCCCACTGTGAGCGTGAGTCAGGTAGAGGCAATGAGCTTGGTCCTCATGATGGGGATGGGATCCATCTTCACAGGAAACAGGACGGCAGCCATGTGAGATTCCAGGAGTACCACAGGCTAGTGGTGACATGGGCATTTGCTGCTCAGTTCCAGGCTCCGCACCTGACAAATATTACCCCACTTAATCATCACAGAACAGCCCTTGGGCAGGCACAGCACTCCTGTGTGCCTCCCAGAGCCGAAGGAAAACGGGGGTATTATGTGACAGAGCATGAAGCACCCAGACCCTGGGGGCCTGAGATGCCAGCCAGCCAAGCCTGCAGGCCCTGAGCTGGCTAAGCAGCCTGGGGACAGGGACATTAAAGATCTCTTCCCTCTACCCTCCCACCTGACCTTCCCACCCTCCTGCCCAGGCAGTCCTGCCCCAGCCCTAGAGGCAAAGTGGCAGGCAGCAGGGCACAAGCTTTCTAGAGTTCTGTTAGTGACAAGAGGTTTAGAAGATAGTTTCCGGTTGGGCGTGGTGGCACACGCCGTTAATCCTAGCACTTGGGAGGCAGAGGCAGGTGGATCTTTGTGAGTTCAAGGCCAGCCTGGTCTACAGAGCAAGTTCCAGGACAGCTGGGGCTACAGGGAGACCCTGTCTCAAAAAAGACAAAAAAAANGCTTTGCTTTCCCAGGTCAACAGCTGCAAGGTTACGAGGTGGGTGTAACTTGACCCCCCCAGAAGGGAGCAGGGATGAACACTCACCAACAATCCCAGCAGCTGGAGAAGAGGTAGCCCACGTTGTGGAGCTGGGGAAGTGGAGTTACCATCCGTCTCTCCCTAGGGCAGAATTCATCACCTGGAACCCCAACCTACTGCCAAGAGTGGACAGGAGTGCCACCCCCTCCCTTCTGATCCTAGAGATCACATGCAGAGACTGTTCTGAGAAAGCAGGGTGGGGAAGGGACTTGTGGAAGGCCACTTCCTGTTTTCTGCAGACCACAGTACCCTGCAAGCAAGGACCTCTCTTTATACATGAAGGACTCAGCGCAGAAGCCCTGAAGCCAGCTGCTGTGCATACGCCTGGCTCATTCCTAACTGGCATGGCTGAAGTCACAGTATTCTTTCTAAAGGTGGCCACCAGCAGCCTCTCAATTCCTGCCATTCTTTGCTTGGCATGCCTGCACACACACCTATGCACCCCTGTGCACAGTACTGCACACATGCATATTCATACACACTGTGTAGAATATGTACAGAAACATACGTATGTATGTATGTACACCTGTCCACTAGGCTTCCGCTGCACAGTCTGACTAGGGTCAAAGGTGGGTTTTCTCCCCCCCATGACCTAGGCCTCCGTGGACAGGCTCTCACTCCTTCATGCCTGAGTCTCTAGCACCCAGCTCAGGCTTCTGTAGACAAAGCCCTGAAAGGCAGTTTGGGCTCTCAGCTTACTAGCTCCACACACTGGGTGTTGGTCCCTCTCTACATCCTTCTCTCTCAGACTCCTTGCCCCACTGTGAGCGTGAGTCAGGTAGAGGCAATGAGCTTGGTCCTCATGATGGGGATGGGATCCATCTTCACAGGAAACAGGACGGCAGCCATGTGAGATTCCAGGAGTACCACAGGCTAGTGGTGACATGGGCATTTGCTGCTCAGTTCCAGGCTCCGCACCTGACAAATATTACCCCACTTAATCATCACAGAACAGCCCTTGGGCAGGCACAGCACTCCTGTGTGCCTCCCAGAGCCGAAGGAAAACGGGGGTATTATGTGACAGAGCATGAAGCACCCAGACCCTGGGGGCCTGAGATGCCAGCCAGCCAAGCCTGCAGGCCCTGAGCTGGCTAAGCAGCCTGGGGACAGGGACATTAAAGATCTCTTCCCTCTACCCTCCCACCTGACCTTCCCACCCTCCTGCCCAGGCAGTCCTGCCCCAGCCCTAGAGGCAAAGTGGCAGGCAGCAGGGCACAAGCTTTCTAGAGTTCTGTTAGTGACAAGAGGTTTAAAGATGTTTACGGTTGGGCGTGGTGTGCACACGCCGTTAATTCCTAGCATTGGGAGGCAGAGGAGAGGTGGATCTTTGTGAGTTCAAGGCCAGCCTGTCTACGAAGCCAAGTTCCAGGGACTCCTGGGGTCTACGAGGCAGAACCTTTGTCTCAAAATAAGACAAAAAAAAAAAAAAAAAAAAGAAGAAGAAGAAGATAGTTTCACCCTGGGTGTGTGGGGCATGCCTTTATTAATCCTAGCCTTGGGGAGGCAGATGGCAGATCTTTGTGAGTTCAGGGCCAGCCTGGTTTCTACCAGAGCAGATCCCAAGCCACCTGGGTGATACAGGGGAGAACCCCCTGTCTCAAAAAGGACCAAAAAAACAATTTTTTTAGTTTCCTAGAAAATTCCTGAAAGATTAGGGGAAAAAAACGAGGCACTATGGAGGCTGCCAGCCACGAGGGCAGGCTAAGTTCTCAAGTTCAAGAATTTCATAATAAGCCGCGGTCATCGATGCCAAACTAATCTCAGCACTTGGGAGGAAGAGGCGGCGGATCTCTGAGAGTTCAAGGCCAGCTGGTCTCATTACGAGAGCTCCAGGCCAGCGGGAAATAAAGGAGAACGGGGAGACCCTGGTCCCGCAAAAGACAAAAAACAAAAAAAAAAAAAAAAAAAAAGTATTTCGCAAGAGTCAGCTACGTGTAGAAACCACTGTTTCCCAAGGGCTTGAGTCCAGTAGCCCTGAGCTGCAGACCAGCGCTGATCATCTCCTAGTGATGCTCTTATCTGAGCACCAGGACTCTGGAACACAGAGAAGGCCAGGGCTTGGGAATGGGAAAGGGAAAGACCAAGCCAGGAAGGATGCTGGAGCTGCCCAGGTAACAGGCTGTCACCTCTGGTATCTAGACCCACCCCCTCTGGTATCTAGACCCACCCCCTCTGGTATCTAGACCCACCCCCTCTGATATCTAGACCCACCCCCTCTGATATCTAGACCCACCCCCTCTGATATCTAGACCCACCCCCTCTGATATCTAGACCCACCCCCTCGGATGTGCAGACTCGCCACTTCTGACTCCTCCCCGTCGAGGTTATACAAGGTCCTCCCAGCATTTCTATTTCCAATTTCGAGGTGGAAGTAACCCATGAGATCAGGCCCTGTTCTCACCCATAAAGACACCAAAAGTGGTGAGAAGAAAGCCAACAAATTCCCAGAACCAGAGCTTTGGAAGTTTGAGGTCATTTAAGCAAAAGCAGATCCTACAGAAAACCAAGTGCATAAGTGTCTTTGGACCCTGAAAAAAAAAAGATTCTATAGCAAATTAAGTGAAGGGAATGCTCTGAATTTAAAACAGAGCTCCACTGCAGGAGGAGGAAGAAGATATGCAAGGTTTCCCAAACGTGTTTAACCACAGGACCCTTATATAGTTAGGACCAGTGTTCCATGGAATGTACTTTGAGAAGGGATACTCTGTACTCATGAATCCAGTTGTCTGTTGGGCATTTGAACCATTTCTGCTGAGACACCCTGTATTAGTCACTTTTCTGTTGCTGTGATAAAACACCATGACCAAAAGGAACTTATAAAAGGAAGAGTTTATTTGAGCTTACGATTGACGGTTCCAGGGAATTAAAGTCCATTGTGGCGGGAGGCGTGGCGGCTGGAGAGGCATGGCGGCTGGAACAGCAAACCGAGGGTCACATCTCACAAAGAGCACAGGAAACAGAGAGAGCAACTGTAGACCACAGAGGCTTGTTAAAACTCACTAAGCCTACCCCCAGTGACACACTTCCTCTAGCATGGCCACACCTTCTAAGACCTCCAAAAACAGCGCCACCAACTGGAGACAAATGTTCTGAATACCTAGAGCCTATGGGGGACACTCATCCAAACCACCACACACGCCTCACCCATCGCCAGCGCCCAGATATCCAGCAAGGCCCCTGTCAACCCAATTCACCTCGACTCTTCTAAGATGCTTCCTACATAAGCACCTAGAAAGAGCCAGAAATGGAGAAACTATTGTTGAATCATGCTGAGTCAGCTCACAGGAAAGCAAGGCACACAGCCATCTTTCTGGGCTCAGCTTCTAAAGCCAAGGAAGAAAGAGGCTGGCTCAGCCTCCCCACTGAGCCAGGGGCTGTCACTGAAGGTTAAAGGAGACATCAATCCGAGGTCCATTCCCGAATGAAGCAGGGTTGGAGAGACGGCTGCTTGGTAACAGCACTGCGGAGCTAGCGTGAGGACCCCATCACGCACCCAAGATCAGGCATGGCCACCTGCCTGTTACCCCAGTGCTGGGAGGCAGGGGTCACAGGCCACCTGCCTGTTACCCCAGTGCTGAGAGGCGGGGGTACAGGCTGCATGCCTATGTTACCCCAGTGCTAGGAGGTTGGGGTACAGGCCACCTGCCTATGTTACCCCAGTGCTGGGAGGTGGGGGTACAGGCCGCCTGCTTATGTTACCCCAGGTTCAGAGACAGACCCTGTCTGAAGGGAATTAAGGGACACAATGATAGAGCAGGAAACTGATGTCCTCCTCTGCCTCTGTACACACATGGGAACTTGCACTACACACACACACACACATACTACAAACACTACACACTACACACACACTATACACACCACACACACACTACAAACACACACACACCACACACACTATACACAGCACACACACTACACACACACTACAAACACACAAACACTACACACACTACAAACACACAAACACTACACACACTATACACATTACACACACACTACACACTACACACTACACACATTACACACACAATACACACAATACACACACAATACACAATACACACACACTATACCTACATACACACTACACACACACTACACACTACACACAATACACACAATACACACACACTACACACACTGCACACACTATACACACACACCACACACACACTACACACTATACACACAGTACACACACACTACACACACACACACACACACACACACATGTGCGTGCCCACGAATCTGAGAGCAACCCACTCTCTACAGGATTCACTGGCTCTCCCACTCCCACGGAGCATCTGGCTTCCCTGTCCCCTCTCTATCTTGAGCGTGTCCTTAGATGTGCTCACCAGTCACCCAGAGCCCAGAGCCCTGTGCCCACACAATGACCAGGCTCTCACCACAAGCAGGACTTCCAGCCCTCTAGGAAGTTCCTCCCCTGCCCTTTTCTTATGCTTATTAAAGCATCCAGAATATTCATTCACTTTTGTTAAGCCAACAGCAAAAGGAGGATTCAAGTCCACAGGCACACTTCCAGGCCACATTACTGGTCCTGGCTGTGCAACCTTAGGCAAGTGGCTTAACCTCTCTGAGCCTCATCTGCAAAGTAGGAGAGACGACAGTGTTTCCCTCCTAGGGCAGTCAAATAATGCATATAAAGTGTTTAGATCAGCGCTTGGAACAGAGGATGCACTTGTGAATGTGGGTGTTGTAGGGAGCATTCAACATTGACTTCCGGGCTCAGTGTGGGCCACAGTAAGCTGTGGCCAGAAGATTCCTTCTGTTCTCCATCTTCCCAACTTAGGAGACGTGGGCATCACCACAGGTGCAGGACCGCTCAACCTCCAGTTGGTTCATTCTGGGCCAGAGGGCGGGGACTGTACAAAGTACTCACTGCAGCCAGGCCTCCTTCCACATGCCCAATTCGGGGCTCCCGTTACAGTGGACATGAACACTGTCAGGTCTTTGCTTCCCCACCCCACCCAGCGCTATGTTAGTCAGGGTCCAATCAAGGTCAGAGGCTACTAGACAGAGCTAGTTAGCCTCAGCCCAGGGAGAAGAGGGGACAGCTGACGGGCATGCGGGAGTCTCAGCCAACCCTCAGAAACAAGAAGAGCTATGACCGGGCCTTTCTCCTTTGACCACAGCCAGGGAGCCCTGCCAGAGTCAATGGCTACCCAAGATCCCACAGTGATTCCCAGCTGTCTCCACGGGGACACAGCACAATGCCAGGACTTGGGACCTGGCCAGCCTGCACAGGTGACCCAGCCCCAGCTTTTGGCTCCAAATTCGCACCTGGAGAGGCCTGGGAAGAGAAGAGGCCTTCTGCTGGCGTTGGGCGTGAGTAGCACCCAGGGGCGATGCTCGGGGGCAGGGGTGGGGCGGTGGAAGTCTCCTGCTCCTCCACTTACACTCATCCTAAGTTTAAACAGCTGTAAGGGGAGGCTAGTGCCCTGTGAGGTGTGACTCGGGCTCTGGACACCAGCCATGAAGAGCCAGCACAGAATGGAAGACCTCTGGGGTTTCCACATCCTTACCTGTCCCTGCAGCAGACCCTGTGGTGGGGGTAGGGGGAGTGGTCCTTCCTTGAATACCAGGTCCCCTGAGAGGCAGGGAGAGGACCTTGCCCTGCACTTAGGTCTCAGCACTGAAGGACATGCAGGGCCAACCACCGGCCGCCTCCCTTAGTGCTCCGGGCTTCCCACCCAGGCCTTTCACATCACCATCGCTTTGGTCCACCTGGCCTTCGGCAGTTACCTGCTCGCCATGGTCAAGAGTCTGCACCTGGTGATGCTGAAGTGTTGGTATCCATTCTGGGGAGCTGCCTCTGTGAGTAGAAGCCCAAAATTGGTGGATGTAAGGGGTGCACAGGGCCTCAGGGAGGCCGTAGGGCCGGAGCCTGGTCATAGCTTATGGGTAGGAAGCATAAACATTGTCTCCAGTTTCCCAATTTCTGCTCCAAACTCTGGGGCAGTCACACTCGACGTAGGAGGCTCCTGTCAGTCAAGAGCCTTGTGGACCTCCTTTATTTGACCACACGTGTTAAGCAGGCATGCCCCACCCAGTGCAATCTTGGTCCTCTCTGTCTGTGTCGGGCTCTTTCTGCAGCCTCACACGGTGTGACCTGCAGTGTGTCTTCTCTGGTCCATCAGCCAGTGCAAGAGAGGAGCTAAGCCTCACGCACACACAGTTCCCCAGAGGCTCCCTGCCCCTGCAGGTCTCCAGAGAGTCCATCCCAGCCCTGGAAACTGCTTGCACACTGAGTCCCAGTTCCACAGCACTCTCCTGGGCAAGCACTTTCAACCCCCAGTTCTACCTGAGACCTCTATCCCCACTGCCCCAGCTCGGAGTTCTGGCTGAAGTGACAGGGATTTCTACATGAGGTGCCCATCACACTGTGCTCCCCAGGACAGGCACATATTACATGCTTAGCAAACATGTTAAAGTCCCAGAAACATCAAGACCTCAGCACCCGGAGCAATGTGTCCCCCCAAATGCAAGACTCAGAAAGGGTGAGAGGCTGGGGCGGGGGGGGGGTGGCCCTGATCCCAGCTGTGGATGTAGGTGAGGCCTGGAAGTTTGCACCCCGTGAACAGGCATGTTGAGGAACAGGATCTTGCTTTGTCCAAGATGTGGTGTTGTTCCCTGCGCCACTGGCCAACAGGGTTTAGTTTTGTAGCAAATGGGGAGAGGGGAATTTGGGGGTCTCAAAACACCTCAGCTTTTCTCCCCGACTGTCAAACCTGGCCTGCAGTTTCTCATCTCAGGTGTCTCGGCACTAACGACAATGACATTCCCCAAGTCATTTATGGTAAGTTGACACCTTGGGATCTTCTCTCAAAACTGGGGGTGAATAAGGGGG
Organism: Rhizomys pruinosus; assembly: GCA_009823505.1. Lineage (NCBI taxonomy): Eukaryota > Metazoa > Chordata > Mammalia > Rodentia > Spalacidae > Rhizomys > Rhizomys pruinosus. The sequence goes on along the minus strand of VZQC01012470.1, from coordinate 2,127,538 downwards.
CCTCTCTATGCTGTGGTGACCCAAGAGGAGTTGCTGGGAGCAAGCATGCATCTTCAGGATAGCAGTGGGCATCTGAACAGAGGGTCCAGATGCGGATACTGAATGGGGAGGAAGGGAAGGCCCTGCCCAGAGCATCTACCCTGTCAGGGCAGTGGGTCTCAGGAAAGCTCCCAGGTACCCATCCCTCCATCTAGCACAGAGCATGCTTCTACATTAGTTGCTTTTCTCTTTGCTGTGACAAAAATACCCTGCAGAAAGCTCCTAACGAGGTAAGGACTTACTTCGACTTACAGTTTGAATGGGAACAGTCCAATACGGGAGGAAGGCACGGGAGTGGGTGTGGGAGGCTGCCTGCTGACATCCGTGTGGATCGGGAAACAGATTTGAATGCGGGTGCTCCTCAGGCTTCCTCCTTATTCGTCTGGTAGCGATCCACCCATGAGCTGGCACTACCTGCCTTTAGGGCAGGTCTTCCCTCCAGTTAAACCTCTGTGGGTTCCTTCACAGACATGCCCAGAGTAGACTCTAAATCCAGCTGACAGTGGAAACTAACCATCAGGAGCTTCCTCCAAAATCTATTGTTATTTCTTTATTCTTTCACAATTTCATACACGTGTGCCATGGACTTTGATCATATCTGGGCCACACGTTGTCTTTTCTCACCCCTGACCCCTCCCACAAAATCCATCCTCCTTCCCAACAACTTCCAAGTCTTCCTGCTACCTCTATGTCTTTTCAGCTTAGCACTGGCTATGCCACTGAGAAATATGGTGTACCCCCCCTCACCCAACAACAGTTAACTACCTATGGCTCCTGAGGGCAAATCTACCAAATTTTGACTTTGGTTATTACCACATGGCTGTGCGAGCAGTCAAGGACTGCCTGCCTCTGCTTCAGGACAGCCCTCAGCTACACACTTTCCTCCCCAGCCCTCACCCTCACACAGCTCACTTCTGGCCCCATTGACTGGCCAGGAGAAGCCAGCTCACACCCCTGCTACACAGCAGCCTGAGGGTATGTTCTTGAATGCAAGTCCCACCGTGTCCTTGAATTTCTTGGGCAAGCAAACAGGAGGCTAGATGTGTGACCCAGAATAGGCAGGGGATCCCTGGAAGAAATCTTCCTGACAAGGTGTGGTCCTGTGACTAGGTGAGTGGGGTGTGCCGCGTTAGGACACCTTTGGGCTCCTTCCGATCTTCCCACTGGTGTCATTTGGGTGTTGAGACCAAAATTTGGCACACATGATGTATTATGGTCAGGGTAGACATGGCATGGTGCAGCCTTCTTAACTGGAAGCTCCACAGACCTGGTGGCAGCTCTTGGGTCCTCCCAGCATGTCCCATAGAACATGAGAGCATCAGGGCCTTCTGGGTGGTCAGGAGCTCAGACCCTGGCGTGGGACTGCGCAGCCTTGCGCTCAGAGACAGGCAGAGATTCTCAGGGATCACGGACCGAGCTTCTGGGAAGAGGGCTGGAGATGGGTCTCTCACCTTTGGACAGCAGCTCTGACCCTTCAACTTCGTTTGCAGAAGACACTGTGTGTGGCAGCAAACCTCATCAGCTTGTTCTGTGCGCTGGCTGGCCTCTTTGTCATTGTCAAGGACCTCTTTTTAGAGAGTCCTTTTCCATGGGAAATCTGGAAGCCATACCCCCATCCCACAGTAAGTTTCCCAGCCCCAAACATGGGTCCTCTGACACTAAGGAAGGTAACAGAGCTTGACTGAGAGGGAGCATCCAGCTCTTAGAGAACTCCTACAGCCAGGCACCTACCCCTGAGGCCCCTGTAGACACCTCGCTTGACTGGTGCCAAGAAGCTGAGATTAGACCAGGAATCCCCTTGCTTTATCCGGAGCTTAGCGTTCAAAGTTCACATGGAGTTTACATACGGTAAGTGCTGCAGCAGTGAAACACACATGGGAATTTTCCCAGGACAGCGTGCCCAAGGCTGCAGCAACTGGCCCAGTAACAGAACTCCTTCACTGTATCTACAAACAAAGGAGATGAGCAGACACCCTTTTCCCAGCATCCCAGAAACAGATGCCGAATCAGTCCCCCCGCATCCCCACCCCAGCATCCTGGGAGTAGGCTCTACCATGCTCAAGCCTCTGCCGCAGCTAAGCCTGAAGAAGGCTGTTAACTCTCAGTGAGTCAAGTGGCAGGAGTCTATTAACTTTTAGTGAACAGAGAGCTATTGTCCTTAAGGTACAAGGAAGGTGGCTATAGCCCCCCCAAACCACCACCACCAATCTGCCCCCATCCCTGGGGGGGGTCAGCATCAGGAAACTGAACTGGACCCCAAGTTACCATGTTCAGCCATACTTTCATGGGTGGGAAAATTGAGGCCAAGGAGAAGGGAAAGTTCCTAGCTGGTGCTGAACAGTGAGTTGAGTGCAAATCCAGATCACACCTCAGAACTACTAATTCCACAGCTATAACTATGATGTCCACGTACCTCCTCCCAACAGCCTCAAAGAACTGGCAGAATCCATTTTGCTACCCCCCATTCTGTGGGAGTGAACACTAATGTCAGAGAGGGTAAATGTGTGGGCCAACACCACACAGCAAGTCAGGGGTACAGTGAAAGCTTCAAGTCTGGTCTGTGACTCCAAGCCCAGTGCTCTTTTACTGCTGCCTTTGCAACAGGAGGGGCTCGGCTGTTTCAAGTCCGGTGCCTCTGGGCCAGGCTTCAAGGGTCCTGGCCATGGTGATACGCATAGGTGCATGCACGTGTGCGTGAACACACATGCTTCCCTAATGAATGGCGGCGCCTTTATGAGCCGTCTCCCAGCTGCCCCCCAGCCAGCTCACTCCCCCCTGGCCCCACATGAAATGTGCTTTCTCTCTGAGCCTAGGCACTCCCATCTGCTGAGTACAATTGGGCCAGTTCCCGCAGGAACCCTTGAGACTTGCCAGTCCTCACACTTTAGAAAACATCCAGCCCCGCTATGTGCCAGACACTAGGCATGGAGCAATGACAGAGGCAGCCCCAGTCCCACAGAGTCCCTCACTACCCTCCCACACACTCCCAGGGGAGCAGAAGCTCTGCCCTCTGCTGTAGATCTGCCTGCCAGGCCCAGGTGACAGGCAGGTACCAAGGAACCGCGGTGCCGTCTTCTCCCTGCAGACCTATATCCAGAGACTAGAGCTGACCCTGCTGGGCTTCGCCTTCCTGGAGATCTTCCTGCCGGGCCCCACGGCCATCCAGGCTTGGAGGACAAACCGCCTGAGTGCAGAGGTAAGGCTTTCCTGGGGAGAAGGCCTCAGGACATGGCGACACAAGGTGGCGTAGAGCTCAGAGTGGGGAGGTGGCAGGCAGGGGTCAGGGACTAAGGATTTAGGACACTCCAGGTACTCTGGGCTGCACTGTTAATCTGCATATGGTTATATAGTTCTGAGCTACAACTAACTAGATAAACAGAGCTTTACGTCATCTTCTCAACATCCCTTTAGGTGGATATGTACTTTCCTCTCTACAGATAAGTAAACTGAGGCTTAGAGACATCACACTACCTCCTAAACCCGGTCAATAAGTGTTTGAGCTCAGCCCAAGGCATGTCTGTATTGATTACTTGTTCCTATGACAAAATCCAAAGAAGGAAGGATGGGTTGGTTTTGGCCGATAGTTTGATGGGATATAGTCCATCACGTTGGAGAAGTCATGGTGGCAGGAGCCTGCAGTGGCTGGTCACAGGGCATCCACTGCCGGGAGGCAGAGAGAGCTGAACACTGGTGCCCAGCTCGTGTTCTCCTTTTGAGTCAATCCAGGACCTTGTCCTACGGAATGGTACTGTTCACATCCAGGACCTTGTCCTACGGAATGGTACTGTTCACATCCAGGACCTTGTCCTATGGAATGGTGCTGTTCACATCCAGGACCTTGTCCTACGGAATGAATGGTGCTGTTCACATACAGGACCTTGTCCTATGGAATGGTGCTGTTCACATCCAGGACCTTGTCCTACGGAATGGTGCTGTTCACATCCAGGACCTTGTCCTACGGAATGGTGCTGTTCACATCCAGGACCTTGTCCTACGGAATGGTGCTGTTCACATCCAGGACCTTGTCCTACGGAATGGTGCTGTTCACATCCAGGACCTTGTCCTACGGAATGGTGCTGTTCACATCCAGGACCTTGTCCTACGGAATGGTGCTGTTCACATCCAGGACCTTGTCCTACGGAATGGTGCTGTTCACATCCAGGACCTTGTCCTACGGAATGGTGCTGTTCACATCCAGGACCTTGTCCTACGGAATGGTGCTGTTCACATCCAGGACCTTGTCCTACGGAATGGTGCTGTTCACATCCAGGACCTTGTCCTACGGAATGGTGCTGTTCACATCCAGGACCTTGTCCTACGGAATGGTGCTGTTCACATCCAGGACCTTGTCCTACGGAATGGTGCTGTTCACATCCAGGACCTTGTCCTACGGAATGGTGCTGTTCACATCCAGGACCTTGTCCTACGGAATGGTGCTGTTCACATCCAGGACCTTGTCCTACGGAATGGTGCTGTTCACATCCAGGACCTTGTCCTACGGAATGGTGCTGTTCACATCCAGGACCTTGTCCTACGGAATGGTGCTGTTCACATCCAGGACCTTGTCCTACGGAATGGTGCTGTTCACATCCAGGACCTTGTCCTACGGAATGGTGCTGTTCACATCCAGGACCTTGTCCTACGGAATGGTGCTGTTCACATCCAGGACCTTGTCCTACGGAATGGTGCTGTTCACATCCAGGACCTTGTCCTACGGAATGGTGCTGTTCACATCCAGGACCTTGTCCTACGGGATGGTGCTGTTCACATCCAGGACCTTGTCCTACGGAATGGTGCTGTTCACATCCAGGACCTTGTCCTACGGAATGGTGCTGTTCACATCCAGGACCTTGTCCTACGGAATGGTGCTGTTCACATCCAGGACCTTGTCCTACGGAATGGTGCTGTTCACATCCAGGACCTTGTCCTACGGAATGGTGCTGTTCACATCCAGGACCTTGTCCTACGGAATGGTGCTGTTCACATCCAGGACCTTGTCCTACGGAATGGTGCTGTTCACATCCAGGACCTTGTCCTACGGAATGGTGCTGTTCACATCCAGGACCTTGTCCTACGGAATGGTGCTGTTCACATCCAGGACCTTGTCCTACGGAATGGTGCTGTTCACATCCAGGACCTTGTCCTACGGAATGGTGCTGTTCACATCCAGGACCTTGTCCTACGGAATGGTGCTGTTCACATCCAGGACCTTGTCCTACGGAATGGTGCTGTTCACATCCAGGACCTTGTCCTACGGAATGGTGCTGTTCACATCCAGGACCTTGTCCTACGGAATGGTGCTGTTCACATCCAGGACCTTGTCCTACGGAATGGTGCTGTTCACATCCAGGACCTTGTCCTACGGAATGGTGCTGTTCACATCCAGGACCTTGTCCTACGGAATGGTGCTGTTCACATCCAGGACCTTGTCCTACGGAATGGTGCTGTTCACATCCAGGACCTTGTCCTACGGAATGGTGCTGTTCACATCCAGGACCTTGTCCTACGGAATGGTGCTGTTCACATCCAGGACCTTGTCCTACGGAATGGTGCTGTTCACATCCAGGACCTTGTCCTACGGAATGGTGCTGTTCACATCCAGGACCTTGTCCTACGGAATGGTGCTGTTCACATCCAGGACCTTGTCCTACGGAATGGTGCTGTTCACATCCAGGACCTTGTCCTACGGGATGGTGCTGTTCACATCCAGGACCTTGTCCTACGGAATGGTGCTGTTCACATCCAGGACCTTGTCCTACGGGATGGTGCTGTTCACATCCAGGACCTTGTCCTACGGGATGGTGCTGTTCACATCCAGGACCTTGTCCTACGGGATGGTGCTGTTCACATCCAGGACCTTGTCCTACGGAATGGTGCTGTTCACATCCAGGACCTTGTCCTACGGAATGGTGCTGTTCACATCCAGGACCTTGTCTTGTGGGATGGTGCTGTTCCCATCCAGGGCAGGCCTTCCCACCTCAAACCTTTCTGGAAACAGTTCCATAGACACACCTAGAGTTATGATTCTAAATCCCATCAAGATGAGAATCAAGGTTAGCCATTCAGATGTCTCAGCCATCACTTAGAAGATTAACAGGAATGATGGAATGGCAGAGTGGGACTGAGGATTTTAAAATAGGAGACTAGTCTCTTTTCACCTGATGACTCTGACCAAAAGTGATCTCCAAGGCTCCATCCACCTTTCCATCCTTCCGTTCTCCCTTCCTCCTTCCTTCTCTCCCTTCCTTCCTTCCTTTCTGTCTTATGAAACAAGGTCTCACTGTGTAGCCTAGGCTAGCCTCAAATTCATGATCGTCCTAGCGTGACCTCCCATGTTCTTATTTCTTAAAAGGAAAGGAATTTTGTATTGTGAATTCATGTTATAGTCTCCACATTAGAACACCATGAAAACGTATTGCAAATCCTTCAAGCTCAACTCTGATTTTTATGTTAGTGTTGTCCATAAAGCAGATGGATTTGTGGCCCTCAAGTTTTATGTTACTCCAGACAAATGCCTTAACTTACTTCATGCCTGACCATCTGGCAGGAAGTTGTCCCAGCAAGATGTCACAGAGGGGATGAGAGCCCTAAGTTTCTGAGGCTGACTTGGAGGAGGAAGAGGCTGGGCTCTGTACCTTTTTTTTCCATTTAAAAAAAATGAAAAATGAACGTAAGTACACCATGTGTGTGCAGTGCCCATGGAGGCCAGAGGAGGGCGTCAGATCCTACAGAACTGGAGTTACAAGTGACTGTTAGCTGCCGTGCATGTGCTGCAAACCAGACCCGAGTCCTCTGCAAGAGCAGCCAGAGCCATATTTCAGCCCTTTTTTTTCCATTGTTTAAAAAAATATTTTATTTATTATTTTATGCATATGAATGTATTGCCTGAATGTATATGTAAGTGCACCCGTGTCCTGCAGTGCCCTCAGAGGTCAGAAGAAGGTATCAGACCCCCTGGAACTGGAGTTATGGACGGTTGTTAGCTGGCATGTGGGTGCTGAGAATTGAACCCAGGTCCTCTGCAAGAATAGCGGTACTCTTAACTGCTGAGCCATCTCTCCAGTCCTTTTATTTTCATTTTTAAGACACTGAGTAGGCCGGCCTCAAACTCACTATGCAACACAGAATGACCTTGAACTTTGGATCCTCCTGCCTCTGCCTCCTAAGTGCCAGGGTAGAGTACACCACCGTGCCCAGTTGATAAGGACCAGGGATGAAAAGCAAGGCTTTGTGTGTGCTGGACAAGCATACACCAGCTAAGCCCTATCCCCAGCCCCACTGCCCTGCGGACTTGGACGGCGATCTGTCCTGTTCCTCTGCATTTGCTCAGCTGTCATGCTAAGAGCTGCAGGTGACAGCACTTGTTTGTTTTTATTGTTGTTGTTTGTTTGTTTTTGTTTTTGTTTTGCTGCTAAAAGGAAAGATCATATGAGTTGGGCTGGGGGTGAAAGGGACACAGATGTGTGAGCTGGCTTTTCTGTAGGTCACAGTTTGGCATGGGTCTCAGTGGGCTCAGACCAGTGCTGGCAGCTATGTCCCCCCCACCCTAAGAGACAGCAAGGAGAAGCTGCCTTCTTGCCCTTGCCAGCTTCTAGAGGCCAGTGCTAGTCCTTGGTTTCCATCCATCCCGTAGATGTCTTTGGGAGGTGGTGTTCTGCCCACATCACTAGCTAAGACTGCCCCCCCATCCCACAGCCGCTCAGAACAGGCTCTGCCCTCCCACCTAAAACAGGAATGAATGGGGCTCAAAGGACTGAGTTGACAGCGTGTGGCCACTCACCCAGGAGGTGGCCGTGCTGCCGCTGCCCTGACCTTTGAGCCTCTTCCATCTGAGAGGACAGTGCTAGGCAGTGCTGGATTAGTGCCACCTTATCACAGATAAGGGATGGGAATGAGGCAATAGGGAGCACAGAGCAGGACGTAACAGACACAGCCTGGCACTGTGCCCAGCCTAGCCTACTATGGGTCCCTCAGCTGGGTGAGGAACTTGCCCAGAGTCACAGGGACACTAGAGGCAGAACTAGGATTCAGACCCCACCCACTCACTCCTGAGGACTTCTCTAGTTCAGTGCAGGGGAAACAGTCACACAGCAGATTCTGGGACACTTGGTAAACAACCTTTGGTACCACATACTCAATGCCTCTTCTTTTGCAGGACAGAGATGACATCCCTCTTGTCCCTGACACACCATTGGAACTTGGAGGTCTTTTCCTGGAGCCACCACCATCCTATGCAGATGTGACTCAAGGTGACACATGATAGCAATAAAATCAGAGGTGAAGGGGCTTAGCCTGGGCTCCCCAGGCCAGAAGGCATCACGGCCACTTCTCCCTGGCACAGGCAGAAGCCTGTTCCCCTCAGGAATGGGAGAAACAGTGCTGGTGCTAGAAAGACCACCACAGAATAGGGGTCCACGTACTGGTGGACTCTTCCCCTAGGGCTGGGCCCCAGGGGCACCGCTTGGTTGGCCAGAGTCATCTATGCTGAAGCAGAACAGGACTGGATACCCTCCTTTCCAGGTCCCAAGGTGGCCCTCAGGCACCCTGCACACACCCCAACCTCCCACTCGCAATAGGCATACATGGCCAGGTCTGTGAGGGACCATAGAAGGTTTCTGCAGTACCCATGAGTCTGAGTCCCTGGGTTTGAGAAGAACAGGAGAGGCATCAAATCAGAAACCAGGACCAGTTATTTACCCCAAGCCAGCAGAGGGCCTCTGGGACCTCGGTGTCTCTAGGGGGCCCCAGGCCCACTCGTCACCACTGTGAAAGTCCATTGGGGGTCCCAGAGACCCTGGCTAATTACCATAATAACCTCTTTATAAGCTCACCACAGAAGTCCTGGATGAGATTTTAAGTAAGTTTCTTTATTCTAAGGGAAACTCTGAAACAGCAAAGCTCTTCTAGGTAAACGTCTCTCTTAAGCATAACTCATACAGGTTCTTATGGCAAAATCTCTATTACAGCAGAAGTGTATACTTCTAGCAAGACCTCTTCAGGTTCTTATGGCTACGGCTTCTCATGGCAAAATCTCTGCTTATGGCAAAAGTCTCTCTCTATTCTTAAAGGCAAATGATCTCTCCTGACTTGCTTATGGTAAACAGTGGATGTTGGTTCTATCTATTCTTTGTCCAATCATCTTTTATATGCCAAGATCATGTGGCACAAAAGAGCCCATGAAAATGTTAGGAATGTGCTTCACACAAAGGACCTAGGGAGAGAGAGCTCCAAGAGATAAGGCCTGAGTGAACTAATAAGGATTGAGTGAACTAATAACCTGGGAGGCTGGGGGGGGGGGTGATTAAGAGCATACATAAATCCTAGTAAAATCAAGGAAGACAGTCTAGTAATGATGTACTCAAGTTCTAATTCTAAAGCATGTACTAACTAGAAGAGGTAGATATTAAATCAAATGGAGACTGTCCCAGGTTGGCTTTTCTTACAGAGCAAATGAATCTGAGGCCTAGCAGTGACCCCTAATTCTGGTGTTCCAGAGACAGGGCTGTAGAGGGAGATCTGGTTTGAGGCTCCAGCCCTGTCAGGGCCGCACTGCTAGCTCAAGAATTCCTAAATTCTGTGTTAAACCTAAATCTGGGCTGCAGCATGTCTCCTCCATCTATAAATTAGGGGAAAGTGGTCTCTGTGATCCAGGAGCCTCTGGTGAGCTCAGAAGGCTGAGATCAGAAGTGGAGTTCAAGGTGAGACTCCAACCTGAGAATTCCAAACCTACTTGTACTTACAGACAAAGCGAGGGAGAGACCTCCTGTATCCTGAGGAAATGGCTGGCTGATCTGTGAGCAGTACTGGATTCCTTCTGTTTCCTTAAGTTGATTTGCTTCAGATAGATAGATGATAGATGATAGATAGATAGATAGATAGATAGATAGATACATACATACATACATACATATATGATAGATATAGATGACAGATATAGATGATAGATGATTGATATAGATAGATGATAGATGGATATAGATAGATAATAATAGATGATAGATATAGATAGATAATAGATGATAGATTGATATAGATAGATGATACATGGATGTAGATAGATAATAATAGATGATAGAGATAGATGATAGATAGATAATAGATGATAGATTGATATAGATGATGATAGATGGATGTAGATAGATAATAATAGATAATAGAAATAACAGATGATAGAAAGATTATAGATTGATATAGATAGATGATAGATGGATGTAGATAGATAATAATAGATGATAGATGATAGAGAGAGATAGAGATAGATGGATATGTGGATGAATAGATAGATAAATGATATATAATAGATGATAGAAATAGATAGATTATTGGCAGAGCCATTCATGAGAGGTTCACTGCTTGACAAAGTTCCAGTGACCTGACCCATCTGGTTAAAGTCTGCTCTCCAGCTGACCTTGGTTTTTAATAATTATTTTTATCATATTCTTATTTTTCTGGCCTGCTTGACTTTTGGCTTTCTAGTAGTTAGGGTACCTGCTTCTGTCTCAAGGAGTGGAACTGACACTTTTGCCTTTTCTAGAAATGAGTCCTTTGTGAGAAATAATGGCACTGTGTACACAACTTAAAAGTATGATACAGTAGTAACTAAGAATTCTACAGAAACTGTGTCATGCACAAATTGCCCAAGAAAAGAAAGGACTTTTGATTTCATGGTCAGGTTTCAACTAAAAAGAGGATTGTAGGGCAAAGTGAAACTAAGTCCAATGAGGCTGTGGATTCCAGGGATTTGACTCAAAGGTTAATAGCCTTTAGAAAATCACCTTAGCAAGACTATACTTTCAAGGGTCATTTCTATAGTATGTTACTGGAGAAGTTTCTCTGACTGTGTAGGGTACCAGAAACCACGAGGAGGAGACGTAGCGTTCTCTCCTGAGCGTGAAGCCGGCTCTTGGTGTTGCTTTACTGCAACTGCCACTGCCATTGATGATCTTCAAAAAGATGTTGGGGCTGGAGAGATAGCCTAGCGGTTAAGAGCGCCGACCGCTCTTACAGAGGACGCCGGTTCGATCCCCAGCACCCACATGGCGGCTAAGAACCGTCTGAAACTCCAATTCCAGGAGAACCCCAGTTCCAGGGGAATCCGATACCCTCTTCTGACCTCCGCGGCGTTGCACGACACGGGTGCACAAACTTGCATGCAGACAGTACATTCAAACACATACAGAAATAAATAAAATTAATAAAAAAAAAAAAAAGAAAAAAAGAAAAATCACCTTAGCAGAAAGTGTAAGAAACAGAAACTGAGGAAAACAATGACCAGAATAAAAACAAGATAGGAATCAAAGCTACACCAGCCACAAAATGACTTACAGGTCAAGCAAACAAGATACTAAAGTGAGAAAAATAAAGTTCTCTATTGTTAAAGCTTTAAAGCTCATTTTTTACACTGTCCAGCACCTATGTAACCACAAGGCATGAAGAATGGAGTCCTTAGAGTTAAAAGTTAACATTAACTTCACTTTGCTACAAAACTGTTAAATTACTTAGCTAAGTGGCTGTACTATTATTGTTTTAATTTCTTGATGTCTCAACTAAATGGTTGTATCATTATTGATTGTCTTACTGTTTTTTGATGTTAAGAATGATTTCAGGTGTGAATTTTCTGAAAAATATTTATGGGGAAGTTGGGTTGTTTTTTTCACCATTAGCTTAGGCTTGCATAACCTGTATTAGTCTTAGGGCATATAAAAATAAACATCGGGATCTGAGGGGCAGAGAAGAAAAGGAATCGGCAGAGTGGCAAACCCGAGAGGTCCTCTGCACAGGAACAGGGAAGACAGATGCTCCTCAGGTCACAAAAAGAAAGATTCTTGTGTCTTATTTGATTAATTTCTTCACCGCCTTTGCGACCATCCACTTCAGGAGCTGAACCTGCTACAGCTGGACTGCGGCAGATGATAGATGAATGAATAGATCAATGAATAGATAATAATAGATTATACATAGATTAGATAGATAGATAGATAGATGATAATAGATGATAGATAATAAATATATAGATGATAGATAGGGGCTGGAGAAATGGCTCAGTGGTTAAGAGCACCAACTGCTCTGGCAAAGGACCTGGGTTCGATTTCCAGATAGATGATATCTAGATAGATAGATAGATAGATAGATAGATAGATAGATGATAATAGATAATAGATAGATGACTGATAGATAGATTGATATAGATAGATATATGATTGATAGATAGATAGATGATAGATAGAGATAGATAGATAGATAGATGATACATGGATATGTGGATGGATAGACAGATGATATATAATACTTGATAGATGAATAGATAGATGAATAGATGAATAGATCAATGAATAGATAATAGATTATACATAGATGATGATAGATAGATAAATAGATAGATGATGATAGATGATACATAATACATATATAGATAGATGATAATAGATGATACATAATAGATATATAGATGATAGATAGGGGCTGAAGAGATGGCCCAGAAGTTAAGAGCACTGACTGCTCTTGCAGAGGACCCGCGTTCAATTCCCAGCACCCATGGGGAGGCTAAGAACCATCTTTAACTCCAGTTCCAGAGGAATCCGACACCTTCTTCTGATAGATGATAGATAGATAATAGATGATAGACAGATGTAGATAGATGGTAAATAGATGATAGTAGATAATAGATGATAGAATGGATAGATAGATAGATAGATAGATAGATAGATAGATAGATAATAGATAGATAGACAGACAGACATGTGTTAGATTTGTTTTTTTTAGTCCAGACTAGCCTGGAACTTGCTATGTCAACCATGCTAGCCTCCAACTCACAGAACTCCACCTGCCTCTGCCTCCTGAGTCCTGGGATAAAGATATACATATGCCACCATGCCTGGCCTTTCATATATTATTTTAAAAGTCCACCTCGTAGTAGCCACAACTTCTAGAACCAAAGTGAAACCTGCAAATAACATAAACACAAGCAAGCTTTTTTACCGTCTGAAACTAAATACCAGGAGACTCCTGACCCTTCTGCCCCCACCTCACCCACCACTTCCTGTCCCTGTGCCCACTCTGCACAGCCTCCCCAAAGTGCCTTGAGACTCCCAACAGCCAAGTACACCCTGCCTCTGAGCCATTACCCTGGCCCTTCCTCCCCACAGACTGTCCTCGACAGGTACTGGCAGAGCTCACCCTGAGTTTTCCTGGGCCACCAGCTCAGGTCTCATTGACTCCTATTGAGCTGAGGTGTAGGCATCTGTGACTGTCATCATGTCCCACTTCACAGAGGCTTAGAGAGCTTAAGCAAGTTATCCAAGGATGCTCAGCTAGCAAGCACTAGCACAGCTCCAAGCTGAAGTCTTGCCCCGACCCTGATGCCACCCATGATGATGCCCATGTTGGTTGCAGCATGGCCCTGGCTCCCCAGAAGGAACGTTTCCATTGGGAAGCCCAGAGTAGCACTTTCAAAGGGCTACAAGTGCACCAGCCCTCATAGCGGCAGAGAGAGCCTGTCCACCCAGCTGCCTGTCTCCCACACAATGAGGGCCTAACACTTACAGCTGCCCAAGTTTGCGGCTGATTTCCTTCTACACATCAGAACTCGGGGAGTCCTCAGTCCTTGATTTTGATGATGAGCTGAGGAAATTACCTGGTGTCCCTGCCACCGAGATCCTATTTTTTAATTTTATTTATTATTTTTATTTTATGTGTATGAGTGTATAGCCTGCATGTATGTAAGTGTACCCATGTCATGCAGTGGCCAAAGAGGTCAGAAGAGGGCATCAGATTCCCCTGGAACTGGAGGTGCAGAGGGTTGTTAGCTGTCACGTGGATGCTGAGAATTGAACCCAGATCCTCTACAAGAGCAGCCAGTGCTCCTAACCAGTGAGCCATCTCCCCGGCCCCACGGCCACCGTTTCTAAGCCGCAAGTTCTTGCTTACAGATGTTACTCCAGTGCCTCTGGTACCTGGGTTCCCACTGGCAGCTCTTTTCCACTTCCTGGTAGGGACATTGCAGGTGGAACCGTAAGCCTGCAGATGCACAGGCTGGGTGGGCTAATGGTGTGCTCCAGGGGCAGCTGGTGTGTATGAGAGCTGCAGGCTAAGAGCAGCTCTGGGGAAAGAAAACAAGAGCACGGGGGCGGAGCACATCCTTTATCACACATCGCGGTGGGTCCTGGAGAAAACGTCTGGCTGTCTAGCTCTTAGCTCTTTTATCTGCAAAATGGAAGGCCTGATGGCTCCCTCCGAGAGCTGCAGTGAGGCACAGGAGGGACGACGGATGTCTAAGCAGCAGCTCAGCTTCCCCTGGAGTATGGGACATCAAAAGAAAGCCAGTGACAAAAAAAGAAGAAAACTTTCCTTTCCGATGTATGTGGGCGTATTTCTTGCCTGTATTTTTTTTCAAAGCCAATTTTTTATTGAAGCTTTATGCATTTCATACAAATTTTCAAATCAAACCTAGACCCGCACCCCCCTCCCTGCCCCACACCCCACCAGAGTTCATGCATTCTGCCAAACATGTTTTTCATCTTTTTCTCAAAATTTTCAATGCAGAAGTTTACTGTTTCGAGCAGTTCACCATTTCATTCAGTTCTTTGACCCAGTCTTGTTGCTGCTGTTGTTGTTGTTGTTGTTGTTGTTCCTTCCAATATGCATCACTCCAAAATGTGCATACATGCATGCCACATATATCATAGGTTTTAGCATCTTCAGCTTATGAGTTTTTTTTTATTAGGCTGAAAGATGTCATGTTTGAAGTCTCCTCCTTGGCAAGCCCAAACCACCATCAGTCCTGCCCTTGTGTTCCACACTGGGGTTTTCCCTTCCCATGGTCACCAAATGAGGTCCAGTAAGCACCGTGTCCTGTCTTGATCCTCCTATACTGGTCTCTATGATACAGCCTGGGTAGTCCAACAATGGCAGTCTATACTCTGAAGAGGCTGAAACCCCAGTAGTAGCTCAGTCCACAAGTTGGATGTCTCAGCAGTCCCCATATGGCACTGAAGATTTAGAGGATTCTTGGAGAGACATGAGTCTTCAATCCATATTGGAAGGTTGAAAAGCCGTGTCTCATGTCTTTGAAGGATGGCAAAAGCAGTGGCAGCCATAGGGTAGCTGCACTTGCCAGTAAGACAGGCAAAAGGACTGCTCTTTTGTCTTTTTACTAAGATCTCAAGTTTTATACTTGAAGTACAATTTCTCAGGCCTTACTATTTATTTCTGGTTATACTTTCCTTTTGGATGTTTAAGTCCACACAGCCCAGATTAACCAAGGTCTTTGTTTTCTCAAGGTCAGTTGAGGATCTGGTCCTCAAGGGTCACTCCATCCACTTGAGGACAAAGTCAGGTCTTGCTTTTTGAAGCATGAGCAGACTTTCCTCTTTATAGACTGGACACTGGCTGAAGTCCCATTAGTGGATCTCTAAGGCCTCCCTGCACAGGAAGACTGGTGACTCACATTTGCAGGATATTTCAAGAGATGCCCCCATGCATAGTCCCCTGGGACTTAGTTGACCTCTGAGGGCAAGGAACAAAGTTATCCCTTAAGACCCTCAGCCGAATTAGTATGGGCGCTAAATATGGTTGTTAAGCATCCAAAAAGGCTAAGTTACACCAGCCTGATACTTTTAACTACTGTGTAATATTTTAGAAAATGCTTGGACAAAAGCTCAAACAACCCTGCACAAGAAATACTAAGAAGTACTCTGATAAAATAAATACCGTAGCCAGGTGTGGTGGTGCAGGCCTTTAATCCTAGCACTTGGGAGGCAGAGGCAGGTGAATCTTTGTGAGTTCAAGGCCAGCTTGGTCTACAGCCAGGACAGCTGGGGCTACAGGGAGACGATGTCTTGAAAAGACTAAATAAATACATAAATAAATAAATAAATAAATAAATAAATAAATACCATGGTCAGACACAATGTCATGACAAACCAGCCTTTTCCTCATTCCTTTGATCTTATATTACTCTAAAATATGTATACATACCCTCCTTCCATATACAAAACTTCCTAACTCTGAAAATAAATGGTAGCTTAGTTCGAGAACCTGTTAAAGGATTCACAATATAAGAGCACAGTTGTTTTCAGATCACATTAACGTTGCTCAGTTTGTCTTACAACTAGGTAATTGGCACTAGCATCCACAGATGAGGGATCCCATTCTTCAGTTGTTTTTCTGGGACTGTGTTACTTCACTCAACATGATATCTTCTAGTTCTATTCTTGCCTGTATTTAAGTGCATGCAATGCCTCTGGAGGCCAGACGAGGGTGTTGGATTCACTGGACCTGGAGTTACAGGTGGTTGTTAGCTGCCATTTGAGTGCTGCCAGGTCTTCTGCATGAGCAGTGTGATCTCAGCTGGAGAGCCATCTGGAGAGATGGCTCAGCAGTTAAGAGTGCCAACTACTCTTACAGAGGACCCAGGTTCGATTCCCAGCACCCACATGGCAGCTAAGAACTGGTAGGCATGGTGGCACAAGCCTTTAATCCTAGCACTCGGAGGCACAGGCAGGCAGATCTCTGTAGGTTCAAGGCCAGCTGGGGCTTTAGGGAGACCCTACCTCAAAAAAAAAAAAGAATTAGAGAAAACATCTCCTTTGGGATAGCTGTTTCCCCCTGACACCGGACACCCCTTCCATCTAATACTTACTAAGAGAGAATGTGTATATGTGTATGTGTGTCTGTGTGTTTGAGACAAGACCTCGTATACCCCATACTCACTCTTTAGCCCAAGATGACCTCAAACTTCTGATGCCTCCACCTCCCAAGTGCTAGGACTACAGACATGTGCCAATGACCTGGTTTATGCAGTGTCAGGAATGGAACCCAGGGCCTCCTGCATGCCAGGCGAGCCACATCTCTACCCCTCCTAATCTTTTTACTGAGACAGTAGCCCTGCAGGACAGCAGCCCACAGTATCCTGACAGAAGTAAACCTTGTGGTTTCCTTTCTAGAATTCATTTGTAAGGGATTTTTCTATTCAGGGAAAGTAATACATTCCTGTCTATGTGGCGCTAAAGTGCTCTTTTCTGGTACACATATATAAATTAAAACGAATACTAGACATGATTTATTTGAGAGGTGATGAAGATGTCCTAAAAGTAATTATAGTCATGATAGCATAACTATGCACATTCCTTTTTATAAGCCAGGGTCTCGCTATGTGGCCCTGGCTGCCCAAAACTCACTATGTAGATCAGGTTGGCCTCAAATTCAGATCCAGCTGCCTCTGGACGCAGGGATTAAAGGAGTGTGCCACCACAAATATTCGAATATCCCAAGTCTAGAAAGGGGGAAAGTGGGTCTCTTTACTCAACCCGGCTTGTAGAAAAGAATTGGATTTGAACTCTGTGATGTCAGTTAAACACACCCAGGGCCTTTGAACTTGGGACTCTACCTTTTCATTTCATCAAATGTCTATGCCAGAAGAATCTTTGCAGATCATCCACCTAATCCTCGTGTTGCAGGTGGAGAAAATAAGGTCCAGAGGAGTGACAGGGTTTCCTAAGGATTACCCAGAAAGTGGAGTCGATGGACATGAGGCTAGACCCCAGGTCTTAATGTCATTGTTGCTCTGTCTGTGACTCCCCAGCCCCATCCCACCTGCTTCCTGGGAGTCTGAGTGTCTAGCTCCCAAACCTCCTATCTCCTCTAGTCTGAGACCACCCTGCAGGACCACCCCAGGAACATCAGGAGACACGCCCAACATGACCCTCCTCCTTTCCCACCCACCATGCACTCCAGCCACAAGGCAGGTCCCGGAGGCTTGACCATTATTTCTTCATCCTACAGGCAAAGACTGAGTTTCTACAGTGCCAGGCCTGGGGCAGCTCACCTTGGACAATCGCAGGTGGGCACCGTCCCCCACCTCTCAAAGGCTGGACTCCACAGGTGTTTCACACAAATAACTGTGTAACTGCTGTGAGAAGAAACTGAAGTGTTCTGAGACTACAGTGGTGACAGAGGGGAGGAGTGGAGAGGGACCAAAGGCCTCTCTATCCTGTGGTGGTCAAGGGAAGGCTGGGCACAGGTCCAGCTGTCCCAGCTCTGACATTTTGTTTTCCATTATGTGTGTGATACATGTGTGCATCATGTTTACATGGGTGTGGGTATGTGTATATGTGGCTGCACATGTGTGCATGTGGAGGCCAAGGGTGGCAGGGTCATCCTGGACTTTTTGTGGAGGCCTGAGTTTCACCTTCAATCTCTTTTCCACCTTAAGCAGAGTCTCTCAGTCAAACCCAGAGTTTCAGTTTGGTCAGTCCTGCAAGCCAGCCTGCTCTGGGGACACCCCCCTGTCTTGGCCTTCCAAGACTGGAAGTACAGGTGAGCCACTGTGCCCGCCACGCATTTACATGGGTTCTGGGGATCCGAACTCTGATCCTCACACTTGCCCAGCAAGTGCATTACCCACTGAGCCATCTCAGTCAACCCCGCTATTTCTTTCTTGTAGAGCCTTAGCTCTTCCTGGGGAAGCCCCGAGGCTTCTCCCAATATCCCATGTGGCTGAGATTGTTGTTGCCAGGTCAATTTTGTCCTTCTGGAAAGTTCTTGGGCCTTTCAAGGACTGAAGTACACCAGGCTCCTCTCAGGGGTTGAACAGTGCTGCCCATCGGGATTCAGCTAGAGAAACAGATTCCTGAAGATACAAACGGAACCTTACTGCACAGAATTGGCTGCACGATTACGGAGACTGACAGAGAGGTCGTGGAAGGGTGGGACAGACCAGCCCCAGAAGAACACACAATAGGCAGGGGAGGCAATCTGGAAGGCTGGACCACGGGCTGGAGCTACCCTCCTCCAGGAAGAAAGGTTTCAATTGGGAGGAAAGAGCTACAGAAGAGGGGGGGCTCCGCTGTTCTTCACACCTTTCAACGCACAGAGTGGGGCCCAGTCTGGTTAGCTAGAGAGATCTTCCTCTCACTTACTGTCACTTGTGGACTCAATCACAGCCCCAAAAGACCTTCATGGCAAAACCCCAGGAAATAGGGAGCTTCTGTTTTGACTTTTCCAGTGGACTTGTGAAGAAATATCTATTCACTCCAGATAGGGAATTGATTACAGACCAAAGACATGATCCATTCTGTATTAGTGACTATCCTGTTGCTGTGAATAAGCACCATAACCAGGGCAGCTCATAGAAGGCAGAGTTTATTTGACTTATAGGCCCAGAGGGTAGGAGTCCATCATGGCAGGAAGGTATGGCGGCAGAGCCAGCTGGAGCAGAAAGCTCAGGGCTCACATCTTCTGAGAGCCAGACTGGAAGTGAAGCTCTATACTGTCAAAGCCCCCTGCCCCATGATGTGCTTCCTCCAGCATGGCCACACTTCCTAAGGTTGCCATGACCTCCCCAAACAGTGCCATGAACTAGGACCAAGTGTTCAAACAGATAGAGCCTATGGGAGACAGTCTCAATCACACCACACCACCAGAATAAACCAGCAAGTTTATTGGAGTTTCCTACAGGAGCTCGGGTAACTCAAAAACACCTGTGTGGTGGTTTGAATGAGACTGTCCCCCATAGGCTTTAAGTGTTCAGACATTTTGTCCCCAGTTGATGGCACTGTTCTGGAAGGTCTTAGAAGGTGCGGCCATGCTGGAGGAAGTATGTCATTTGGGGCAGGTTTGGTGAGTTTAACAAGCCTTGCAGTCTCCTCAAGTCTCTCTCTCTCTCTCTCTCTCTCTCTCTCTCTCTCTCTCTCTCTCTCCTTCCTGTGCTCATTGCGAGATGTGAACCTTGCCTTGCTGATCCAGCCTTGGCCACCATGCCTCCCACCACAATGGACTCTGATTCCCTGGAACGTCAATCGTAAGCTCAAATAAACTCTTCCTTTTATAAGTTCCCTTGGTCATGGTGGTTTTATCTCAGCAACAGAAAAGTGACTAATACAGTATTTGGTACCAGAGAGTGGGCTGTTGGCTGTGAAGAACCTGACCATGTGGATGTTTGGAGAAATGTGGAAGACTCTGGAACTTTGGGCTAGAAAAGCTGTTGACTACTGTAAGCAGAGCTTAATGGGCCATTCTAGTAGAAGCCTGGAAGAAAGCATTGCTGCAAAAAACGTAGTTCCAGAGGAAAATAAAGACTTAGGCAGCAACTGGGATATTTTGATAAAGAGTCTGGCAGTAGTTTGCCCACAGCCCAAATGCTTGCCTGATGCTAAGTTGAAAAGCAATGGACTTTGGTGGAGGATATTTCAAGACAGCCTAATATAGAAATGGTGGTGTGGCTATTAATGGTGAATATTGTGCAGATCTACAGTGAAAAAGAGCAGATGGGGCAGAAAGAAATACAGAATGTACTGTTTGGATCTGAAAAGTGCACTAGGAAGATTAAAGGTGGGGCCAAGGCTTGTGAAGGAGAAGATCCCTTTGATAAGGAGATTAAAGTGATTAAGGAGAGGCCTAGCTATTTACAAGAAAACAATGGAAAAAGTGAGATTAAGGTGATTAAGGAAGCACCTCGAGATTTACAAGTAAACAACAGAAATAGTACCTTCAGGGCAAGACTACACCCAGCTAATCCTCAAACTTTTGAAAGAAAATACTGAAAGGGTTTTCTGCTCCAAGTTCAGGGCAGAGAAAAGTTGCAAATGTGGTTAAAATAGGCCAGGGTCCATCCCAAACTTGCAGCCAAACTCGGCAGGTTCATTCACGAGGTGCTGGCTTTAGAGGCATGAAGCTTGCAAGAGTGAAGGGGTCTTCAGTTCTTCCTCCACGGTTTCAGAGAGCTGCCAAGGTCAGGCAGAGTGCAGCAGGGGCATCCCTGCATAAAGAAGGCCCTGATAGGCCATTGAGTGAAGCTGTGAATGTGAAGCCTGGTTGGCAGCGGAGACCCCAAGAAGACATTCGAGATGCCAGACCTGTGAGATATTTGCCAAGGAGAGCTGCATACAGGGAGTGGTACCAGCCTAAGAAAGAGATGTATGTTGCAAGCAAAGCTGGAAGAGCTGAGCCATCCTAAGAGCTACGTAAGTCCTTTGTGGAATAGGGTGCCCAAGTCCAAGTAAATAGCCAGAGGTGCCGAGTGCAGCCGAAAGGGGGTCCCCACCATCCCCCCGCCCAGAAGTCCCAGCCCCATAAGTTTTGCAACCATGGATCTAAACTGGAGCTTGGTATATTGCCCTGCTGGTTTTCGGTCTTGTTTTTGTCCATATTTCCTCACTATACCTCTATTTCCTCCTTTGGAATGGGAATGTATTTCAGTTCCACTGTATGTCGGGAGTATGTAATTTGTCTTTTGGGTTTTTTTTTTGGGTTTTTTTTTTTTTTTTTGTTTGTTTTGGGGTTTTTTTTTTTTTTTTTTTTTGGAGACCAGTCTTCCCTTTAGTCCCAGCTGGCCTGGAGCTCCTCTGTAGACCAGGGTGGCCTTGAATTCACAAAGATCTGCCTGCCACTGCCTCCCGAGTACTGGGATTAAAGGTGTGTGCCACCACACCCGGCCTAAGACAGTTCCTAGCCACCATGTGGGTGTTGGGAATCAAACCCAGGTCCTCTGGAAGAGCAGTCAGTGCTCTTAACCACTGAGCCATCTCTCCAGTTTGTCTTTTGATTTTACAGGAGCTTACAGTTAAGAAATTGGCCTGAGTCTCAGAAGAAATTTTAGACTATAGACTTTTGAATAGAATTGAGACTGGTAAAGACTATGGGGAGTTTTAAGGTTGGACTAAATGCATTTTGCATTTTATATGTTCATGAGCCTATGGGGGGCCAGGGAGTGGAATGTAATGGTTTGAATGAGTGTCCCCCATAGGCTTCAAGTATTCAGATATTTTTTCCCCAGTTGATGGCACCATTCTGGAAGGTCTTAGAAGATGTGGCCATGCTGTAGGAAGTATGGGATTGGGGGAGGGCTTAGTGAGTTTAACGAGCCTGTGGGTCTCAGTCTCTCAGTCTCTCTCTCTCCTCTCCCTCCATCTCTCCTCTCTCTTCTCCCATCTCCTCGAAACTGCGCTCTCCCTCTCAGTCCTCTCCTCTCTCTCTCTCTCTCTTGACTTCCTGTGCTCATTGCGAGATGTGAACCTTGGCTTTCTGCTCCAGCCCCAGCCAACATGCCTCCTGCCACAATGGACTCTAATTCCCTGGAACTGTCAATTGTAAGCTCAAATAAACTCTTCCTTTTATAAGTTCCCTTGGTCACGGTGGTTTTAATCACGGTAACAGAAAAGTGACTAATACAACTTACATCACTCAAAAGCCATCCCACAACTCAAAAAAGCTGCATCCCTGGGGAACTCTGGCCCAATTCAGGCACATTCAAGGAAGAGTCTCCTCTCCTCAGGAGCTGACCCCTGCTTTTATAGCCTCGGGGTCCTCTGGTGACTTTCTGAGCATTATAAAGTTTGTTGGCTTCCTTGTGAGTCCCCCCTTTCTCCAGGCAGGAGTATTTAAGAAGAAACAGTTGCACAAGAATCTTGCAAAAATGACACACACCAAGACTGCCGCAGCCACACAGAGGCAAATAAACCTGCAGAAGGAGGGGTCATAGGACTGGAACCTGTAGAATTATCTCTGCAGGCTACAGGGAACTAGTCATGCATCCCCTGAATAGTAGACTTTATGCCTCTGGAACCATAATCCGAATAAACTCTTCCTTCTTTGAGTTGCCTTTGTTACAGGGTTTTATCACAGCAACAGAAAAGTAACCAATGCGCTGGCTCAGTGGTTAAGAGCACCCACTGCTCTTGCAGAGGACCCAGGTTCGATTCCCAGCACCCACATGGTGACTAAGAACCATCTTTAAGCCAGGTGTGGTGGCGCATGCCTTTAATCCTAGCACTCTTGGGAGGCAGAGGCAGGCGGATCTCTGTGAGTTCAAGTCCAACCTGGTCTACAGAGTGAGTTCCAGACCAGCTGGGGCTACAGGGAGACCCTGTCTCAAAAAAAAAGTAACTGATACATTGGCAGAGAAAATGAATCCAACCATACTCCCTAGAAAATAACATGGCCACAAGAGAACCCCATCTCAAAAACAAAACAAAAAATAAACAGGGCTAAGGAGATGGCTCAGTGGTTAAGAGCACTGGATGCTCTCACAGAGGACTTGGGTTCAGTTCCCAGCACCCACATGATAGTGGGTTTACTGAATTGATTTTTACTGAATTTCCATATTGATGTTTTGAGTCTCTGTGAAATTCTCTAGAACTAAGTTCCTTTGGAACATTTCAGTGATTAGTAAGGCCTGTGTGGCCATGGGCCTCTCCAACTGAATACCCAGCAGGATCTGTGTTATAGACTTCACCCTTCTTTGTTTCCACTATAGCACTGGTAACAGAGGATACCCTTGGCCGGGATGTTATAAATCTAATCCCCAAATCCTAGCCAGAGTAACTCTATCTTGAAATGAGCCACCATTTAGCTGTTCTGCATGCCAGACCGAAGCGAAACAAAGTGATTCTTATCATGATCTAACAATGTTTTCCTGACCACCAGAATCCCCGTAAAAGCAAGAACTGAGCGTGGTGTGAACCTAACTTCCGATTTGATTTTGGCTTAACTGACCCTGTAGTCATTTCTAATGGTCTGTCACTAGGTGGCGCTCTAGGCAAGTAAAATGGCTTAGTGGATGTAACTTCCGGTGAATGTAACATTCACTTTAGGTAAATGCAACATCCTTGCCTCCCTTGCAAAACTGATAATAAACTCATTTATTCATCAAGCGGGACTTACCAAAGATGTCCTTAGAGGTTTGGGTGCTACCTCAAATCAGAGGCAGATGTTTACATCTACCCAGGAAATTCACACAGCAAGTACACAAAACTCACCACAGAAATTAGTTGGGGGTGTAGCTCAGTGGCAGATTGATCACCCAAGAGAATGGTACTCCCTCCTCAAATCCTCGGGCAGACAACGGTGGCTTCCCAGAGATGTGAATCTCTGCATTTTGACAAGGGCCACAGGCTGCTCCTAGGCCTGGTCAAGTTTGAGGGGCACCTAGGTACCTAGGAATCTTTAGTGCTCACCTTCTAGAAGCCTTGCAAGCCCCTGCCAAACCCTGGAGAGAGCTAAATACTGTGGCTGCCCATGACAACCCATCCCAGCAAGAGCTGGTGGAGAGGTGATGCTGCTGGGTCCCCTCAGGGCAGTGGTCCTCCTGACTCTCTGTGCCGTCCCTCCTGTCAACAGCAGCCACCCAGGGCCACCTAGGGTTCATCAGCCATGGCCTCAGCCTCTGGCCTCGACCCAGTCTATGCATGAAGGATCATGGGAAGGTGAAAGCTGGAGGGGTTTTGTATGGGATGGAGAGGAGTGGCCAGTGGGCTTCTGTCCTCTTTCCCATCTGCTGGCAAGTCTGGGCTCCTTGGCACCCTCACTTCCTGCAACAGAGTCTAATAAAGTCCCAGGTGTCTCTCTCCCTAATACAATCCTGTCCTTTCCAGGCAGCTTAGTTAGTCTGAGCCTCTTCAAGGCAGCTCAGCTTTGCCTTGTTCAGGTGTCTTGGCTGGTCTGAGAGTGTATCTGCAGGTCTTAGGGCTTCTAGGTGCTTGGGAGGGAGGGGCCTAGTGAGCCTGGTCAGTTTCAGGGACTTCCTGAAGCTGTTGAGTTGTTCACTTCCTGTGCCTACTGAGCTTCCCTGCAGGATGGAGTTTCTCACCTCCCCTGAAAACATCCAAGATAGAAAGTTTTATCTCTGAGGAAACTGCTGCACAACAGGGGTCTATCCTGCCACATTCCAGCTGCAGGGGTAGGGAATGAAGGAAAAAAGACACGGACACACAGACACAGATGGACACACAGACACAGACGGACACACAGACACAGACAGACACAGACACAGACACAGCCCTAGCCGTATAATCTGAGTGCAAGCAGGTGGTTTATTGAAGAATTACAATGCTTTTATACCTAGTTCCAAAGTAGGAAGTCTTACTATAGAACTTTGTACACAGAACTATAAGTTCCTCTGAACCTGACAGTTTCAACAATCAGCAGCAGCCAAGCAGAACTTCTAAGAGAAAAACATCTACCTGGAAACTGATCACCAAGGACTGACCTGTACAGCTGCAGCCCCAGGTCAGCCAAAATAGGCCTAGCCATATCCTGCTGGCTACTTTCCTGGGCCCTAAATGCCTGCAGATGACAGCCCTGAATAGTCAGCTCCCAACATGTGCCACTTTTTAAATTTGTTAATAAAGACTGAGTTACTGGGCCAGGGTGCCATGAAACTCACACCAGAGCTGAGAGTTGCAACTACAAAACAATATCCCAAAAAGCATACCAGCAAGCTTAATGTCATTGGGAAAGCATGCTGCAAGATATTAAAAGGATTAAAACCCTTAAGCTAACGATAGTAAGTCATTTGCCAGTTCTCTAGGGGGAAACATCAAGCTGTGCAGCACTAAGTTCAGCAATATCTTTTTGCAATTGTACTAGATCTAAACTTAAATTGTTATGATATCATATCCCTAGAAAATGTTGTGTCACTTGTTTCTATTCTCATACTAGAGGGGAGTGATACATATAAATCTGCAGGCAGCATGCCATTGAAGAGCCAGCCATCTGATATTGCATGATCTGTAGCTCACTCCCCAGATGCCAAACACTGGGTCCAGGGCATTCAATCTAGCCTCTGTTTTCCTCACAATGTTTTCTAGAGTTTATAGAATCAGAGGAGAGTTGTGGACTAACATTGACAAAGTGAGCATTGTGGACCTCCTGTACTAGAGCCGTGGTAGCAGTTATGGTGCTAGCCACAGCAGTAACTACAGCAAAAATACTAGTAATAAGGAACCCAAGGAATCATCAGGATCTGACAGGGCCCTTATGGAACTCAAAAATGACCTGCTGGTTAAAATCCCTATACCAGGTGTCATTAACTAGTACAGGTACCATAACAAAAGGAGGTCGCTTTATAATCCATAATGCAGAAAGGCGAGATGTGGCATCAATGCAAGTGGATGAAGTACATCTGTGACACTGGGGACCAGGATTCCAGTAGAGCTCTCCAGATAATAACATTAGAGGAGGGTTCACACAGGCAGTGAGTTCAACAAATGTGGGGTGTCTATACCATCAATGTTCTTTTTCATTAAAAGTCCTACCAACTCTAACCATTGCCGTGGTGGTGGTAAGGAGCTACAAATCTGGTGGTAACCTTCCATTTGGAGCTCACAGGATTGGACAGGCCCAGTGAGTGAGGCCAAGGAACTGGTCCTCATCAATCCCAGGAAGTCGCCGCCAGGAAAGATCAAGAAATACCTCCTGCAACCAAGGATGGTGACAAGACTGGACAGTGTAAGCGAACTTGTTTCCCAACTGGGAGTGTGATGATCCGAAGGCACAGGACCCTCAAAATGAGAAGATGATTGGTTAACGGGGGTGTGCTGGTAGCTTTAGCATCACTTTGACACACCTAGGCTGAGGGAGCCTCAACTGGGGAATTTCTTCCATTAGACTGGTCTGTGGCCACACCTGTGGGGTATTTTCTTGATTGTTGAGTGATGTCAGAGGGCTCAGGCCACTGTGGGTGGTGCCACCCCTGGGCAGTAGTCCTGTGTTGTATAATAAAGCAGGCTGGACACGAGCCAGGGGAGCAAGCCAGTGAGCAGCATTCCTCCATGGCCTGTGCTTCAGCTCCTGCCTCCAGGTTCCTGCCCTGAGTTCCTGCCTTGGGCTCCCTCAGTGATGAACCTGTGACCTGGGAGATTTAAGATGAATAAACTGTTTCCTCCCCAAGTTGGTACTGGTCAGAGTGTTTTGTCACAGCAATTGAGAGCAAACTAGAGCAGGGGTGAGGGGAGATGACAGGGAAATATGCCGAGGGAAAACTCGGGTGATGAATTCAACTGGTGGTTGAAGAATTGAATCTCATCTTTCTCCTGAGTTCTAAATCCATGAGCCTTCCATCTCACCAGGGGAAGGGGGAGGCAACCCACCAGTTCAGAAACAGTGCCGGACACCCAAGATGGAACTCCTAAACAAACAGGCAGGGTTGAGGCTAGACCGGTGCCCCTGCCTGCAGGGGCATGTAACGTTAGGTACTCGAGGGATACCCCAAAACCTGTAAGATTAAGTGAGAGAAAGGATCGAGACCAAGCAAGCAAGCTTTTGTCAAGGTCTCATTGTCTTTATTAGACACAGGGTTTATATGGACAAGGGAGCGGGAAATTGGGAAAGGTATAGGGGGAGGGTAAGGCAGGGCAATCAGTCAGTCCAGCCATCGGCGCCAGGGAGGCTGCCTTGCAAGATAGTTGAACAGGGACATCTGGCTGGAGCATCCTGTGATCTTTTTGCACGTCCATGGGAAAAGCTCAGGGTGTCAGCTCACATAGCCAACTTTATTGAAGGCCAGTTTTATTGCAGGCAAGCAAGGCAGGAAGCCCCTCTGCATGTCTGCACTTCCCTGGGAACAGTTCTCAGAGTTAACCCTTTATGGGCAGGCTTACAGCTCCTATACCTATCCTGCCTTTCCTTTTACATTTAAAAGGGCTCGGAGGGGAGGAAGACTATCCAGGTAGAGTTGTTTCACATCAGCCCGTTATTATGTGACCGTCCCTGTCTTAGGAATCTACCTCTACAAGACTTCCCCTTCCTTACCCGTCTTTGAATACCCTGTCATCCTCAGGGATCCTGTCGGTAGTGTTAACGGGGTGAAGAGGGCGGAGTGGAAGTTGCCCGTCTCTTTGAGAGGCCGGCACCTGGACTGGAACAGGCTAGCCTACTTTATAGCCTAGGGATGATAATTTACAAGGAGAGAAAATCAAGCCGAATGGCAGATGCAGGAACAGTGGCAGAGGACAGGCAAGCGGGCGCAGGGTTGTCATCAGCTTCCTCCTCGATGGCCAAGTGATGGTAGTGGACTCGGGCTGTAAGTGAGGAGTCTGTTTGGGACTTAACAAAATTGGTTAGTCGATTAAGCGCCCATGGCCCGAATGAAATTAGCAGGATCAATCCAGGGACAGGTCCCAGGAGACCATGTAATAAGGTGGACCACCAAGGAGTGGACGACCAATTTTCATACCAGGAGTTTTGTTGTTCACGCTCCCTCTTTTTTCTTTTTTTCTTTAGGTTATCTTTGATTTTTTTGAAGGCTGTTTTCTACTAACCCTGTTTTATCTGTATAAAAGCAACATTCCTCCTTTAGGGAGGCACACAATCCTCCCTGCTGTAAAAACAGCAGGTCGAGGCCTCTTCTATTTTGTAGTACTACTTCGGAAAGAGAAGTAAGAGAATCCTTTAGGTTTTCTAGTCCTGTTCTGAGTTCCTCAATATCTTTCTTGTTCAATTTAGCTTGGCTAAGCTGATTAGATATTAGTTGGGTGGATGTAAATCATAGAAAGCTATTCCTGTGCTGGCTTCCTTGTGTCTCCGAGACCCACAAATGGACTGCCAGGAGGTTAATTGTTGGTAATGGGTTTTCTCGTCTGACTCTTTGCAGGGTGGGAGTATTGTTCTTATGCTCCCTTTCCCAAAATTTTAGGAAGGTGTCAGAGTCATAAACTTGTAACTTTGGGAATAACTGGACTACCACACAGTAATCAGAATGGTTTAGGAATTGGGAAGTGTCAATGAATGTGGTTAGTCCTGTGGAGCAAGCAAAATATGTATCATTAGGAACAAAAGCATATTTAGAAGAAAAATTAATAACTACAGTATCATTACAAATGTCGATTAAAGTTAGGGGTAGAAGTATCCTGGGTCCTCGCAGAGAGGTACCAATTCCTGATAAGTTTGAAACAGTTAATTCAACCGAGGACCAGGACAGAAGGTTAATATTATTTGTAAATGAAATGTTAGCTTTAATTGCAATGCCTTCATTAAAAAGGGGGGGGCAGCGGAATAGCATAGCCAACAATTATATTCACTATCATTATAAACTCTGTGAAGAGCAAAGGCAGAAGCATTGACTAAAGAAAGAATCAGCTCAGATGAAGGCATGGGGCCTTCAGGTAAAGCTGTGGTTGCTGAACGGGATAAATCTGAGGTTCCAGGTGGTGATATGGATCTGGGTGCTTTTAGTAGGGATACGGTTGACTTGGGTGGGGTTTTTGCGGTGTATTTTTTTATTGTAAATTAAATGGAATTTACACAGAATCATCGGTATCTCCCCACTTGAAAGCCTTATTGTGCATGGTGATTGGTTTTTTGTGAATGATTTAAAGGTCGAGAACACCACTATGTTGCTATATAAACTCTGAGACATAATAGTTTAGTCGGCGCCATTGATAACAGCGGTCCTTCCAAGATTTTTTCCTTCCCGTTATCAGTGAAGGATATTTTGAGGGAATTGCACCATTGTTTTCATTTGTTATTGTATGGGATAGGACTGGAATTTAATTTGTATGGGGAGGGGTTAGTTCTATTTACTGTGATTATAATCAAAGTTGGAAGTGGGTTTCCAATAGATATCTCCTGTGGTCTCACAAGTCCAGGCTTCACAGAAGTAATCACTGTCATAGCCACAGCTACTTGCCCAACTACGTGGCCGGTGCGAACCGGGGCAAACATAAAATGGGTGCTGCTTGCAGCCATGAGCGTGTAGCCACATTAAGGCAAGCGGGCAATGAGGAATACCGGGTCTGTGTACCTCCAGGTTTGGATTGGGGCATGAATATACTAGGAGTACCCCATCGAGAATCGGCCCCCATGGCTAATGCACAGAGATCCACATGTAGGGGCTCTCAGGAGGGTTGAGATCCAACGGTGGATGAGGCATTGGCCACATCTCCTGCTTTGTTTATAATTAACCAAGTGTAGTTAAAGAGCTGGTATGGTGATGCGGCGGCTGCTGCAGGGGCCCCAAGGAGACAGATAAGGGGAAACAGGGGAAAAGTCCTGTGACAGCCGAGGAAAATCATGACCCAGAAAAAGAAGGGAGGAGAGGGTAAAGATACAAAAGGCAAAAGCTTCTATGTCTGACCATTCAAACCTGTTGTTCTGTCCGGTTGTGTCCCAGGACTCTTGAATATTGGGGGTGGAACCGATGATTTTAACCCACAGAGGATGGTTAGAAGGAGAATCATTTCTGCAAGAAAGCATAAATACCATTCTCAGGCGCCAGCCTGTGTTGGGTTAATGGGCTTTATTAGGTGTTCTGGGAGCCACCTTGCTCCGTTTTCAGAAGTGTCAAAGACACATTGCATGGCCTTTTCCCCATATGAGCAATGGGTCAGGGCCTTTCCGTTTATTTGTCATAGGATCTTTCCACAATACTTTTGTGTAATCTGTTTTAGTAGTTGGATGCCATAAGCGATCAGCGGCTGATTTTCCTTTTAAGTCCAAACTTAGAAAATTAAGTACAAAGAGAGCATGAGACAGAAGGAACTTGCTATTTCCTTTAAGGGAATACAACTGCTCTTGGATATGTTAATTTTGGTTAATGTTATGGTTTAAAGCGTTTGATTTGTATCTTTCCACAATTTCCTTTGTCCCTGTGGGATTTGTTGGCGGGCTGCCTTTGACGTGTATTATCTTTAACTGGGACACAGGAATTTTGAAAACCTTTGGGCTAGTGTACCCAGGGGCCACATTGATCTGGTTTTTTAAGATTTAGGCTGGGCCCCATAACAGCAGAGGCGATAACGTGTGGGCATATTACATCTGTATGGGCTTTCCCCCCGACTGATAGATGTGCATTGTATAAAATCCATAAACAAAGGTATCAATAAGAGACATTGAATAAATTTTAATTTTCCAAAGACTTGGGACAGTGTTGACGATCCATTTGCCAAGCCACCAAGGGTCATGAGCCCTCTGGGATTGACTCCTGTGTGTGGCTCTGGCAGAAAATGTACAGGCAAATTTTTACTAATTTTTGACAATTTGGCGAGCTGTTCCCTATTAATCCCAAAGAGGAGGTGGAGGGTGTGAGCATTAAGGTGATGGAGGGTATGTGTTTCCTGGGCATCTCTTAATGTGTCCTGTTTGTTTTTATAATGTTTACAAGACCCGCCAGGGGAGTGGCTAGATCAGCCTTATCATTGTCATGGGTTAGTGGGCCAGGAAGTCCAGAATGGGTATGTATGTGTCCAATATAGAAAGGGTGATATCGATCTTTTAGCAATTGTTGCAGCCTAAGGAATAGTGAGAAAGTTGTTGTAGTGGGTTGAATTAAATGGACAGTTTCTAGGGCCTGTAAGGATCTAACAACATAATGGCTTTCTGAGTACAAATTGAAGGGGTGTCTTTAAGTTTCTGAAAAACTGTTAGGACACCTTGAAGCTCTACAAGTTGGGCTGAAGGAATAATAGTATATATGTAGGTTACGCTGGTAAGCTACCGTCTCTTAAGCAGCCATCCCTGGTGGATGATCCATCAACAAAACTTAGGGGCACTTTTTATAGGGGAGCTTTGTAGTGATGGAGGGGAAAACAAAAGTGTAACTTTAAGAAACTTGAGAAAATCAGTTTGTCTGCCTGGGAAATGATTATCAAATTGTCACCTCTGGTCGGAAGGATTAGTTAACAATATTTGTCTCAGCTTCATCATCTTATTTGCTGTAACCATTTAACTGGTCAGCATTCACTACCAATGGTTATATAATATCTGGCTCTATAGTTACATTTCCACAATATCCTGATCAGAGCATAAGAGGAGAGCCCAAGAGACAGGGCTTAAAGTGTTGCAACACGGCGGACGCGCGAGATAGGGGTGGGCTAAGCTTCTCGTGTGAGATGGCGTGAGCTGGTAAGTGGGTCCATAAAAGGGACGGTGGTCTGTTTTTGCCAAAGCAGAGCCTGTTTGAGCAGTGATGGTAGCTGGGATAATTATGAGAGAAGAAAAGCGCTTTCATAGGGGTCTGATGATCCATATATGACTTCTAGAATTGGGAAGTTCTTTACTTACAATATGCATGAGGCTTCAGCTTTGGAGGTAAATCCCTGGGGGTATGTGGGGTAGGATCCTCTATGTTTGAAAATGTCAAGACTTTATTGGGTTCAATGGCGTACACTAAGTATTGTTTAAATAATTTTAGAGATATGGGCGTAGTCTTCGAATTAATATCTTCTACTAGAGATTTTTTGGCATATATATTTCTTATAAAATGGGTTTGATTTAAGGCGGAGATATCTTGTTCTTAATTTTTGGCATCTTCATTTGGTAGTTTAGAGATTAGGTTTTTTCTGAAAATTGGAAACACTCA
The DNA here is from genome assembly GCA_009823505.1 of Rhizomys pruinosus. NCBI lineage: Eukaryota > Metazoa > Chordata > Mammalia > Rodentia > Spalacidae > Rhizomys > Rhizomys pruinosus. Next base: position 2,095,428 of record VZQC01012470.1, on the reverse strand, counting down.
GAAAAGAAATCAGATATCGGTTAGTTACGAGTAGACAGTGTCCCTGTATTTTTTCTGGGGTATGAGAATCCTCGCTGTTGAAGATGTAATGATCAGCATTGTTTGGGTGATCGTTTTATGAGCCGTCTCTTCAATCGCGTTTTAGCGGCTATTAGATGAGATCATATATTGCCTATATGAACGATATAGCGCTCTGGGTGTACTTATCCTATAGGATTAACTGTTTGTGCTACATATTGTTGGCATAAGGGTGGGACTGTTAGCATTCTTGTGGCAGTACGCGCCATGGAAATGTGGATTGGGTCCTATGTGGTTAACCACAGGAATGGAAAATGCAAAGCGTTTGCAATCATCGGGGTGGAGGGGAATGGAGAAAAAAAATCTTTATATCATCAATGTACAATTTTATAGTGGTTTTTTTGGAATGGCCACTGGGGAGGGCAGGCCAGGTTTGCAATGCCCCCATAGGGATCATGGTTTTATTAACAGCCCTAAGGACTACTTGTTAAACAATCTCCCAAGTTCCGTTTCTTCTTTCATTAATTTATAAATATTGCGCGGAGTTTCCCCATGGTGAGTGGAGGGCTCAAGGATGGCCGAGCGTGGTAATGCTGTTCCTTATAACAAGTACAATCTTTGCGGCCTGTATTTTTTTGTTGGGGCAGGGGCCACTGATCAATCCAGACTGGATATCATTTTTTTCCATGTTGCATTTATATGTCAGCTGGGAGTGCAGGGGATCCAGTGGTCCTTAGGAAAAATTTTTCTGCTCCTAATCCTAAATTTTTTGGATGGGAGGGAGTTTGAATGGGTGTTATCGGGCCCTGTTCCCATTTTCCCAGTCCTTTTCCTGGAGGTGTCCCATACGTAACATCTCCTGTTACTATTTCATTTGGCTACACATAAGCACACCCATTTGTGATAAAATGTCTCTTCCCCATAAATTTACTGGCAAGCCTTAACCACTGGGTGTTATCTCCTTTATTATTTTGTTTATTGTCCAGGTCAAAAGTTATAGAACTTTGTAAAGTATTTTGTGTCTGCCCTATCCTTTTAAATGGGTGGCAAGAGGCTGCAAGTGCCAGGCTTTAGGCCAATGTTTTTGGAGAACAATGACTGTAACGATCGGATCCTGTGTCAACATAAATTCCTTGAAACTTTTCCCATCAACTCCATATGTCTAAGGGTGGGTCGCTCCTGGGTTGTTGTTGGACCCCAGCCTAAACATCTCCGATTGACAACCGTGATGTGAGGAGCCTCTTTCTGCTTGTATGTATGGGAAATCTCCATTAAGGGAAGGAACAAATTGCCTGTGCTATGCGCTGTCCAGCCTGTATAGCTAAAGGTCCTTTTGGGGAGGAGGCAAAATTTTTATTTCTCCAGTATAATCAGAATCTACCACGCCGGTAACTACCGACAGTACCACCAATGGATGCTGAAGCCCATACCGAGAATCAGCAAAAAGGCCCCAGCGGGGGGTAGTGGGGACCATTTGTCTGTTTCTAGGATTCTGCATAGATCCCACTGGTAACTAAGGTTGTAAAATATTCGAGGGGAGGTGGAGTGCAGTCCAGTCCTGCGCTCTCTGGGGTGCTCTGGACAGCGATTTGGCGGCCCGACCTAGAGACATTGGGCTTTGGGATGGGGCCCGGGGCAGGCCCCTCCACCCATTTCCGTACAGCGGGGGACGAAGGTTTTCCTTTTATATCTGTTTTTGAGTGACCTTCACTGGCCCAATGTTTTCCTTTTTTGCATCGAGGGCAAGTTGTATTAGGCCATTTAAGGGCCTGGTACCTGTGCGCTCCTCATTGTTATGGTTTGGAGTGGAGTTAGTCTAATTGATTAAGGTTTTTTAGGGAGTTTGAGCATTGTTTAGCAAAGTGGCCTACCTGTCACCACTCTGAAACATTAATTATTTTTTTTTAGCATGGCTCCATTGCCAAGGTGACTCCCTCTGTTATTCCTTTAGATAGTTTGTGGGAAAAAGAATACTACATCATTGCAAATTCTAATCATTTCATTAAACTCTTTCTTTTATAGATAGCCTCTAAAGGGCCGCCCTGCATGCTGAATTGGCATTTTCATAAGCTAATTGTTTTAGAAAGAAGGGTCATTTTCATTTTTTAAGTTTAGAGTTTTTTCAGCACTTCGAGGAGACGTCCTATAATGGACATAGGGTTCATTGGGTCTTGGATTATTTTTGTAAGGGGTATAGTGATGATTTATTGGAGGGGACGGTCTCCACGCCATTTTTGCAGTTCAGTTACTTGAGCCAGCAGTCCCGGGGGAAGCTGAATTTGTTTAGGTTTCAGAGATGTATTTGCCCTGGCACCGACAGTTTGTCAAACGTCACCTCTTTGGTGCTAGCTTTTTGAGCATTAGTTTTTGCCAGTTTATGGCACATTGTCTAAGAATTCCGCTTTTCCAAGTTAAGTATACTGTGGACGGGTCAGCACAGCCTGCGTGACCTGATACCATCTGCGGGCGATAGATAGCCTCCCTCAGCTAGTAAGTCTATGAGGATCGATAGTAAAGGGAGCTGCGTGTCCATAGTTGCGGACTGCAGAATTAAGGTTTTAAGGTGTTTGAATTTTATCTTTTCTAATTATTGCCATTGTTGATGACCATAGGGTGTCCTCCCTACTCGTACATTCCGCTCTCAGACAGGGGATCTCTCTTGGCGCCACTCTCTCTGGCTATTGCGCCGCTGCGGAGAGCGCCCACGTTCAGAGTGTCCGCGTTTCTAGCTTCCTCCCCTCTATTTTTTGGAGTAGAGTCAATTGGGTCGGACTCTGATTCACTATCCTGATGATGTGTGCCGCTATTTTAATCCGGATAATTATCTTGGTAGTTGAGGTCTGGGAGGGGTTAAAACTGGGTAAGTTTGAAAAGGAGCTAGTTTTTAAGACACTTTTACTATACGCTTTATTTTTAGGGGCGCAGAGGAAGGTAATGCACTACAGGAGTGCCACCAACTTGTACTTTTACGATTGAGCTGATGATTATTAGGTTAATGGAAGACAGTTCTTGCTGTACATATCAAAGGACTTGTTTAGCATTAGTTATTTGTAGAGTGACGGAAGCTTATTATGCTTCTCGCAAGGACAAAACAACAACAAACTTAACATCAGGAAATGGGGAGGTAAGGTGTGGGGGGGGTGATTCCAGACCACACGTGGTCTTGTGGGAAATCTTCCTCAGAGGGTGGGTTTTGGGTTTTTTATTATTGGGAATGTTTGCGAAAAAATGCTCTTCCTCAGGGTCTCTGGGGCAGTAGGTTCCTTAGGTAGCGGTGGATAGAGGGGGGATGGTTTAGGGCGGTTAGGTTCTGGGGGAGCGGATGCTGGGTCGTCAGATGGGATTTCTAAAATGACTGACGGACATGGGGAGCACTCCTTTTTAATGGAAATGGCCGAGGAAGGGCGGCTAAGGGGTTTTAGGAATTGTTCTGTTGTTTCAATTATAGGGATGGATTGGGGAGGGTCCTGAATTATCTCATTAACTACAGTCCAATAAGTAAAAGTCTGGACAGGAATACTATTTGGTCCCTTAGTCTGCATGATGCAGTCAAGATCCTGTTTCACCTTTTTCCATGTTTTGGGGTGAATTGAGGGCCCATCAAGGACCACCCAGGGACATGTATCCCCTATGAATATAAAAAATCTAGTTAAATCTTTTTTCTTAACCCTAATTCCTCTCTCCCTGAAAGCTGTCTTAAAGTGTTGAATAAATTTCTCTTCTTTAGACAGCGACTGGCCCATCTTTAATATGAGCCAGTTGGCCTATCTTTAATATGAGACAAAGAACTACTTACCTCTTTCTCCCGAGGATTTGCGTTCCGTGGGTGGCGAAACTTCCTCTGTCTTTCCCGAGGTTTTCCGCGTTCCGCTGATGGCGAAGCGCCCTCGGTCTTAAGTCGTCCGGCCGGACCTCCTTGTTCCTTGTCTGGTAGAGGGGTCTCTACCTCGAGCCCCTACGTCGGGCGCCAATATGCCCCTGCCTGCAGGGGCATGTAACGTTAGGTACTCGAGGGATACCCCAAAACCTGTAAGATTAAGCGAGAGAAAGGATCGAGACCAAGCGAGCAAGCTTTTGTCAAGGTCTCATTGTCTTTATTAGACACAGGGTTTATATGGACAAGGGAGCGGGAAATTGGGAAAGGTATAGGGGGAGGGTAAGGCAGGGCAATCAGTCAGTCCAGCCATCGGCGCCAGGGAGGCTGCCTTGCAAGATAGTTGAACAGGGACATCTGGCTGGAGCATCCTGTGATCTTTTTGCACGTCCATGGGAAAAGCTCAGGGTGTCAGCTCACATAGCCAACTTTATTGAAGGCCAGTTTTATTGCAGGCAAGCAAGGCAGGAAGCCCCTTTGCATGTCTGCACTTCCCTGGGAACAGTTCTCAGAGTTAACCCTTTATGGGCAGGCTTACAGCTCCTTACAGACCGGTATAGTTGATCTCAGCAGAATGTGGCACTCCATGCTCAGTGCCTGGGCCACCAAACAGGGCAGTATCATTAACACACCCAGTAATAGGCGGTTCATCCCAAGTTACGGGGTGAGCCAGCAAGGAAGGCCCAATACGTCCCCCTCTTCTCTAGAGGAAGAGGGAATAGCCAAAAGGAAGGAGCCACCCTCCTCCCCTGCCTACAGAATTGCTGGGTCCCCCAGTAGCAAAGAGCTTTAATCTGGCCCCAAATTGGAATGCAGGCCACCGGTGGTCTGGGCTGGAATCCAGCTCCTCTTCCCTCTTCCTCGCCTTCTCCTTCAGGATCAGGCTCTTCTGCCAAGAGTTTTCTGTGTGTCGTCAAACTGTCTGACAAAGCACTCAGGCAGCCATCGGGGTCACTAGCATCTTGTGGAAAGACAGAGCAGGAAGACGCCATTTTCCTATCAAAGGATCCTTTGGGGCAGTCAAAGCTCCCTCCCCCAGTGTCTTTCAGCTACTGAGAGACCATTAGCATCAGTGATTTCAAACTTTAAAATAAAAAGAGAATGATTTAGTAAATTATATGGGCTAGTTAGAGCATATGCACTATATTCTGCCTTTTTTGCTTTTTCAGTTTGATGTTTTAACATACCATGGGTGTGTTTGACGATGCCCTGTCTTCGGATAATTAATGGAATTTCTATCTTTTGACAAATGGTGAAAGTGGTGCAAAAGTTTTGAAATATTACTGAGGTATAAGCAGGTGAATTATCTGTATTTAAAATCTGAAGCTGGGCATGGTGGTGCACACCTTTAATCCTAGCACTTGGGAGGCAGAGGCAGGTGGATCTTTGTGAGTTCAAGGCCAGCCTGGTCTACAGAGTGAGTTCCAGGACAGCTGGGACTACAGGGAGACCCTGTCTCAAAAAGACAAAAAAAAAATCTGAGGCACCCTCAATATGGCCAAAGCATGGAGACAACGTCGGATACAATACTTAGCTGACCAGCTGACCCTCCAGTCCCAGCTGAAGCAATTAAAAATCCAGAGTATGGCTAGGCATGGTGGTGCATGCCTTTAATCCCAACACTCGGGAGACAGAGGCAGGTGGATCTCTGTGAGTTCAAGGCCAGCCTGGTCTACAGAGTGAGTTCCAGGACAGCTGGGGCTACAAGGGGACCCTGTCTCAAAAGACCAATAATAATAATAATAATAATAATAATAATAATAATAATCAAGAGTATGTGTCAATAACATGAACATACTTTAGACACCCAAAAGTGGGAATATGGGTGACATCCATTTGCCAGAGTCATTTCAGATGTAGGCCGAGAAGGGTTGACCCCTGCAGATGGGACAGGGAGAAATTGTTGACAATTTCCATATGAGTGAACTATCTGATGGGCTTGTACACAGATAATGCGAAACTGGTATCAGAGTCCTGTAGTAGACTGATGATGGATCGCATGCGAGTCAATGGCCTGTTGTATTGATGGGGAAATAACAGGTGCATGCAGAGGACAGGTTAGCTGGTCTGCCAAGCCACGGCCCCTGAGAGAGTGTCGGGAGGCCACTACGAGCTCTGATATGCTCAATGAACAATGAATTAGAATGCTGGTAGAGCACTTGCTATATAATAACAAAGAAATGATAAGAGTTCTTCATCCTCAGTCCATTTTATCAAGGCTCCAAGGAGATGTCTTACAATGTGAACTACCTAATCACTATCAGCATATACATTACAACTTTCAGGGATAAGGACCAGGGCTTTGTAGGTCACATAAAGCCCAAGTCATTGAGCAGACTTGGCCAAAAGAGGAAAAACAAACTTTTCTCCACTCTTTATGACCCCAGCAAGGGGTAGGGAAACAACCACTTAGAACAAGAAGAAAGCATGAGGGTGAGCAAATTGTAGAAGTTTATTAGAAGGGTAACTCATGGGGGTGGAGCCCATGATCCCAGCACTCAGGACACTGAGATGGAGCCAGTGATCCCAGCACTCAAGATGCTAAACTAGAGCTCAGGATCCCAGCACTCAGGACATGGAGATGGAGCCCATGATCTCAGCACTCAAGGTGCCAAAATGGAGCCCGGGATCCCAGAACTTGGAGGCTGTGATCCCAGGATTCAAGACTCTGAGATGGAGCTGGTGATCCCAGAACTTTTTGGAGGAAAAAAAATTAAAGGGAACAAGAGCAACAAAAAGACTTGCTCAAAGAACTTACCAAACAGTAGACTTCTGCATCAAAAAAAAAGACTTGAGTAAAAAAATACAAGACAGGACTTAATATGTATGGCAGAATGCATGAGTAGGGGGTAGGGCATGGATGGGGGAAGGGCATAAACTTGATTAAGAAATATTGTATGAAATGCACAAAAGCTTAATAAAAAATTAAGGAAAAAAATAAGGGTAATGGAAAGGGCCCTTAAATCCTGCCACTCTTCAACCAAAATGTCCAAAGGAGCCAAATCCCAGGTCTCTTCTTTGGCAAGTGTCCTGACAATCCCTAAAGGCAGGATAATTAGCTGAGGTATGGGCTGTTCTGTGGTAATAGTAGATATTCCCATAGGAGAGTGAGCCATTACCTTGATTTCTCCAGTGTAATCATAATCTATAATTCCAGGCAGGACATGAAACCCTTTCATGGTCAATCCATTGCTACCAAGAAGTAATCTCAGTTCCCTCTGAGAGAGGCCCATATTCTCCACTGTGGAGAGCCTGTGGGCCATTTCTGGAGTTAGTACAAAGTAGGAGGCAAAACATAGGTCCAAGCTGGGGAACCAGGAGTTGTTCTGGGGGTTTCGGGGAGCTGACAGTTCAGAAGTTCCTGCTGTCAACTGCTATTGTTTGTTGGGTCCTCACCTGGGGGTGGCGGTTCCTGACAGAGGTTTTCCAGCCACAGTAAACGTTGATCTACATTCATTAGCGAAGTGGCTGCCTCTTTTACATCCTGGGCATAAACCATGCATCTTATTTAGGGTATTAGTAAGAGGCCTGTTGTTAGGGAGATAAGGGCAGTCTCCAACAAAATTACCTGACTGACCACGGCCATAACATCCATTTGCTTTTCCTCTTCCCATTCCCCGATTCAATCTTTTTCCTGTAGATGAGTGTTGCTGCCTTAAAAACTATTGTAGAAAAAAGTTGTGTTTTCGTTCCCTGAAAAGCAACAATGATAGCCACTCCCTGCATATAGGAAGACCCAGTATCTGCACATAATCTGATAGAATCGGACAAGGTTCCCTTTTTTCTAAAAGGTGGTATGGCAGCCTGGCACACTCGATTAGCATTTCATAGGCTAGCCACATCTTGAGTAATGACCCCACTTCTCCATCTCCTAGAACTCTGCTAACAGCCTGCAATAAGCAAGAGACAAAATCTTGACATTGTGTTTCAGGACCCTGTTGACACTGTTTTGCAGGACCCTGTTGACACTGTTTTGCAGGACCCTGTTGACATTGTGTTTCAGGACCCTGTTGACACTGTTTTGCAGGACCCTGTTGACACTGTTTTGCAGGACCCTGTTGACGCTGTTTTGCAGGACCCTGTTGACACCATTTCGCAGGACCCCGTCTTTTGACCAGTAGATGGCAGCTGCCACCAGGCTCGAATGGCAATAATATTAATCTGTTGACAAGCACTGGGAGGAGAGGAGAGGGAGATAATTTGATTAATTGTTATCTCCAGTAACACATCAGCCGTAATGACTCCTAAATTCTTAGACTGATCGTACTCTGCCTGTTCCATCACTAGTTCTTGTGAGGTCGTAGCCCACCTAAGTCAGGGATTCCAGAAAGTCAACTGAAGCAGTGTTCTGGGAAACAGTCACCCTGGACTGCATTCCTGCAATCTGAGAAAGGTTGCTGCATCCTCCTGCAATCAGGTCTCACAGAGGCAAGGACAAAGACATGCAGTTCCTCTCAAGATGTTCCTCCTGATGCCAACCACAGGCCCACTATGCCCTACCCCCACTTCATCACCCCACTACCTTGTGTATTCCTGGCTTTAAAAGTCCTGCTTCAGCACCCTCTTAACACTGATCATCTTGCCCCTGAGACAGACAGGCAAGCCCCATGCCCAGTCCCACACCCATCCAAGTTATCTTTATCGGAATCCTATATACTTCTGTGCTGGGTCACCCCGGATATGAATCTAACAGTTCTACACATTCACTTGACCATAACAAAAAATCTCCTCCCTGAGAGGCAGGCTCCTCCAGCAATGAATGCTACACCAAACAGAGGGCAGCCATGTGTCAGAGACAAGGGAGTCTAATAAATGAAGAGTGAGTCCCTACAGGGCCAAAGCTTGTTTCAATTTCTTTATAATTTTAAAAGGAATAGGCTGATGAACTCTTTGCTGTTGGCATTAGGCATTAGTTTGTTGAATGACAGAGAAACAAGAAAAGCCTGAAATATCCTCTCTCTTCTCTCGAGCCCTTAGCAGGGCCTCCTGCACAGGTGAAAGGGTAGAATTCATGGGGGCTGGAGAGATGGCTCAGTGGTTAAGAGTGCCGACTGCTCTTGCAGAGGACCCAGGTTCGATTCCCAGGACCCACGTGGCGGCTAAGAACCATCTTTAAGCAAGGCATGGTGGCACTCACCTTTAATCCCAGCACTCAGGAGGCAGAGGCAGGCAGATCTCTGTGAGTTCAAGGCCAGCCTGGTCTACAGAGTGAGTTCCAGGACAGCTGGGGCTACAGGGAGACCCTGTCTCAAGAAAAAAAAAGGGGGGGGTAGAATTCATTCCAAGAATTCATTCCAAGATCCTAAAATGGGCAGCTACCTGTAAATGCTGAGTCCATCTTTTGTTACTAGGCTGAAGCTCAGCCACAGTGAGGGCAAAAACAGAAGGTCCACATTATTAACTGTGCCATCAAAAAGAGGGAATTCGTCCTTGCCCTTAGAACATGCAGCGGGTGAAAGCAACTCAAAATAGTCCTCAGTTTTATTGGGGGCTGTGTCCTCTACTGCGGAGGCTGAAAGCTGAACATCCTTCTCTTCAGGGGGAGCAGATTTATAACAATGGCAAACAATGGGGGAGTCAGCCTCCCGTTGAGGATGCAGACAATCCCAAATGAGATTCCACAGAGCAAACGCATCAACTGGAAAATCTCAGGGCCCTGCAGCCCACGTTCATCTTTTAATTTTTTTACCTAATTTTTTTCCCCGTTTCCAAGTTAACAATCCTCTCTTCAGGAAACCAAGGCCAGATCTCCTGCATGAAACCTAAAAATCCATTCCAAGCTTTTAGTCGCAACATTGTAAGAGCAAGCATGAAGCACAGAACGGAGCATTTGAAGAAATAGAACACGCTCCTGGGCTGGAGAGATGGCTCAGCGGTTAAGAGCACTGGCTGTTCTTATAGAAGACCCAGGTTCAAAGCCCAGCACACATATGGCAGCTAACAACTGTGCCGTAACTCTAGTTCCAGGGGATACTGGAGTTATACTCCAGTTATACTCCCTCTTCTGATGTCCTCAGGCATTGTATGACATGGGTGCACATGCAGGCAATACACGCATACATATAAAATAATAAATAGGGGCTGGAGAGATGGCCTAGCGGTTAAGAGCGCCGACCGCTCTTACAGAGGACCCGGGTTCGATCCCCAGCACCCACATGGCGGCCGAGAGCCGTCTGAAACTCCAATTCCAGGAGAACTCCAGTTCCAGGGGAGTCCGACACCCTCTTCTGACCTCCGCGGCGTTGCACGTCACGGGTGCACAGACTTGCATGCAGACAATACATCATACACATACGGAAATAAATAAAATTAAAAAATAAATAAATAAATAAATAAATAAATAAAATTTTTAAAAATAATAATAATAAACTTTTTGTGTCTTTTTGAGACAGGGTCTCCCTTTAGTCCCAGCTGGCCTAGAACTCACTATGTAGACCAGGCTGGCCTTGAACTCTCAGGGATCCGCCTGCCTCTGCCTCCCGAGTGCTGGGATTAAAGGCATGCGCCACCATACCCGGCAACGATAAAGTTTTTTTAAAAAGAACATGCTCCTGAGAGCCTGTTTGTCACATATTATTTTACTCTTGACTATTCCATCAACTCCCAGACAATCCCCTTACCTGACAGCCCTGTATTCTTGTATTCAAAATCCTCTTGACAATCACTTTCCCGGACTCAGGTCCCTTGTTCAGGCACCAGATGCTGTGTGGTCCCGCTGCAGAGTTCCTAAAACCTGAGTGGGAGGAGAATGAAGGAAAAAAGACACCGGCACAGAAACAGCTGGGATCGGGGACTCTGGACAGACCGATGGCCAGGCAGCCACTTTACTGCAGAATTACAATGCTTTTATACCTAATTTCAAGGCAGGAAGCCTTACTATAGAACTTTTTACACAAAACTAAAAGTTCCGAGGCTGGAGAGATAGCCTAATGGTTAAGAGCGCAGACTGCTCTTCAGAGCACTGACTGCTCTTGCAGGGGACCTGGGTTCAATCCCCGGCACCCACGGGGCAGCTGAGAACAGTCTTTGACTCCAGTTCCAGGGGAATCCGACGCCCTCTTCTGACCTCCGAGGCATTGCACAACACGGGTGCACAGGCCTGCTTGCAGACAGTACACCCATACACATACAAAAATAAATAAAAATTTTTAAAAAACAAAAACAAAAACAAACAAAAACCTAAAAGTTCCTTTGACCTACACAGTTCCAATCATCACAGTTTCATCCATCATATGTCATCATTTGCAACAGTTGTACTCATGCAGGACTTCTAAGAGAAAGGCATATGCCCGGGGACTGATTACCAGGGATTGACCTGTACAGCTTCAGCCCCGGGTCATCCAGAATAGGCCTGGACATATCCTGTTGGCTGTTCTCCATGGGCTGACCTGCCTGCACCTGGGAGCCCTGAATAGTCAGCGCCCAAACCCATCCAGGTCCTGGGCAGTCCCAGCTGAGCCATCTGTGTGCTTAATACAGGAACTGCCGTGGTGTTTTTGTTTTTATTTGTTTGTTTGTCTTTTTGAGACAGGATCTCCTGGAACTCACTCTGTAGACCAGGCTGGCCTTGAACTCACAGAGATCTGCCTGCCTCTGCTGACTGTGGTGTTTTTATTTCCAAGTCTTCCATACAAATAACCCCCAAAGTAGATGCCATGAAGCCAAAGGAGTATATAGTTTACAATCATGGAGGACATAAGCCCAAGGTCAAGGCTTTGGCCGGGTCACGCTCTGTCAGTAGGCTCTAGCGGCCACTGCTCTCTTGCCTCCTCCTTGTAGTTCTTGGCACTCATTGGTGTCCAATGGCTGGCAGAGTCTACTTCACCCCATTGTTACATGACATCTTCTCCATATCCCTTCTCTGATAGGAAAACAAATCACAATGCAGTATCACCTCATCTTAATTTGTGACACCCTGGTCATGCAGATACAACTCGTCAGAGAGCCAGCACACCCAGGGATAACCAGGGCCAGGCTAGACACAACTTGTCAGAGAGCCAGCACACCCAGGGGTAACCTGGGCCAGGCCAGACACAACTCATCAGAGAGCCATCACACCCAGGGATAACCTGGGCCAGGCCAGAAGACGGAACTGACAACATAATCATGGCCAGGGTATAGAGGCCACAGGTGTCCAGCTTTTTCCTGATGCAGGCAGCCCCCACAGGCCTGGTGACCATGCATGTCCCCCATGCATTGTCCCCCATGGCCTTCCACTACAGCTGCTGCAGCCCAGTGCATCCTAGTGCCAAACCCACCACCTCTCAGCCAACTTTCCCAAGGAAGCTATGGTCACCAAAGTCCATCCTGAGGGAAAGAAGAAGAGGCCAGAATTCAGCATGGTAGTCACACCCCCAACTCTCCCAGAAAGAGAGCCAAAGTTCACTGGGCTGCCTGTCCTGTTTGTGTTAGAAGAGTCCATGCTGAGAGGGAATGATGTATGTTGAGGAACTTCAGATGGAGTCACTGACATGAATGGTATCACTAATGAGGCCAGTGGTGACCTGGACCACTGTCAGGGCCCCCACAGCCTACAGGCTCTGCTGGAGCCCAGGCACTCAGCTGATCAGGATGGGTGCTGCCAGCTCCTGCCACACCAACTCCAGTGTCATCTGTGTGAGCAATGATGAAAGTCATAATAGCAGACGGGAGATACGTGCCCTCCAAGGCTAAGCTCCCTGGAGGTCCCTGGCAGAGTGCTCGGCTTTAGCTTCCAAGATCACGACGCACTACAAAGATGTTACACTTCCTGGGTATTGGGCTTTGCATATTGTCTTTTGATTCTTTTCCTGAGTACAGCACAACCTCAGTTCCAGAACAAGGGACAGTTAAATGTGTCTGGAAATAAATCAGGTGAACAGAAGCTTCCACCCACTAACATCTGACTTACACAACATGCATGGATATCTGTGAACCTAAGCAAAATCATACAAAGAAACATTGCACTGAGTGATATAATAGGTCAGTTACAAATAACAAAAGTGTTTTTCCAGACTTAATAAAAATAAAAGCTCAATCCTTTAAGCAAGGAGCTACATCTGATAGAATTGGTAAAATAGAAATCTTAGTTACAGTTATGCATGATAAAATGCAATACTTGGTCAGAGGCACGTGGCAGGCTTCTCCTTTAAGAAAAGTAATGTGAAAAAACAGAACTAATTAAAAGGCTCACCCAGGCCATGGCTTGAATTACAGCCTAAAGATAACAAGCAGCCTTGGGAGGATGGGAAGATTGGGCGCCAGGGAGGATGGGAAGAAACCGAATTGAAACTTCAAAGAAAAACAAAGTCTCACAAAATAAACTATTCATGGTTTGTGGTTTGTTTGTTTTTTAATTTTTTTATTTATTTCTGTATGTGTATGAATGTACTGTCTGCATGCAAGTCTGAGCACCCATGTCGTGCAATGCCTCGGAGGTCAGAAGAGGGTGTTGGACTCCCCTGGAACCGGAGCTCTCCTGGATTTGGAGTCTCAGACAGCTCTCGGCTGCCATGTGGGTGCTGGGGATCGAACCCGGGTCCTCTGCAAGAGCGGTCGGCGCTCTTAACCACTAGGCCATCTCTCCAGCCCCATGGTTTGTGGTTTTACGACCACTGTTTGTTGCTTATCTCCCCTGCCAAGACGGCGTGAGCAATATACCATGTGTAAGTGCTTCTGATTGATGTGTACATTTAATTGGCTTGCTGTCCTTGGAAACCCAGGTGTGAATTTCTTAGTAATGGGTCTATTGTTCCAGGGAGACGTGCTAATCCTGATCCGTTTTCCCTGCTCTGTGGTATAAAAACACTGAATTGCTCTTAGTAAAGCGCAGCAGATTCAAAGCCAAACTGGTGTCGTTTCTGTCTGTCATTTTACCAAACCTGTGCCCTCCTGTACCAAGACCCCGATTCCCGCAGTCTGAGGGAACTGCCGGCTGGGTCGGTCTGCGGCAAGCTCCCAGGACAGCAGGAAATGCAGATCTCTAGGGGCCTCCCTCAAGTCCCCTTACACAGACCCCACAGACTGACATCCACCAGGAGGCATGAGGAGGCCCCAGCACCCCAGGGTAACCTTCATCCTCACCCTCTGTTGCTTACTTTACTCTGCTCCACAAATCACCTGCCCTCGGGGGCCCTGCCTGGAGTTGCACCACGGCATGGGAGACGCAGCCCCTCATCACCATCAGCCACATCACTAACTCTGTGCCCAGTCCCAGGCACTGGACACAGGGGATCAGAGATTAGGGGAATCCCACCTACTCCACCCTCAAAAAATGAGTATCGCCAGGCATGGTGGCGCACGCCTTTAATCCTAGCACTTGGGAGGCAGAGGCAGGCGGATCTTTGTGAGTTCAAGGCCAGCCTGGTCTACAGAGTGAGTTCCAGGACAGCTGGGGCTACAGGGAGACCCTGTCTCAAAAAGACAAAAAAAAGAAGAAGAGTTCATTTTGGCTCACGGTTTGAGGGGACACAGTCCCTCATAGGGGAAATGCATTGGGACAGAAGCATGAAGTGGCTGGTCCCATTGTGTTAAGTCAGGAAACAGAGAGAAATGAATGCTAGTGCTCAGCTTGCTTTCTCCTATTTTTTTTCTTTTCCACCATTGATGAAGGAGATAGAATGAGCTTTCTGACAGCCCCAAGGGCAAGGAGCCACTAGCATCACACTGTTGATTGACACAGAATGTTGATTGACAACCTGCCATCCAAGCAATTCCAGTGAACAAACAAACAAAAAAACAGCAACTAGGAGGCTGAAGAGGGGCTCAGTGTTAAGAGCACCAGTTGTTTCTGCAGAGGACCTATTTCATTCCCAACACCCACATGATAAGACTAACACCATCTCTAACTCCAGTGTTCCAGGGGATCTGGCGACCTTCTTCTACGCCATGGGCAAGTGCAGGGCATGGGTGCACTTGAACACATGCGGACAATGTACACGTACACATGATATAAAGATGATGAATTTTTTTTGCTTTCTTTATTTTTTTTTTTTTTTTGGTCTTTTCGAGACAGGGTCTCCCTGTAGCCCCAGCTGTCCTGGAACTCACTCTGTAGACCAGGCTGGCCTTGAACTCACAAAGATCTGCCTGCCTCTGCTTCCCAAGTGCTAGGATTAAAGGCGTGCGCCACCACGCCCGGCTTGATAAAATATTTTTAAAGAAAAACAGCAACTAGATGAAAACTGATTTGAAGAGCATAGAATACATGCAGCAGGAAAACAGGTCACAGCTGCCCTAAAGACAACAGGAGGACAGTGACAACCCAGCAGGACAGCTCCAGCAGAGAGGGCCACAGCTGCTCAGCTCTGGGTGAGGGTGAGGGTGAGCTCTGTGGCTGTAGCAACTGGAAACTGGCAGAAACTCCTTTCAGTATCTAAGTCCCTGCTTCCTTACCCCCACAGTAGCAGAGAGAGAGCCCCCTCAACCCCTCCCTTGCCAACCCAGTTGGGAACACCTTCATGCTCTGTAGCTTCGCTTTCCCCTCCTGGGTCTGACAGCTCTTCTCTGGTTGGTCCCATGTTACACTTTATTTCAACGCTCATGCATTCAGCCTATGGGGACCCCCAGCTCTCCCCCATGTAGCAGAGCAAGGGAGTTTCGGAGGGAGATCCCGGGCTTACTGGTGGAGGAATGTTAGGAAGACTTCAGAGCACAGCTCCTAGTTGGAGCCCGGACACTCTTCAGAGGAGGAAGAGTGTCTTCAAGACTTGCCAGAAACACCCATCAGAGCCTCACCGCCATGCCAGAGGAAGTGGCTTGAGCCAGCCTCTAGGACTCCACCTGCAGCTGCAGGCAGGGGGCCCTCATCGCTGCCTCAGCCTCCGAGACTCCAGGACTTGGCTGCAGATGGGAATTCATTCCTTCAGCCTCCAAGACCTCCCACACCCGCCGCGCTCTTCTCCTCGGCAGCGTGCCGTCTGCAGCCTTACTCTGCAAGGGGCTGCTCTGCAAGTTGGCACCCTGAAGCCTTTTGAAAGCTTTCAAGCTATAGCACTTGCCAGCAATCTCTTGGAGGGTTCCCTAAAGTCTGCCTAGAGCACGGAGCTGCAGCACTAATAATGTCTCTCAGTTGACTTCCTGCAGCCACCGAGGGTCTCAATGTCTCCTTTCCTGTTAGAACCATTACTTCTGTGAGGCAAAAGAAGTCCCCTTTGTTCTCTCTTCACTACTCACTCAGTTCCTGGAGAGAGGGCAAGGCAAGAGGGTCAACCACCTCAATGGGAGGATCGTCCTTCCCCACTTCAAACATTCCAGAAACTCTCAGACATACTCAAAGACATGTCTCCAGATATTTTAAATCCAGCCACACTGACAATGAAGCTTAACCATCACACCTCTGTAGAGACTGTGAAATAGTGTTCCTATGACTTTAAATATTCATTTGGTAAATGAAGCTGTAACCTTGACCATGTGTGCCTGGACTGCCTTGTCTCATGAGAAAGTTTATGAAGAAGGTTGGCTGAGGAGTTATCTCTGGAATGCCAGGACTCCCCTAGATTCTCAGAGGACGCTGTTCTCTCAGGAAGGCATATTATGGTGGTAATGCTATCTTGCTTAGGTTTCACTGAACTGCTACATTCTGGCCATTTTATTAGTACTCATTGTTCTATAAATATTCATCTGCAACTCTAGTAAGTATAAAAGCAGAGCTCTCTGTGTCTTTAGTGCTCATGCGTGGATTAAAAAAAAAAAAAAGACCTAAAACCACACAGGCCCCCTGGTTCCCTTTTTCCGGGCTGTGTAATCTTTTTCAGGTTCTGTGGCTGCTGAGAGGCACGCACCTCCTAGCTGTGTGGTCCTAAGCAAGTCACTTGGCCTCTCTGGACCTGTCATTCCTTACAGGCGAGTAAGGCTGATGATGATCCCTAACTTCTAGACTTGCAGGGACAACCACATAGTGAATACATGTAAAGCACATCCCTGGTCTAGACTCTAAAAGTGCTATCTTGTTAAGTAGCCGCCCAGAGAGCCCATTGTGATGGTCACCATAGCCTAGGTAACTCCATTTTGTGTTGGTGATGCCCTCTTAGTGGTTGAACCCTGGTTCAGAAAAATAAGGCCAGGAAGAGCAGCTGGCTATCATGACCTTTGCAATCCCCTATCCACAGATGTCTTGTGACCACCTGTTCACTAACAACCTATCCGAACTTTTGTAGATGCTTTACAGTTGCCTACTTCCTGTCAACTGCTTATCTAAGCTTTTGTAATTCTGCAGCAACCAGGAACTGAAGTTTCACATTTTTTTGTTGTTTGGAGTTTCTCAGAAAATCCACTAGGAATTTTTTTTTTTTCACAAAGTCCACCAGGACATGGTATTTGTCTTTTTTGGGGGGGGTATTTTTGAGACAGGGTCTCCCTGTAGCCCCAGCTGTCCTGGAACTCACTTTGTAGACCAGGCTGGCCTTGAACTCACGGAGATCTGCCTGCCTCTGCCTCCCGAGTGCTGGTATTAAAAGCGTGTGCCACCACCACCACCCCACCCCACCCCGACTGGTATTTGTCTTTATAAGTGTAACCTACCCCTGAATGGGGGCTGTACCCTCTTAATCCCGAATGGGGTGCAGTCCATTGGCCAACTTAAACTAATTTGGCTAATTGGAATCCTGGAATTGAACCTGTGTGCTCTTTCTCCTGGTAGTCTCAACATCATAACACCACTAGTAGAGAGTGGTTCACTGATCTGAACCAAAGAAACAGTGCCGTGCATTTCTAGCTTGGTGAACCAGCAAGTCCCTGGGGTTGCCCCACAAGCACAGCTGACTCAAAGTCCATTGCATCACCAAGAAGCCCACAACAGCATGAGTGATGACTCATGAAATTGCATCCATGGAGCTCCGTGCACAACTTGCAGGCAGCCTACTGAAGAGTGTTTTATTTACTTACATAACCTGGGAAAGGGGCCTCTTGAGAGAGAGAAATGCAACCAAGACATCTTGCCCAGGGAAGAAAGGGTGTCACAGGTCCACCAATGGACAGAGAGAGCAGAGCTCTGGCACCCACCTCTGTCACATGACATTGGACTGCAAAAGCCATGTGCCACTAGCTGGGAGTCACCCAAATACAGTGACCACATGGGCCTGACAGTGACCATATGTGTAGCTCTGCCCTGCAAATTGAAAGGCTCGCTCCTGGAGGGAAGACTTGGAAATTGATGAAACGTACAAGGCTCAGGATGTTCAGCAACTTACAAGAGTCCCAGGCCCCTTTCCCAGGTTATGTAAGTAGTACGTCTTGGGGAAGAGACTTCAGAAAGCCGCCCGCAGGGTGTACCGGAGCTCCAGGGCTTCCACCAGGAGGCCAGCAAGCCAAGCCAGAGCATGACCCCAGACACTGAACTTGGGCACCTGATCCAGCTAGCAGACTTAACTGAACATCGGAGACTGCACCTGTCTGGTCACATAGCTTGTGACCTCAGCCCTGTAAGACCCACTCTGCTCAAGGCAGCCCCCCCAAAAAAAGGGTAGGTTTGTAGTAGAATTGGTCAAGCAGAAGGCCATGAGCCAGTGACCCTGAGCTGATGACTCCAGCTTCCACTAGCACGCCCTGTGTGCTTGTCATCACTGTGGCCACCCACTTTGCCACTAGTCATGGCCTTTGGGATAATTGAAAATGATTCCCCATGAGTTTTCAGGATGTAACCTTCTGATGCACGTCGCGGGGAGACTGTGTTAACCTTCTGATGCACATCTAGTGACTGAGCAGGATGGGGCGAGGAGACTGTGTTCCTTTAATAAAAATTATAACCCTCACCCTTTGTGTTGACCACAGTGTTTCCAACCATCTTCCTCTACTGGTGCTTACTTCATTCATGAGAGCATGACTCTCCCCTCCCTTGTACACAAACCATAGCAATGACTTACTGGGGGATGATACTGAGCCTTCATCTAAATATATTCACTACTTTCCAGGTGCTTTGGGGGAACTTTCTGAGGTGTTATTCCCTCTATCTTCTTTGCAGAAGGGGACGTAGCTGTGCCGAATACAACAGGCAGGCACACCCTACAGAGGTCCACTGGGCTTCTATTCCTAAAGCAAAGTGGCCCTGTGCCTCACTCTGAGTAGTCAGAGCTCAGCCTCACACTCTTATGCCATTGGCTGAATTAATGTGATGCAGTTAGTAAGCAGAATACAAGTTTCAGTACCATGAGCACAGAATTGATTTCAAGAAGTGCTGAGCCTGGAGGAACTTGAACTTCTTTGCACATTTTCACAAGCATTTTGATTTTATTTAACCCTTTGCTAGAAATAACATCACATTTCTTTTACATTTCCCACATCAGCTGGACTCCAAAGAGCTCAAAGGAAGTATTGTGTGTGTGTGTTTGTGTGTGTTCTGTGACACACATGTCAGCAACAAAGGAAGTCACCAGAACCAAATCATTCATTAACAGATGATAGTCCTTTCAGCATGTCCAGGAACCAATACCTTAAAATCTTTAGTATAGACCTGAGGTTCCCCCCCACCTAGTCATATTTTTAATGTGGGTTTCTTTTAGAAGGGGTGGTTTCTTTATTTAAAAATCAGACAGCAGCTGCACAAGAATTAAGGTCGACAATTGACAAATGGGACCTCATCAAACTCAAAAGCTTCTGGACATCAAAAGAAACAATCAAGGAAGTGAAGAGAAATCCCACAGAGTGAGAGGAAACCTTCACTGCAGATACATCTGACAAAGCATTGATTTCCAGAAATATAAACTACTCAAAAAACAAAGAAGTAAGAAAACAAATGACCCACTCAATAGATGGAGCAAAGAACTGAACAGAGACTTCACAAGCGAGGAATTAGAGATGTCTGAGAAACACCTCAAGAACTGTTCAACATCACTAATCATTAAGGAAATGCAAATGAAAACCACTTTAAGATATCATCTTACTCCAATAAGACTGGCTAGGATCAAGAAAACAAATGATACCAAGTGCTGGAGAGGTTGTGGGGAAAGGGGAACACTCATCCACTGCTGGTGGGAATGTAAACTCGTACAGCCACTATGGAAAGCAGTGTGGAGAACCCTTGGAAGACTTGGAATGAACTTGCCACCTGACCCAGCCATACCACTCCTGGGCATGTACCCTCAAGACTTACGCCATCACAGAGATACGTGCACGGCCATGTTTATTGCAGCTCTCTTCACAATAGCAAGGAGCTGGAACCAACCCAAATGCCCCTCAACTGACGAGTGGATAGAGAAAATGTGGTACATCTACACAATGGAGTTCTATGCAGCAGTAAAGAAAGACGACATCATGAGCTTTGCAGGAAAATGGCTGGAGCTAGAAGACATCATGCTGAGTGAAGTAACACAGTCCCAGAAAAACAAACGCCGAATGGTATCCCTCATCTGTGGATGCTAGTGCCAATTACCCAGTTGTAAGTATTTCTTGTGTAGGGCCCCCTGAGCTTTTGTACAAAGCAGTTGGGCATAATGCATTTTGGAAACAACAACAACAGAAAAGACTGCATCAAAGAACTGACTGAAACAGTGAACTTCTGCTCAAAACAGTCAACTTCCCCATGGAAAATATTGAGAAAGACTAAGAGATGAAAAGCGTGTTTGGCAGAATGCATGAGCTCTGGCGGGGTGGGGGAATGGGCGGGAACACGGGTCTAGATTTGTTAAAAATAAATAAATTTTTAAAAAAAAGTCCAACAACCATTAAAAAAATGGTGCCAGATGTGGTGGCACATGCCATAATATCAGCAGTCAGGAGGGGCAGGAGGAAGCTACTGAGAGTTTAAGCCCAGCCCAGGTTCTATAGCAAGTTCTAGCCAGCCTAGACTCCATCGCAAGGCTCTATCTGGGGAAAAAAGTTTGCCTGGTGTGGTGGTACAGGCCTTTAGCCCCAGCACCTGAGATATAGAGGCAGACAGATCTCTATGAGATCAAAGTCTATACAGCAAGTTTCAGGTCAGCTGGTGTTACAGGGAAACCCCATCTTAAAAGGGGGGGGCTGCTATTTATTTCTACCAAAATGAGAACTTGACTCTGTCCAGGTTATTAGTTTATATGATTATAGCAAGTAGAACATGGTGATGTTAACAAGATTGTCCTAAAGGATCACCTTTTTTTTTTTTTTTTTTGAGACAGAATCTCCCTATAGTCCTAGCTGTACTCACAGAGATCTGCCTACCTCTGCCTCCCCAGTGCTAGGATTAAAGGCATGCGCCACTATGCCCAGCTTAAAGACACTTCTTAGCCACCATGTGGGTGCTGGGAATTGAACCCAGGTCCTCTGCAAGAGCAGTCGGTGCCCTTAACTGCTGAGCCATCTCTCCAGCCCCTTAAAGGATCACTTTTAAAAATTTATGGCGGGGCTGGAGAGATGACCTAGTGGTTAAGAGCGCCGACTGCTCTTGCAGAGGACCCAGGTTCCATTCCCAGCACCCCCACATGGCGGCTGAGAACCGTCTTTAACTCCAGTTCCAGGGGAATCCAACACCCTCTTCTGACCTCTGAGGCATTGCATGACACAGGGTGCACAGACCCATACACACACAAAAAATAAATGAATAAAAATAAAAATGGGTGGCACAACCCAGGTATGGTGGCACACGCCTTTAATCCCAGCACTTGGGAGGCAGAGGCAGGAGGATCTTTGTGAGTTCAAGCCCAGCCTGGTCTACATAGTGAGCTCCAGGCCAGCTGGGATTAAAGGGAGACCCTGTCTCAAAAGTACCAAAAACTAAACTAAAATAAAATAATCAGGGGGCTGGACAGATGACTCAGCAGTTAAGAGCACTGGTTGCTCTTGTAGAGAACCTGGGTTTGGTTCTCACTACCCACATGGCAGCTAAACATCTGTAATTCCAGTTCCAGGGGATCTGACGACCTCTTCTGACTTCCACAGGCATTGCATGGCACATACATGCATGGAGGCAGTACACTCATACACATAAAATAATAATAATAATAATAATAATAATAATAAATGAAATATATTTTTAAAAAGCACTGGCTTAAGTAGAAAACCCAGGTTGAGTTCCCAGCACCCACATGGCAGCTAACAACTGTCCATAATTCCAGTTCCAAGGGATCCATTGCCATAGTCTGGCCTTCACATGCAGTGTCTGCACTTGTATGCTTATATACATGCAGGCAGAACACTCATACACACAGAATAGAAGTAAATAAAAGTTTCAAATTTAATATGCTATAATCAAAGATGAAGGAAGAGCCTGCCATGCAGCCTGCCTCTGATGAAGTGATGAGTGATGACTAGATGTCAACCCTGCCCATTATATTTGCAAAAAAGGCCATAGGTTTCCCCCCCTTGGGATAGATACCTGACTGTTAGCAAATATCTTCCACACCAGTTGCTATTACTACACGACAAACCACCTGAAATTTAGTAATGTGAACTAATCATGTCCATGAGTTTTGTTAGACAGATTTGGACAGAGAGAAATCGCTCTGTTTCACAATTTCTGGTAGATGATAAAAGGTGTCAGATGCCCTGGCTGGGCTACCAGAGACACCACCACACAGTCTCTGCACATAGTGCAATCTGTACTTTCTCAAAACATGCCAGCTGAGCTCAAAGCACCAGCATCCTATAGAGTTCTGCCATGTCCTTTTACCTGAGGCTATCCCAAAGAACTATCAATTCTGCTGCCTAAGAGGAGTCCGTGTCACATGGCAAGAAAATCACACAATCAGGAGACATGATCAAGGCCAACTTTGGAAAGGCCAGTCTGTCACACCTTCCCAAGAGGGAAGTCACCTCAAAGGCAGACTCGAAACCACACAAGCAGAGGGTGACAGCATCTGAGTCTTGTGCGATGCTTTATGGTCAGCAGAGTAGCACTTAGATTATCTGCTCTTTCTCAATTTGAAGCCCTTTTTTCTTTAACAAGGTCTCAAGTATCCAAGGCTGACCCTGAAGTCACTGTGTAGCTGAAGATGGCCTTGGACTCCTGGTCCTCCTGTGTCTCCCTCCTGAGTTCGGAGATTATGTGCGCACACTACCATACCCAGTTGAACCTTCTGGCTTATTTACCAAGAATATAAAGGATGAATCTAGGCTACGGAAGGGATTTACTCTTGGTTTAGAGCAAGTGCCAAAGACACAAAGGCAGAGAGTTGTGGGTGAAATCACACACGCTCTGCAAGAAGGAGTCAAACCCTTGCTGGCTGCTGTCCCCACACAAGTTTCTCTACCTTGAAAAACAGAGTTGCCCCAAGAGTCAAATAAGACCTGCAATATCATCCTTATTTCCTAGCTACTCTGAACTATCTTGATGAATTAAACTGCCAGTGAAATATAATATTTTATGACCTTTTTAATCCACTGCCACAAACCATATTCTTGTGAATATTGCTGGTCAGTTTATTCTTTTTTTAAAACATTTTTAATGTGTATTTTTGTTATAGTTTACACCCAGCACTTGAAGAAAGGAAATGATTATGGTGTTTAAAAATTCAATCTCTAAGCCGGGCATTGTCTGCACGCCTTTAATCCTAGCACTCGGGAGGCAGAGGCAGGTGGATCTTTGTGAGTTCAAGGCCAGCCTGGTCTACAGAGTGAGTTCCAGGACAGCTGGGGCTACAGGGAGACCCTGTCTCAAAAAGACCAAAAATAAATAAATAAATAATAAATATAATAAAAAATAAAAACTCAATCTCTGGATTAAACAACTCTTTCATAATTCCTCATCAATATTTCAGAATACACACAGCTACTAATTCAGTTAATGAATACAGTGAGTAAAATAGTATGTAAACTCTGTCTGGGACAGGGACCATGCATGACTGGCTCAGTCACTTTACCACTGTGCTTTTAATGCCATGATTCATATGTTTCCATCACATATACATTCAAGAGTTAACAGCCTATTGATGGTAACAACATCAAACTATGACCTTTGTTACTCTAAGGGGAAATTCAGTTTCATCTGCTGAAATTCAAGAGGAAATTGCAGGACCTGGATCAGAAGTTTTCAGAGCCTGTGAGACTTCAGAGCAGAAGGTTTAAGGCAGGCTAAGGTAAAGTGTGTACCCCCTGAAGACATGATGTGAGAAATGGGGGACCTGGTCAGGTATTCTGTGGGAACTCGGTAGCCATGAAGATGTCCCCAGTAAGGAGGCCTATGAACCCAGCTGGCCACCTTGAGAAAGTCTGAGCTGGTGCTACAAAGTATAGAGAGTGGTGATTATAAACACAAACATGATTGACTTCTGCCATCTATAAATAATCTTCAGAATGGTGGAAGGGGTCCAGTCGTGGTTCTTCTCTAGCATGAGAAGCTGCAGGTGAACACACTGGACATGGGAAACCTACTGATGGACCTTCTCAAAGTACTCTTTGGAAGCTGCTGGACTTGGCTCAATCGTAGGGGACTCTGGTGTCCAGTTGGCTGGGCAGACTTCCCCGAGGGAAGTCCACAAACAGGAATGCCTTCACCAAGCGGAGGGTCTCTTCCACACTGCGGCCCACTGGGAGGTCATTGCACTCAGGTGCTTGATGACACTGTTGGGGTCAATTATGAAGATGCCTCTGAGTGCAATACCAGAACATTCCAACAGCACCCCACAGTCTCCGGCTATTTGTTTAGTTAAATCCAATAACGATGTGATATTCATGCGGCCCAAACCACTGTTCTTCCTTGGTGTATTGATCCAACCCAGGTGGGTAAAGTGAGAATCCACTGAAACCCCAACCACTTCACAGTTCACACCATGAAATTCATTAGCTTTATCACTGAAAGCAATGATTTCTGTAGGACACACAAAGGTGAAATCCAAAGGACAGAAGAAAAGCACCAAGTATTTTCCCTTAAATCATCAAGGCTCAGCTCTTTGAACTCTCCACTGACAATGGCTGTGCCCTTAAAATAGGGTGCATGCTGAGTAACAGCAGGAGCGGGGGATGAGGAACTGGTGCGAAAGGCAAATTTTGCTGGAGTAGAGCCAGACCACAGTATGTTTGTCAAGCAGGTTCTTCTAGAAGCAACAGGCCTAAGGACTCCAGAGGCAGAAAAAGCCCGGGAAACAGCACTCATGCACCAAGCAACCGAGGCCTGGTGTAGCCTTCCCACAGCAGCCGCCATCTTCCTACACAGGGGAGCACCTCAGTTTATTCTTTAAAACGTACTGTAAGTGGTATGCTTATCAATCTACAAACATAGAAATGGTGCTTTTGGAGGAAATGATTTGTTTGTTTCTATGACAATCCTTATTAGAGTAAGTCAGAGCATCTGAGGTGTAGAGTTAGGGCCACCGAGTGATCAGTTCTCGGATGCTGGTGAACTGGGGCCCTGCCCTTGTGATCCCATGGTTTCCATGGAATCCTTCATTCTGTACCTGGGGTAGGGTTGGACATTTGGCACCGCTATGAGAACAGAGGTTCACCTCACCTACCTGAGGTTGCATCACTACCTGAGTCAGATCTAAGGCCGGCTGAGCCACCGCTGAAATGTGAGTGGGTAGAGAGAGCAGAGACTCCCACCGATAACCCAGAGATCACCCTATAATCTGTAGTGCAACTGTGGTTCAGGGAGAAGGGGGTTCATAATGTCCCAGGATGTTCTTCCTTGATCACTGTGGTGGTTAATCCTGGGTGTCAACTTGACTGGACTAAGGGACAAATAAGAGAAAAAGGGTCTTCTGATTGGACCGCCTCAACCTGGATGGCCCACCCCAAATGTGGGCGTTACCTTCTGCCGGCAGGCAGTATTTAAGGCCATGGCAGAAGGAGCTGGTCCCTATTTTTCTCCTACGGCTTGCCTCTCTCATCTGGTGAGTTTGTCTTGCTGCTGTGATCAACCTTTCGGATCCCAGCGTCTTAGTTAATTATAAAATATATAAAATATAAACCCAGCTCTGGTGACACATGCCTTTAATGCCAGCACTCAGGAGGTAGAGGCAAACAGACTTCTCTGAATTTGAGGCCAGTCAGGGTTACATAATGAGATACTGTCTATAAAAATAAATGCAATTTAAAAAGTTTCACTTGGTGACATCACCTTGCAGCTCCCTTCGTGCACCTTTGACGTGCCTGGGGGAAGGTAAGCTTGATTTACAGTTGACAAACCTGAGGGAAATTTCAGGCAAGGAAGGCTTCCAATATATTAGTTTGAAATGTTCTCTGGATAAATAATAACCACCCCAGAATGGTGTCAACATCTTGTGCCTCTTTATAATTTTCTGCTTCAAAACTTTAAGTTATGCAAGAAACATCTATACTCCACACTAACGAGAACCTTGTCAGAGCCCAGTATCTTTTTTTAAAATTTATTTTCTTTCAGAGCCGAGTTTCTTACAGGCAATGCATTTATTTTATTTTTTTTTAATTTTATTTATTTTTGTATGTGTATGAATGCACTGTCTGCATGTAGGTTTGTGCACCCGTGTCGTGCAATGCTGCGGAGGTCAGAAGAGGGTCTCAGATTCCCCTGGAACTGGAGTTCTCCTGGAATTGGAGTTACAGACAGTTCTTAGCCGCCATGTGGGTGCTGGGGATTGAACCCGGGTCCTCTGCAAAAGCAGTCGGTGCTCTTGACCGCTAGGCTATCTCTCCAGCCCCAATGCATTTATTTATTCTAGGAAGAAGAGCTTGTTGAGTGCACTGCAAGGGAGCAGTGGGCGGGCAGGAGCCAGAGCTCGGTGTTTACTCTTCCCTTTCCCCTTCACCTTCTCTTTTTCCTTCCTTCCTTCCTTCCTTCTTTCCTTCCTTCTTTCCCTCCCTCTCTCCTTCCCCCTCTCCTTCCCTCCCCCTCTCTCCTTCCTTCCTTCTTTCCTTCCTTCTTTCCCTCCCTCTCTCCTTCCCCCTCTCCTTCCCTCCCCCTCTCTCCTTCCTTCCTTCCTTCTTTTCCTTCCTTCCTTTCTCTTTCTTCTTACTTCCTTTCTTCCTTTCTCTTTCCTTTCTTTCCCTCTCTCTTTCTCTCTCTCTTTCCCTCCCTCCCTCCCTCCTTCCCTCCCTCCCTTCCTTTCTTCCTTCCTTCCATTTTGTTGTGACACAGACAAGGGCTCATGGATCCCGGGCTTTGCTGGCACTCATATGGAGCCTTCCAGTCCTCCTGCCTCCCCCTCCTGAATGTTGGGATTACAGTGTGTGTCACCATGTCTGGTTTGTACTGTGCTGAGAATCAAACCCTGGTCTTCATATCCTCAGCTCCCATTTTTAAAGAAATTATTTTGCAGAGTGGATGTTGTGGCGCAGGCCTTTAATTCTAACACTCCAGAGGCAGAGGCAGGCAGAGCACTGTGATTTAGAGGTCAGCCTGGTCTACATAGCAAGTTCTGGGCCAGCCAGAGCTACATAGTGAAACTCAGAATATTAAAAAGAAAATCTAGGCTGGGTGTGGTGGCACACACCTTTAATCCCAGCACTTGGGAGGCAGAGGCAGGTGGATCTCTGTGAGTTCAAAGCCAGACTCTGTCTCAAAAAAACAAAACAAATCTCTAGCAGTGTTGGAGAACTGAAGCTAGGACCTTGGGTATGATAGGTAAGCACTCTACTACTAAGCTATATGCATCCCCAGTTTGGGGTTTTTTTTGTTTTTTACTTTTATTTTGAGATAGAATCTCATTGTTTCTCATGCTGTCCTCACTCTGTAGCCCAGGCAGACCTCAAATATTTGATTCCCTTTCCTTGGCCTCTTAAGTAGCTGGGATTATAAGCCTGCACCACTGGGTTTAGCAACTTTTTTTCCAAACTAAATTTTGTTTTTGTTTTGTGTATATGAGTGTTTTGCCTGCATATATGTAGGTACACCATGTTCACACAATGTCCCTGGTGGCCAGAGAAGGCATCAGATCCCTTGGAATTTGAGTTACAATTGGTTGATAGCCACCATGTGGGTGCTGCAAACCCAACCCAGGTCCTCTTCAAGAGCAGCCAGTGCTCTTAACCACTGAGCCATCTCTCCACCAGTTCAAAGTGAACTTATGTAGTAACATGTATGTATTATGTAGTAATAGTCAGAGTAATGGAGAGGAATAGGAGAATGTGAATCCGAAACTTTCTTCTCTCTCAAAGTTCAAGGACTGGGTAGATGGGGAATGTGATGCTTACCAACATACATAGTTTTTAAGAAGCTTTGAGCCAGGTGTGGTGGTGCACGCCTTTAATCCTAGCACTTGGGAGGCAGAGGCAGGCGGATCTCCATACGAGTTCAAGGCCAGCCTGGTCTACAGAGTGAGTTCCAGGACAGCTGGGGCTACAGGGAGACCTTGTCTCGAAAAGACCAAAAAAGAAAAAGAAACATGGAGAGCAGTTTTCTCAGGGATCTGGTGGGAAGAGCTTAGACTGGCTTCGGCTTGCTTCCCAACCCCCACCACTGAGAGGCTCTGGGCTGGGGTGCAGGAGGAATGCCCCCCCCCAGCTACCCCCGCAGCCTGAACATCTGCACTGCCCTTCCCTGCCGGGGTGGCTCCTGGTGCTCTCTCTGGCCCTCGAGGCCAGGGCTTCGAGCTGCCGAGGGCCAAGGCAGCCACACGCGCCTGTGGCCCAGGCCAGCGGTTTGTTTTCGCATCTCGGACTCGCACCTGCCGTGGGCCTGCGGGGCGATGCAAGCAGCCGACCTTCGTGAGTCAATGGAGCAGCCAAGGTCCTCTACTCTGCTCGCCCCTCCCCGTGGTACAGCCCAGGCCAGGGGCAGGAGGCCGCCCCGGAACCAAGACAGAGTGGACGGACCAGCCCGGGCGGAGGAGGAGATAAGGACGCCCGGGAGCCAAGGGGGAGAAGGTGATGGCCGGAGAGGAGGCGAGGAGGGAGGAGGAAGGACTGGGAGGGGGAGAGGACCTCCGGGGAAGAGGCGGTAAGGATGGCTGGGGGGGAGGTGGGGAGGGGCCTGGGCCCAGCGGGGCTCCGGCCCAACGGGCCCAGGCGGGGGAGGACGGGCAGCAGCAGCGGCTCTCGGTGGCCCCAGCCCCGTGAGCCTTGGAGGCTCCTCTTTCCCTCAGCGCCCGCGTCTCCCCAACGCAGGTACCCCCAACCAGATGCCTGACGTGAAGGACTGGAAGGCCCAGAAGGACCCCAGCATGGCAGAGGGCAGCTCCTGCGAGCCCAGCCAGGAGGGACAGGCCAAGAAGGATGACCATGGCGCCCAGGAGCGCCCTTCCGGTAGGTCCAACTGTCGCCAGGACCCCTGGTGCGGAGCCAGCAACCGGTTCCACTGCCTGCCCTGGCCCCGCCCCTCTGCCCGGGTCTCAGAGGGTCATGGAGAAAGAAGCCACTCATGTGTCATCACTTAAATTTGATAAGATTTGATCCAGGAGGCCAGTTATTTTCGAAATTGTGATTGGACATGGAAGATACCAGGGATCGGTTTTAAAAAACCTTAATAGGGCTGGAGAGATGGCCTAGCGGTTAAGAGCGCCGACCGCTCTTACAGAGGACCCGGGTTCGATCCCCAGCACCCACATGGCGGCTGAGAACCGTCTGAAACTCCAATTCCAGGAGAACTCCAGTTCCAGGGGAATCCGACGCCCACTTCTGACCTCCGCGGCATTGCACGACACGGGTGCACAAACTTGCATGCAGACAGTACATTCATACACATACGGAAATAAATAAAATTTAAAAAAAAAAAATCAAAAAAAAAAAAAAAAAACCTTAATAACCCATGTTGGAATTGTGTTCTCTGACCACTTGGTTCACTCAAGAAGTAATCCCGCCAGTTGGTCCTGGAATCCTATTCTTTTTAGCTCTTCGTTGTAGATTGCTGTGTGCATGTGAGTGTTGTGTATGCATGTGCATTCGTGCTCATATTGGTGCACCAGTTGTCTTCCACACAATGACAAGGCCAGCCTCATTGCGCTCAGGATGTTTTTCTCATGATATCCAGGGAAGAGTTGTTGGAACGCAACAAACCTGAGCTCTAGTTGGCTTCGTGTGTGGCTGTTTCTGAGGCAACCTCTTGAAGAATAACCCAAGCCGGGCTAAAACTTGGCTCTCTCCTTCTCTGACTCAAGAGCTAGGATCACAGCCTCTGATCCAGCCCCCTCTGTTCAAGTTCAGATTCTTGAAGATGGAATTGGGTTTGGTTTGAGGCACTGTAGATTTTTGTCTTGTGGCTGCATGGGGTCGCTACTCGTTAACAAAATGACATCAAATAAGCCCTAGACATATCTTGACTTGTTCTAAATAGGAGGCTGATGTGGGGTGAAAGTCTTTTTCTTTTCTTAAATGTAAGTTCTCATGGTAGCTATTTGAATCCACAGGTGAGTATAACTTAGTTCCTTTTTAAAATGTTTGGAGTTTTGTGTATTAGGTTTATTTTAGCTTGAAAATTCTGGAGGCTTTTTTTGGGGGGGGGGATCTGAGTTTTTAAAACTACTTTAGTTACATTTTTATCTCTATTCTTTGAGTCCTCTTCTGAATTTTAGAGTTCTAGGGGTGGAAGAGATGGCTCAGAGGAGAGCACATGCTGCCCTTGCAGAGGACCCAGCACCTACACTGGTGGCTCACAACTGCCTGTAACTCCAGTTCCAGGGATCCAGCACCCTCTTCTGACCTCCGTAGGCACTGGATGCGGTGCATAGAGTATACGTAGGCAAAACTCTCATATGCATAAAGTAAAAATAAATTTTAAATTAGAGTTGTTCTGGAGTGGCTTAGTGGTTTGTTACTTTTGAGAAATGGCTGGACTGATTTGTTACAGTTGGAGGGTTTCAATCTTCTTTGAAAATTTTCTTTAAATTCTCATTTAGTACATTTTAGTATTAAAATTTTGCAAGGAATCTATTTACATATTTGGTTGTGCTTTGCCAGCTGTTCTGGCTGGAATTATTCAGAGAAGCTGCAGAAATTAAGGAACATTGACCATCCACTTGGATTCAGTTCTTTTTGTTTTGTTTTGGTTGGTTGGTTTGAGACAAGAGTCTCCCTATAGTATGTTCAACTGGCCTGGAACTTACTCTGTAGACCAGCCTGCCCTCAACCTCACAGAGATCTGCCTGCCTCTGCCTCTGAGTAAGTCGTATGGCACTGTGCCCAGCATACTCACTTCTCTCTCTCTCTCTCTCTCTCTCTCTCTCTCTCTCTCTCTCTCTCCCCTTGGTCTTTTTGCAGCCCCCAGCTATCCTGGAACTTACTATGTAGATGAGGCTGACCTTGACCTCACAGAGATTTGCCTGCCTCTGCCTCCCAAGTGCTGCAATTATAGGCGTGTGCCACTAGACCTGTCCTAGTCACCTTTTTTTTTTTTTTGTCTCTTTGAGACCCTGTAGCTCTAGGTGTCCTGGAATTCGCTCTGTAGACCAGGCTAGCCTTGAACTCACAAAGATCTGCCTGCCTCTGCCTCCCGAGTGGTAGGATTAAAGGCATGAGGCACCTTGCCCCGCTCCTAGTCACCTTTTTTATTTTTTTTAATTATTTTTTTAATTATTTTTTTAATTATTTATTTTTTTTTAATTTTTTATTTATTTCGGTATGTGCATGAATGTACTGTCTGCATGCAGGTCTGTCACCTGTGTCATGCAATGCGCGGACGTCAGAAGAGGGTCTCGGATTCCCCTGGAACTGGAATTCTCCTGGAATTGGAGTTTCAGACGGTTCTCCGTCGCCATGTGGGTGCTGGGGATCAAACCCAGG
Organism: Rhizomys pruinosus; assembly: GCA_009823505.1. Lineage (NCBI taxonomy): Eukaryota > Metazoa > Chordata > Mammalia > Rodentia > Spalacidae > Rhizomys > Rhizomys pruinosus. The sequence goes on along the minus strand of VZQC01012470.1, from coordinate 2,064,020 downwards.
TCCTCTGCAAGAGCAGTCGGTGCTCTTAACCACTAGGCCATCTCTCCAGCCCCGACTCAGTGGATTTTTAATGAAGGTCTACCATCACCTTTCCTGCTTTTTATTTTGAAATCAAATTTGTTGAAAAATCAAATACAGTGACCGTGTATGTTAATATTCTATTCTTTTTCTCTATATGTGCACATTGATTCTCTCTCCTTTGCTGTCTGAGCAACATTTAGTATTGTTTGGTCATGATAATAGAGAAAGAGAAAATGGTTTGTCCTATGTAATGTCTCTAATTTTTTGATTGTTTTCTTTTTACTATGGAAAAATTAAACATTTACGGGCCTGCAAGTTGGTTCACCAGGTAAAGCAGTTGCCACACAGGACTGCTGACCTGAGTTTAATCCCAGGAACCCATGTACAAGAGGAAAGTGAAGACAAACTCCACAGAGTTGTCCTCTGATCTCCACACGCACTGTAATGTGCACATACCCTGCCCTGAACACAACATATACATACAGTACTTTAAAATACAGTTTTACAATGTGGTGGCACACGCCTTTAATCCTAGCACTTGGGAGGCAGAGGCAGGCAGATCTTTGTGAGTTCAAGGCAGCCTGGTCTACAGAGTGAGTTCCAGGACAGCTGAGGCTACAGGGAGACCCTGTCTCAAAAAGACCAAAAAAAAAATAATTTTTTGTTTTTTTTTTTTTTTTTTCCCTAATCTTTGAACAGAAGAGGAAGCTTCACTGGGTGAGCAATCTGGTTCGTGTGCAGCTTCATGTCATGTGCCAAGTCATTACGACAGCCTGGCACATGATTGTACCAGTGCAGAAGCCTGTATTACCAAACCAGGACAGTGATCACCAAGTACCAGTGCTGGTCTGCAACCAAATTCTTAGCAGTATTTAGCAAAAGTGAATAATCAATACTGTGTAATGTGTTTGCTTAAAGCTAAACAGTGTCAGGTTAAAGGACCACCCTTTAGTTTCACAGTATTTTCTTTCATCTTTTTTCCAGGTTAAACTCTCCTTTAATGACATGATAGTTTTGGTGGTTTGGTGGAGGAATTTTTGTTTACTTTTCATATTTGACAAAAGAAAAACTCACAAGTTGTGATTAGTTATTAAAATATTTTGTGAATTTTATTATTCAGTGAAAGCCTGAAATCTGGGATCTTCTGTCTTAGAAGACAAATAACTTGGGGTGCCATCCACTAACATCTGAGTGTTATCTGTAGGGAGAATTTTGCTTTTGTGGTAGGTAGCACCAGAGGTAGGAAGAGGAAAACTGACAAGTGTTTATATGTTACTATTTTTTTTAATCACAAATTGTTTCTTTGAAGCTTTGTAATTTTTCTAAGAGAATGGCTTTGTGTTGTGTGTGTGTGTGTGTGTGTGTGTGTGTGTCTTTTCAAGACAGGGTCTCCCTGTAGCCCCAGCTGTCCTGGAACTCACTCTGTAGACCAGGGTGGCCTTGAACTCACGAAGATCCGCCTACCTCTGCCTCCCAAGTGCTAGGATTAAAGGCGCACGCCACCATGCCCGGCTTCTAAGAGAATGGCTTTTAATCAGTTTTACTTAATGCTTTTATGAGCCAACACCCTTCCCCCATGTTGGACTACTTGGACAGTTGCCAGTACTCTCATGTGGCATAGAGTTCAGAAAATACCAATGGCTAATGTGGTTGAGTAACTCTGTGATACAAATGTGGGATGGCTAGACAGAGTGAACTGTTGGGTGTGGTGGTGCACATCTTTAGTCTCAGCACTTGGAAGGCAGAGGCAGGCAGATCTCTGTGAGATTGAGTCCAGCCTGGTGTACATAGTGACTTTAAGGCCATCCAGGGCTATAGGGAGACCCTGTCTCAAAAGTAAAACAGGAGACTAGATTGAATGAATCTCTGAATAGAATAGAAATTCAGACTTGTCCACCATGAGTTCTTTCAGTTACAGGTCTGACAGAGAAAGTTGACGTCCCCAAGCACAGCAGTGATATTGGGATTAATCATGATTTCCATGCGGAAGAGAAGATTTTGTCTCTAAGCAGGTATTGGCTCTTCTGTTTTATCCATTTTACTCTTTCTGACATTATTATTTAGCACTGAGGGCTTCTGATAGGACTTGATAGACTTGAAGTTTGTGTGTGGGGGGGTAAACATCATCAAACTCAGTGTCTACTTTACCTATAACTGTTTGTGTGTGTGTGTGTATGTGTGTGGGGTAAACATCATCAAACTCAGTGTGTACCTTACTAGGCAAGCTCTCTACCATGGAGCTTTACCTATAACTGTTGAAAACATTGTTTGAAAATACAATCAGGGGCTGGAGATGGCTCAGCGGTTAAGAGTGCTGACTGCTCTTGCAGGGGACCTGGGTTTGATTTCCAGCACCCACATGGAGGCTAAGAACCATCTGTAACTCCAGTTCCAGGGGAATCTGACACCTTCTTCTGACCTCTGCAGCATTGCACAACATGGCTGAACCAACCTGCATGCAGACAGTATACTCATACTCATAAAAATAATAAATAAATAAATAATTTATTTATTTATTTATTTTATATTTTATTTTTTATTTTGTGGTCTTTTTGAGACAGGGTCTCCCTGTAGTCCCAAGCTGTCTTGGAACTCATTCTGTAGACCAGGCTGGTCTTGAACTTACAAAGATCTGCCTGCCTCTGCCTCCCAAGTGCTAGGATTAAAGGCGTGTGCCACCACGCCCGGCGATAAATAAATAAATTTTTAAAAAAGAAGGAAAATACAATCAGTATTTCTGTTTAAGAGTAATGAGTTGTGCCAGGCATAGTGGTACATGCCTTTAATTCCAGCACTCAGGAGGCAGAGGCAGGCGGATCTCTGTGAGTTCAAGGCCAGCTGGTCTACATTGTTCCAGACCAGCTGGGGCTATGGGGAGACCCTGTCTCAAAAATATCCCCCCGCCCCCAAAAGAGTAATGAGTTGTAATTACTAGTTTCAGAGTATCAAGAGGCAAATGTTAATCAGTAAATAAACCAAAGCAATAGTTGCAATAAAGAGGGTAGATTTTAGATCTTCCCTGGCAGACACAGAGGAAGTGACCTGGAACTCAAAAATTTCCAGTTTGGGTTTTGGCATATTTCAGTCTTCAGGTTTTCAGGGTAAGGATGCTCAACTTCACTTCTAGGGCTTAGCGAAGACAGTCCCCATCTCTGAAGCACAAAGAAAATACAAGGTGTTTGAGGCCTAACAGGTGAGACATCAAGAAAGATTTAAAGTGGACATCATTAAGTCATAGGAAGTGATTGCTGAATTTTACAAGAAAGTAATGGATGGGGGAAATTTCAGAAAGCTGTACAATATAGCCAGCCGGGGGGACTGGCAGGATAGCCAGCCGGGGGGACTGGCAGGATAGCCAGCCGGGGGGACTGGCAGGATAGCCAGCCTGGGGGACTGGAGAGATGGTTCCATGGTTAAGAGCACCTGCTACTCTTGGAGAGGATCTGGATTCAGTTCCCAGCAACTACGTGACAGTTCACAGCTGTCTATAATTCCAGTTCCTATGCCTTTTTCTGGCCTCCTTGGGCACTGCATACATATGGTGCACCTACATGAAGGCAAAACACTCAGACACATTAAAAACTTAAAAATATATCCACATAAATATGAGAAAGTTATTTGCTGACAGAAATATTATTAGATAAGTGGCTTGGAAATTTAGCTTCTGTTTCTTCTTGGGTGGTCTGATGTAGCCTAGGATGGTCTAGAATTCACTATGTAGCCAAGGCTGGCCTTGAACTTCTGATCTCTTGCCTCTACCTCCTGAGTGCTAGGATTACAGCATACACTGCCATTCTTAGCTTCCTTTCTGTTTAATTCAGTTACCAGGTTGAAAGAGGAGCAGTTAACCAACAAAGCATTTGTAGTTTCTGGGGCCTAAGAATTCAGCTCTTGAGAAATGAATCTTATTTTTACAACTTTTGAGGCTTATGGAACCAAGGCAGAACCTCACAAGGGAACTGGAATGAAGTTGTACTGGGCAATGCTTTCACAGTATGTATTTAGTCAGGGTTCTCTAAAGAAACAGAAGCAACAGTGATGAAATAATATAACCTATATACAATTTTATTGATTTGCTCATGTGTTGGAGCTCAACAGTAGCGCCGCCGAACTGGAGAGGCCGGGAATCAGGGAACTGCTCAGTCCAAAAAGCGGGATGTCTCAGGAATAGGTTCCCAGTCTAGTTGCTGAAGGCCGAGGGATTCCGGGAGATCTGCCAGTCTCGGTACACGCTTGGATCCGAAAGGTGGATCACAGCAGCAAGGCAAACTCACCAGAAGAGAGAGGAGAGGGGCAAGCCGCAGGAAGAAGGAAAAAGGGACCAGCTCCCGCTGCCTGGCCTTTAATACTGCCTTTGCCGGCAGAGGTAACACCCACATTTGGGGTGGGCCATCCGGGTTGAAGTGGTCCAATCAGAAGACCCCTTTCTCTTATTTGTTCCTTAGTCCCAGCAAGGTTGACAACCAAGATTAGCCATTGCAAGTCCACCCCTTGTCAAATAACTTGACACCCCAATAAATAGCCTCAGTCTGCTTAATGTCAATTGCAAACGATGGCAGGAACATAATTCCAATTCACCTAACATTTATAAGTGTCTAATGTGCAATAGCGAAGCATTATTCTTAGAGTAGGTGGTAATGTCCTTGAGGAACACTTAATCATTCATTATTTAATAACCGAAATATGACAACACTTAAACACATATCTCAGTTGCACATTCAAGGGGGAACACAAGTAGCCACTTAATATACATACATATATACATATATAAATTTTACATTATAAACAAGCATTCTTAACCAAATAGGACGAAGGTTAATATATATTATAATCCACGTTTCTGCACTGGTCCCGTGGGCTTCAGCTGATTATGTTATGACTACCTTCCTTCTACTACCCATTCTGTATTCCTCCTCCGCCATCACAAGCACCTCTGCAGGCTTGGCTCTTGCCCTGGAGGAGTGACCCATACCTTCATCCCTGAAGGGTCTGGGCCAGTTATTGTCCCGTGCTGGTTTGGGTTGTTGGAGTTTTCCATTAACCTTAATCATAGGACATGGTAGCACAAGAAGGCGCCCTACAAGAAATCTCCGGCCTTCGCAACCATAATCTTTCCTTGCCCCCATGTGGAGAACAGTCCGAGTTTCCCCAGGGTAGTCTGGATCAATCACTCCCTCTACTACTGTTCTTTCACTTCCTTGCCTGTTGGCTTAAAGGCAGTAGAAGCCTGAAGTGGCCAGGGGAAGTCTTAGCTTCCAGTTCAAGAGAACGTTTGCTGTATCTCCTGGCAAAAACACTCCCCCCATTGGAGCCAAACGTCTAGACCAGCGAACGCAAGGTCGTGGGTACAGAAGCAAAAATTTCCTACTGGGTCACTAGGGGTGATAGTGAGTGAATCACTCCCACTTCCACCCCACTTGGTTCCTGGACCCATGAATCCTGGCTATAGGAGAAACAATACCATATAGTGGACGCTGATTCAAAGCATATACTGCTTGCTTGAGAACCTTGCCCCAGCCCTCCAGGGTATGCTACCTAACTGGCGCTGTAACTGTGTCTTCAAGAGGCCATTTCATCATCGTTCTATGAAGCTATCAATGCCAGCTGCTTCTTTCTTGGTGGTGGGGAATATGGTAAGACCATTGGATACCATGACCATGGGCCCACAGTCACAGTTCTTTGGCTGTGAAGTGAGTTCCCTGGTCAGAAGCAATGCTGTTAGGAATACCATGACGGTGGATAATGCATTCCGTAAGTCCCTGGAAGGTAGTCTTGGCAGAAGCATTACATGCAAGAAAAGCAAATCCGCACCCGAATAAGTAATACTTTCCTGTCAGAACAAAAACCGCTGTCCCCTCCCTGCTGGAAGTGGTCCCAAATGTAAAGTCACCTGCCACCAAGGTTGCTGGCCTTGGTCACCCCGGGGATAGCATCCCATATATCGGGGGCTCAATTGGTCTCTGCTGTTGGCAAATCTGGCACACGGCAGCAGCTGTAGCCAGATCACCCTTAGTGAGTGGGAGTCCATGCTGTCTAGCCCAATCATAACCTCCATCTCTGCCACAATGACCACTTTGTTCATGGGCCTATTGAGCAACAACAGGGATAAGCTGGAGAAAGAGGCTGACAAACCACAGAACGAGTCATCCGATCTACGTGATTATTAAACTCATCCTCTGCGAGATCACCTTTTGATGAGAATTTACAAATAAAANCCCCATGGGTGCTGGGGATCGACCCCTGTCCTCCAACAAAAAGCAGTAGGTGCTCTTAACTGCTAGGCTATCTCTCCAGCCCCAATGCATTTATTTATTCTAGGAAGAAGAGCTTGTTGAGTGCACTGCAAGGGAGTAGTGGGCTGGCAGGAACCAGAGCTTGAATTTTTACTCTTCTCTTTCCCCTCCACCTTCCTTCCTTCCTTCCTTCCTTCCTTCCTTCCTTCTTCTTTCCTTCCTTCTTTCCCTCCCTCTCTCCTTCCCCCTCTCCTTCCCTCCCCCTCTCTCCTTCCTTCCTTCTTTCCTTTATTCCTTCCTTCCTTTCTCTTTCTTCTTTCTATTTCTTCTTCCTTCCTTCTTTTCTCTTTCCTTTCTTTCCCTCTCTCTTTCTCTCCCTCCCCCCTTTCTTCCTTCCTTCCATTTTGTTGTGACACAGACAAGGGCTCATGGATCCCGGGCTTTGCTGGCACTCATATGGAGACTTCCGTCCTCCTGCTCCCCCTCCTGAATGTTTTTTGTTATATACAGGTGTTCACCATTGTCTGGTTATGTTACTGTGCTGAGAATGAAAACCCTCTAGGTCTTCATATCCTCAGCTTCCCAGTTTTAAAGAAATTATTTTGCAGAGTGGATGTTGTGGCGCAGGCCTTTAATTCTAACCCACTCCAGAGGCAAGGCAGGCAGAGCCCACTGTGATTTAGAGGTCAGCCTGGTCTACATTAGCAAGTTCTGTCTAGCCAGGGCTACATAGTGAAACTCAGAATATTAAAAAAAAAAATCTAAAAAAAAAAAAAGGTGGCACGCACCTTTAATCCCAGCACTTGGGAGGCAGAGGCAAGTGGATCTCTGTGAGTTCAAAGCCAACTTCTGCTCCTCAAAAAAAAACAAAACAAAACAAAATCTCTAGCAGTGTTGGAGAACTGAAGCTAGGACCTTGGGTATGATAGGTAAGCACTCTACTACTAAGCTATATGCATCCCCAGTTTTGGGGGGTTTTTGTTTTGTTACTTTTATTTTGAGATAGAATCTCGTTTCTCATGCTGTCCTAGCTCTGTAGCCCAGGCAGTCCTCAAATATTTGATTCCCTTGCCTTGGCCTCTTAAGTAGTTGGGATCATAAGCCTGCACCATTGGGTTTAGCAACTTTTTTTCCAAAGTACAATTTTTCTATTTTGTTTTGTTTTGTGTATCATGAGTGTTTTGCCTGCATGTATGTAAGTACAACCATGTTCATGCAATGTCCCTGGTGGCCAGAAGGCATCAGGGTCCCTTGGAATTTGAGTTACAGTTGTTAGCCACCCAGTGGGCTGCTGCAAACCCAACCCAGGTCCTTCTTCCTAAGATGCAGCCAGTTTAGCTCCTTTAACCACTGAACCATCTCTCCAACCAGTTCAAAGTGAACTTATGTAGTAATTGTATGTATTATGTAGTAATAGTAGAGTAATGGAGAGGAATAGGAGAATGTGAATCAGGAAACTTTCTTCTCTCTCAAAGTTCAAGGACTGGGTAGAGGAATGTGAATTATATAGTTAGAACTTAGCCACGTCGTTGTGCGCTTAACTGCTTAGCAGCGATCTTTAGTAAACCACCGTCACAGATTCCAAGCTGGTTCAGCTCTGAAAGCCAAAAAAAAAAAAAAGCTTTGAGCCGGCGAGTTCGGGTGGACAGTGCCTTTTAACTTACCTTGAGGGAGGCAGAGGCAAGTGGATCTCCATATGAGTCAAGGCCAGCCTGGTCTAACAGGTACGTGAGTTCCAAGGACAGCTGGGCTACAGGAGTACCCTGTCATCGAAAGACCAAAAAAGAAAAAGAAAGATGGAAGGGCATCTGGGATGTCGAGCAGGTGGCTTCTCTGCCCCCACGAGAGGCTCTGGGCTGGGGTGCAGGAGGAATGCCCGCCCCCCCCACCCCCCGCAGCCTGAACATCTGCACTGCCCGTCCCTGCTGGGGTGGCTCCTGGTACTCTCTCTGGCCCTCGAGGCCAGGACTTCGAGCTGCCAGAGGGCCAAGGCAGCCACACGCGCTGGGTGCCCAGCTAGCGGTTGTGTTTTCCATCTCGGACCTCACCCTGCCCTGGGCCCTGGGGGCGATGGCAACCAGCCGGACCTTGTGAGTCAATGGAGCAGCCAGGGTCCTCTACTCTGCTCGCCCCTCCCCGTGGTACAGCCCCGGCCAGGGGCAGAGAGGCTGCCCCAGAGAACCAAGACAGAGTGGACGGACCAGCCAGGGGAGGAGGAGAGGTAAGGGCGCCCGGGAGCCAGGGAGGGTGGCGCGGGGAGAAGGTGATGGCTGGAGAGGAGGAGACGGGGAGGCGAGGGGAGGGAAGGACTTGAGGGGAGGAGGACCTCCGGGGAAGGGCGGTGAGGATGGCGGGGGGGGTGTGGGAGGGCCTGGGCCTAGCGGTGGAGGCTCCGGCCCAACGGGCCCCGGGGGGGGAGGGACGCGGCAGCAGCAGCGGCTCTCGGTTGGCCCCAGCCCCATGGAACCCTTGGAGGCTCCTCTTTCCCTCATGCCCGACGTCTCCCCAACCACAGGTACCCCAACCAGATGACCTGACGTGAAGGGACTGGAAGGCCCAGAAGGACCCCAGCATGGCAGAGGGCAGCTCCCGCGAGCCCAGCCAGGAGGGACAGGCCAAGAAGGATGAGCATGGCGCCCAGGAGCACCCTTCCGGTAGGTCCAACTGTCGCCAGGACCCCTGGTGCGGAGCCAGCAACGGGTTCCACTGCCCTGCCCTGGCCCCGCCGCCCTCTGCCCGGGTCTCAGAGGGTCATGGAGAAAGAAGCCACTCATGTGTATCATTAAATTTGATAAGATTTGATCCAGGAGGCCAGTTATTTTCGAAATTGTGATTGGACATGGAAGATACCAGGGATCGGTTTTTCAAAAACCTTAATAACCCATGTTGTTCTCTGACCACTTGGTTTCACTCAGAAGTAATCCCCTCAGTTGGTCCTGGAATCCTATTCTTTTGAGCTCTTCACTGTAGATTGCTGTGTGCATGTGAGTGTTGTGTATGCATGTGCGTTCCTGCTCATATTGGTGCACCAGTTGTCTTCCACACAACCACAGGGCCAGCCTCATTGCGCTCAGGTTGTTTTCTCATAATATCCAGGGAAGAGTTGTTGGAACGCAACAAACCTGAGCTCGAGTTGGCTTCGTGTGTGGCTGTTTTTGAGGCAACCTCTTGAAGAATAACCCAAGCCGGGCTAGAACTTGGCTCTCTCCTTCTCTGACTCAAGAGCTAGGATCACAGCCTCTGATCCAGCCCCCTCTGTTCAAGATCAGATTCTTGAAGATGGACTTGGGTTTGGTTTGAGGCTGTGTAGATTTTTGTCTTGTGGCCGCATGGGGTCGCTGCTCGTTAACAAAATGACATCAAATAAGCACTAGCCATATCTTGTTCTAAATAGGAGGCTGATGTGGGGTAAAAGTCTTTTTCTTTTCTTAAATGTAAGTTCTCATGGTAGCTATTTGAATCCACAGTTGAGTATAACTTAGTTCCTTTTTAAAATGTTGGAGTTTTGTGTATTAGGTTTATTTTAGCCGTAAAATTCTGGGGGCTTTTTGGGGGGGCAGGAGATCTGAGTTTTAAAACTACTTTAGTTACATTTTTTTTATCTCTATTCTTTTGATCCTTTCTTTCCTGAATTTTAGAGTTCTAGGGGTGGAAGAGATGGCTCAGAGGAGAGGCACATGGGCTCTTTCAGAACCACCAGTGCCACACTGGTGGCTCAACAACTGCCTGTAACTCCAGGTTCCAGGATCCAGCACCCTCTTTTCTGACCTCCGTGGAAATGCACGACACAGGTGCACAAAAAAAAAAAAAAAAAAAAAAAAAAAAAAAAAAATAAAGTAAAATAATTTTTAAATAGAGTTGTTCTGGAGGGGCTTAGTGGTTTGTGACTTTTGAGAAATGGCTGGACTGATTTGTTACAGTTGGAGGGTTTCAATCTTTCGTTTGAAAAAAAAAAATTTTTTCTTCTTTTTTAAATTTTCTTTTTTTTTTTTTTTTTCCTTTTTAAAATTTGGTTTTTTTATTTTGTTCAAAATTCTTAGACCCGTGTCGTCCCCCCCTATTCCCGCACCCCACCAGAGCTCATGTATTCTGCCAAACATGCTTTTTCACCTCTTTCTCAGACTTTTCTCAAATATTCTCCATGAGGAAGTTGACTGTTTTCAAGCAGTTTCACTGTTTCAGTCAGTTCTTCGGATGCAGCGTCCTTTTCTATTGTTGTTGTTTGTGTTGTTGTTGTGTTTTTTCCAATATGCATCCACTCCCAACTGACGTTGGACAGAAAAGCTCAAGGGGCCGTGCACAAGAAATACTTACAAAAAAAAAAAAAAAAAAAAAAAAAAAAGGGGGGGGGGCATCCACAGCATGAGGGATACCATTCGCATTTGTTTTTCTGAGACTACGTTACTTACTCAGCATTGTGTCCTCTAGCTCCAGCCAGTTTCCTGCAAAGCTCATTTGATGTCATCTTTCTTTACTGCTTCATAGAACTCCATTGTGAGATGTACCACATTTTCTCTATCCACTCATCAGTTGGAGGGATTTGCGTTGGTTCCAGCTCCTTGCTATGGTGAAGAGAGGCATAAATAAACATGACCATGCATGGAATCTCTGCAGTGGGGTGAGTCTTAGGGTACATGTCCAGGATGATATGGCTGGGTCAGGTGGCAGTTCATTCCAAGTCTCTTCCAAGGGTTTTCTCCCACACTGCTTTCCATAGTGGCTGTACGAGTTTACATTTCCCACCAGCAGTGGAGCAGTGTCCCCTTTCCCCACAACCTCTCTAGCACTTTGTATCACTTGTTTTCTTAATCATAAGCCAGCCTTATTGGGAAGTTAAATGATGATATCTTTTTTTTTTTTTTTTTTTATTTCAAGTATGTGTATCAATGACTGTCGCATGCCAGGTTTGTGCACCCGTGTCGTGGCAATGCCGCGGAGGTCGCCAGGAAGGGAGGGTCTCGGATTCCCCCTGGAACTGAGTTCTCCTGGGAAGAATTCGAGTTTCAGACGGCTCTCGGGCCACCATGTGGGTGCTGGGGGACGAACCGGGTCCTCTGTAAGAGGTCTGCCGCTCTTAACGCCTAGGCCATCTCTTCAGCCCGTAAGATGATATTCGTAAACTGGTTTTGATTGCATTTCCTTAAATAATAGTGATGTTGAACCCACTTCTTAAGATGTTCTCAGCCATCTCTAATTCGCCACTTGTGAAGTTTCTGTTCAGCTCTTGCTCCATCATTGAGTATGGGTTCATTTGTTTTCTTTCATTTCTTTGTTTTGTGAGTAGTTTTATATATTCTGAAATCAATGCTTTTGCCGTTCACTGGTGAAGGTCCTCCCACTCTGTGGGATTTCTCTTCCACTTCCCTTGATTGTTTCTTTGATGTACAGAAGCTTTTGAGTATTATAAAATCCCACTTGACAATTGTTGACCTTAAATCTTATGCAGCTGCCTGTCTTGATTTAGGAATTCTTTTTCCTACGCCTATGTCTTGTAGTCTGCTGCCAACCTTTTTCTTCTATCGCCATTTCAGAGTTTGGGTTTCACGTTGACCCCCAGTGTGCTATGATTTCATCTGGACTTTGTTACAGGTGGGAGCGTAGGGTTTTAGTTTCATTTTTCTACAATTGGTATTCCAGTTTTGCCAACACCACTTGCGAAGATGCTGTCTTTTCTTCATTGGTCTTCTTGGCCCCCAAACACCTAATAAAAGGCGAACAACAAATCGACCCTTATAAGATGTCCCTGAAATTGTATTGTGCCTCAAGTTTGGATCTTGGGGTTTTGTGTTTCCTCCGAGTCAACAGGATCTGTTTTTTTGCCAGTTCCAGTCTGTTTTTATGACTAATAGCCCTGTATTACACTTTGTAATCTGGTATAGAGATCACCCCTGCTGTAGCTCTTTTTTGCTCAGGGCTGTTTTTTGGCTATCGGGAGGTAGATCTTTTGTTTTTCAAATGAATTAAGGACTTTTTTTTTTCCAAGCCTGGTGAGAGGAAACTCTTCGGGATTTTGATTGGAATTGTCCGCGTATGAACCCTCAAGTGTATAACAACACTGTCAGTTGCAATCCACAAGAGTCTTCCTTACAAGAATTATGACTCTTACCCAAGTCCGCATGAGCAGCATGGGAGGTTTTTCCATCTTCTGATGTCTTTCTTCCAATTTCTTTCTTTAAAGGTTAAAATTATTGTTGTAGAGAATCGTTTCTTTGGTTAGGTTTTTGCCTAGGTATTTTATTGTTTGAGGCTAGTGGTGAGTGAGAAGGTCTCTTTTAATTCTTCTTCTCCAGTTTGGCTTGATTTGGGGTGTAAAGAAAAGGCCATGATTTTTTAGAAGCTGAAACAACCGTTTCTAGGAGTTTTCTGGTGGAGTTTTTTAGGCATCCCTTAAGTAAAATAATTCATATCATCAAGCAAAATAAGGATAGACTGACTGCTCTTTTCCAATAGTACTCCTTTAATTTCCTTTTTCGTTGCCTGATTGCTCTGCAAAAGTGTTTCAAGCACTTATATTGAAGAGGAGTGGTGACGGGCAGCCTTGCTGGTTCCTACCCTTAAAGGAATGCTTTCTGTCATTTCCCCATTTAGATGATACTGGCTGTGGTTTCCTGTTATATGGCTTTGGGGGTACATTTTGAGGAATGATCCCTTCCAATCCAATTCCCTTCTAGTACTTTGATCATGAAGGGATGCTGGATTTGTCAAAAAGCTTTTTCAGGCATCAATTGAGATGATGGTGTGGTTTTTGTCTTTCATTTCCATTTATGTGTTTTGGTTGTGTTTATTGATTTGCATAGTTGAATCATTCCCTGCATCTCTGGTATGAATCCAACCTTGGTCATGATGATGATCTTCTTGATGTGGGACTGTATGCGATTTGCCAGTATCCTGTTTTAAATTTTGGCATCCCGAAGCAAACAATGTGTTCATTAGGGAGATGGGGTCTATAATTCTCCTTTTTTAGTTGTTCTTGCCTGATTTTTGGTAATAGAGTGATGGCTGGCTTCATAGAAAAGAATTTGGGTAGAAGTCCCTCTGATTGTATCCTTCTAAAACAGTTTCAGTAATAATGGTTGTAGATCTTTTTGAAATGTTTTATAGAATTCTTACTGTGTGAAACTATCTGGGCCGGCTTTTTTTAGTTGGGGAGGTTTCTTATTACATCTTCAATTTCTTCATGTATTATGCGGCTGTTTAAGCTGTGGATCTCTTCTTGGTTGACTTTTGGTGGATTCCAGGATTTCAGATAATCATCAATTTCTCCTAGGTTTCAAACTGGTTAGAGTATAAAGGTTCTGAAGTATTCCCATATGATTTTCTGGATCTTTTTTATTCCTGTGTTGATATTCCCTTTTCTATTTTTTTTTAATTTTTTTTTTTTTTTTTTTTTTTTTTTTTTTTTTTTTTTTTTGTATGCCTTGAGGTCTTGTGCACCGCGGTCTGCATCCTTCGGATTCACCGAAGAGGGTCTGATCCCCCGACTGGAGTTTCTCTGGATTGGAAAGATTCGTAGTGATAGAAGTCGCATCCCGCACCATGCCAGGCGTTCTAAGAGAATGCTTGTAATTCAGTTTTTACTTATCTTTTATGAGCCAACACCCATCCCCATGTTGGACTACTTGGACAGTTTGCCAGTACTCGTTCCAGTGTGGCATAGAGTTCAGAAAATACAATTGGCTAATGATGGTTGAGTAAAACTCTGTGATACAAATGGGGATGGCTTAGACTAAAGTGAACTGTTGATGGTGTCGGTGGTGCACATCCTTTAGTCTCAAGCACTTGGAAGGCAGACCGCAGCTGACTCTCTGTGGTAGATTGAGGCCGAGCCTGGTGTACATTAGGACTTTACAAGGCCATCGGGCTATAGGGTAGACCCTGTCTCAAAAGTAAAACAGAGATAGATTGAATGAATCTCTGAATAGAATAGAAATTCAGACTTGTCCACTCATGAGTTCTTTCAGTCACAGGTCTGACAGAGAAAGTTGACATTCCCCAAGCACAGCAGTGGATATTGGGATTAATCATGATTTCCATGCGGAAGAGAAGATTTTGTCTCCAAGCAGGTATTGGCTCTCTGTTTTATCCATTTTACTCTTTCTGACATTGTTTATTTAGCACTGAGGGCTTCTGATATTTGATAGACTTGAGTGTGGTGAGTGTGTGGGGGGAAAACATCATCAAACTCAATGTCTAAACCTTACTGATAGGAACTGAAGATTGAAGTTTGTGTGTTAAATGTGTTACCTATATGTGTGGTGTGGTGTGTGGTGCACACGTGTGCGTGCGTTGCATGGTGGGGTACACATCATCAAACTCAGTGTCTACCTTACTAGGCAAGCTCTCTACCATGGAGCTTTACCTATAACTGGTGTGTGTGTGTGTGTGTGTGTGGTGTGTGTGTGTGTGTGTGTGTATGGGGTGGATAAACATCATCAAACTCAGTGTGTACCTTACTAGGCAAGCTCTCTACCATGGAGCTTTACCTATAACTGTTGAAAACATTGTTTAAAAGTACAATCAGGGGCTGGAGATGGCTCAGCGGTTAAGAGCCCCAACTTCTCTTGCAGAGGACCCAAGTTTTGATTCCCAGCCCCACAACTGCCGCTGGCGAGCTAAACCAGCGTGCCATCCTGTTATGTATGCTCAGTTAACCTTCTGCAGCATTGCACAACATTTGGGCCTTGCACCACCCTGCATTGCATAAAGTCGAGACTAACCTCTCTCTATTAGCCCTAGAGATAATAAATTTATCCAACATATCAATATCCTCACATCATATGATACTACTCGAATCACTATTCTGCGCGCTTAGAGTGCCAACAATGCAGCTTGTTCGCGTGTTGCGTGGTCTAACGGATGGTGCATGCCTTTAATTCAGCACTGGGCAGGCAGCAGGCAGGCAGATCTCTTTGAGTTCAAGCCAGCTGGTCCTAATAGCTCCAGAACCAGCTGGGGGCTGATATGAAACCATGCGAATCCCGGTCTCATATACTATAGCTTCTCCCCCCCCCAAAAAGACAGGAATGGAGAGACGTGTAGTTTCCTTATTAGTCCTCTTCTCGAAGATAGATCAATAGTACCATTGTTGCAGGCAAAGAGTGATGACCAGTTGCTCCGATATGCAAACAGGATTAGATACCAATTCTCTGAGGCACAACATATAGACACATTGTGGAAAGGACAACCACTAAGGAAGGCAACCATTAGTTGAGTGTAAAGGAAGTGATTACCAATGTGTTGTTAAGGTCACAATATCGCTACCGTTCTCCGTGTAGCTCTAGACACGGGAAGTTGACTCATGGCAACCACTTCGTCTCAGATGAGTAAAATATTGTCACTGTAGGGTTATTGGACAAATTTGCACGTCTATTTCATGTGGGTTGCAGATTTCAGATCAGTACCATTGTGAGGGTACACGAATGGACCAACATGTTGGGCGCAACAATTCGACCATTGAAGACGGGCCAAAAATCCGAACCAAAATTATAGAGTAACGATCCTCGCGTGAGCGGAAGCGCTTAGAACTCGGAAGACCCCAGATCTCGACTAGAAGTGCCTCTAGACCAGCCAACAAAGGATAAAATTACTACAACATATGGTGGTGTATTTGTGAGGGCAAAATTAGCACTACAACAAGTTGTGTGAAGCGAGCAACAAGGATAAGACTTTAAATAACTGCACAGTCATTGAGGAGTGCGATCAAGGACAAATTGATCGCGAGCTGTTCGTGACACTAGTGAACAAATAAGATCCAGTTTTTAGTATGGGGACAATATATCATTGTGGTGGCACAATAAACCATAGTGAGGTCAGGAGTATAGACTCACTTAGGATAGAGGTGGCGTGGTGAAATGATAGTCGAGACCTGCCATATGTGGGACTGGGGACCAGCAAGATATGTCAGACCCCAATGGAATGGGAGGAGGGCACCAGATTAACACTCGAACGCTATTGATAAAGGCAAAGATAGCAACCCCTGGTCTGTGATCTGGACCACATGTATGAGCGCGAGTATCGTTGGACTTTCAGAGTGTTTGCTAGACAACTATTGACATGTTTCGAGACCGAGATGGCTTGTTTCGTACTGGCAAGATTACACTAAGGTATCCCATTTTGTTGACGGCTTCATTACTGGCCTCTTCCATAGGACCATGGCACTGGCAATGACATGATATGGCCACCTACCAAAATAGACGGCATCAAAAAGCGACTTGCGAAGGCCACAAAATGTAAAAACTCTACAAGACAGTATCCAGCGAATAGAGAGTAGTCGAAGAAAATAATACCATTGAGTATGTGGCACATGCACAAGAAGAACCACTTATGTGAGTTAGGATAGGTGACCAAGTGGCCCTTATTATGGGTGTGAACCAATGTTAGCTTTTGAAGTTTTCTTCCTTAAGTAGATCATTGTGAGTGTGTCATACCCCTAGTGCGCTACCGATGATCGTCGTAGATGTGCACTGCTGATTAACCTAGGAGCGCCTATGTGCCTGATGGAGACTTACTAGATACTAGACAACTTTGCTCTCTGACTCTGCGTGGATGGCACAACTGGATAGCCCTAGTGGTGAGTGTAGCAGAGAACACACACATAGTAGCCCATTCTTTTAGTGTTCTCGGGCATTCTCCTAGATTGTGACCATTACTTTGTGAGGCAGTCCACCAAAGTGTGTGTGACCAGAATTGTATGCTCAGGCAATTAAATAACGAAAGCGCAATGTTCTGGAGGAGTTGTGCTTATGGAAGAGTAGACCATTGGCCTTTAGTAATAACGGAGCGTGCATTCGAGAGGAATAGACATGTTGAGGGACATCCAATGTAAGATCTCATATATTTTTTAGCTACTTAGTTTGCGAGGCCTTTATGGAAACCAAGGCAGTAAGACCCAACCAGAACTTGGTATCAGGTGGAACGACTGCCAACAACTGGTGTCATATGCTTCACATCTGTGATGAGTGGAATTAATACATTTCATCCACAATTGATGAAGAGGGCACACCATCCTAAGGACGCGCTAGTGGTGACGGCACCCTAATGCTCCCAATGGTGAATACAGTCACACAAAAATAGACCCCAATGTGTGGAGGAGAGCCACCAAACAAATCAGCTAGACGCCCATGCTGCATGGCAGACTCTATGCGTGCGTGTACGAGACTCTGAGAGCATACCGAGTTTGTCTGTTATAGTGTTAGTTCTGTAGATAGTGGCTCTGAAGTGTTCACTGAGCTTCTTATCAAGTTGGGCTTTTGGCTCTGAGGTCATAGCCAGTGATTTTTTTATTTTTATTTTATTTTTTTTTTTTGGTCTTGTTGAGACAGGGTCTCCCTTTAGGTCTCAGCTGGCCTGGAACTCACTATGTAGACCAGGCTGGCCTTGGAACTCAACAGAGATCTGCTGCCTCCGCAAGATATAGGATTATAGGTGTGTGCCACCAGGCCCAGTATTTTTTTTCCAGTAAATTGCCATTTGCTGTAAGATTCTCCCTGACCCAGTTAGAAAGCTGAGGCTTTTCTCACCCAAATAACACAAAGAATGCATCTAGACAGAATTCCCCTAAGGTAATAGCCATTCACTAGAACCCCTTCAGTTTCCTTTTAAACCATAGCTCTTGCCAGTTAGCTGTGCAAATTTGGAAGTCAAGTGCTTGGTACCTCTAAAGCAGAAGAGATCAGGGCGAACAGTGTCAGTCCTGAGAGGAACCTGCATGTTATTCTTGGGGCCCTGTGAGGAAGATAGGACCTATCCCCTGAAAGGGAATAAGGCAATTACTGGTATTCCTTGACAGGGGGTGTCTCTGTGTCACCAGGAGACTTCTTCAGGTCCCTTTTATATGGTGGCCAGAGCTCTGATGTTGCCTCCTAGTCATTTTTGATCCACTAATGATAGGGGACAGCCTGTTGAGTGCAACTGAACTGGGTGGAAGGTAGAAAGTGGCCAGAGGAGACGGAGCCATGATAGGAAATGTTAAGGGTGGGTTTGAAGAGAAGCCAGTTGGAGAGATCCCCCTCCAAAAGGAAATGGGATTGCAGGTGTTTAAGAAAAAGGGGTTTCTTCCAAGTGTATCAAGTTTGAAAAAAAAAGAAAAAAGGGTTTCAGCCAGGTGTGGTGGCACATGGCTTTAATCCCAGCACTCAGGAGGCAGAGGCAGGAGGATCTCTGTAAGTTCAAGGCCAGCCTGGTCTACAGAGTGAGTTCCAGGCCAGCTGGGGCTATAGGGAGACCTTATCTCAAAAGGCAAATGCTTTTCAGAATGGCTGTATTATTTTTTATTTCCACCATCAGTGAACGCAAGTCCCTCTTGTTTTATGTCCCTGTCAGCATTTGGTGGTGTGACGGTTCTGACTTTAGCCTCTGCAATAAGTGTGTAGAGGAATCACATTGATGTTTTTGTTTGCTTGGTTGGTTTTGAGATAGGGTCTCGTGCAGAGCTTGTCAACTTGTGTAGATTACAGGTGTGGGCTGCCATATCCCGCATAATGTGGTCCCGGAGATGGAACCTATGGCTTCAAGCATGCTAGGTTAGTACTCTACCAACTGAGTCATAGCCCCACCCTATTCTGCTGTCCTAGTTTGCAGTTTCCTAATGAGGATGAGCCTCTCATGATGCTCTGCTTTATGCATCTCCTCTGTGAGAGTCTTATACCTGATTTTAAGTGGGCGGTTCATCTTCTTATTGTTACATTTTAAGAATTGTTGGTATATGTTGCATCTGATCCTAGCTAAAAGGCCAGCCTGGTCTACAGAGCGAGCTCCAGGCCAGCTGGAACTAAAGGGAGACCCTGTCTCAAAAAGACCAAAATGAAAACAAATATAAAAACAAAATAAAACTCATCTCCAGGATTGCTTGCATGTTTCTCCTATATTCTTGGAGGGGTTTTTTTGCGGGGGGAGGGTTTTACTGAGTAAAAGTCCCTTGCCAAGCAAGCCTGGTGACTTGAATTCAGTCCTCAGAACCCACAGCAAGGCGGAAGGAGGAACCCTGCACACACATACCACTTGGACACAGAATAATATCTACAGATTTCAAGGCAGCAGGTTCACTGAGTTCACTGCAACAAAGGCAAGTGGCTAGGCAGTGACAGAGTGCCACCCCTGCTGGGGACCAGCTTGGTGTGTAGAGCCTTCATTTGGAGGTAACTTTGTGATGGGTATAAGCTGTATTAGGACAAGCAAAAGTAATTTTGTGTTTTCATTGTTGAAATGTGATTTTTGATACTGAAATACATTCTTTTTTTTTTGTCTTCCTGTAGCCCCAGCTGTCCTGCAACTCTGTAGACCAAGCTGGCCTTGAACTCACAAAGATCCACCTGCCTCCCAAGAGCTAGGATTAAAGGTGTGTGCCACCACGCCCAGCTTGGAATATATTCTTAATTGTAGTATATTTATATATAATTAAAAAAATATCTTAAAATTATGTGTGTGTCTTTGTGCATGAGTGCAGTGCCCACAGAAGCTAGGGGAGTCAGATCCCTGGAGCTGGAGTCACAGGCAGTTGTGAGCTGCCTGACGTGGGTGCTGGGAATCAAATTCAGGTTATCTGGGAGAATGGTGTGTGCTCTTAAAGGCTGAGCATTTTCTCTAGCTCCAGCAAGCCATTTCTTGATGAGATTGTGATGTGCAATGAAAAGTGGACTGCAGATGATGACTGTCATGGTCGAGGCAGTGAGGGAATGAGAAGCAGCTCCAAAGCACTCCCATCCAGACATGCCCACAAAACAGAGATCATGGCTGTGGGTGGTCAGCTGCCTGTCTGATCCCAGAAAACCATTACCTCTGAGAACTATGCTCAGCAAATTGATGTGATGCAATGAAAACCACAGATCAACACAGATGGCCCAGCTTTTCTCTAGGACAGTGACCCCACATGGCTTCAGACATTAAATGAAGGGCCAGAGAGCTGCCTAGAGGCTAAAAGCACCGGCTGCTCTTGGAGAGGACAGCTAACAACTGTCCATAACTCCAGTTCCAGGGGACCCACCACCCCTTTTGGCCTCTGTGGGCACTGCATACATGTCATGTACATGCATACATGCAAGCTAAACACTCATACATATTAAAGCAAAAATAAAAGTTAAGCCAGGCGTGATGGTGCACGCCTTTAATCCTAGCACTTGGGAGGCAGAGGCAGGCGGATCTTTGTGAGTTCAAGGCCAGCCTGGTCTACAAAGTGAGTTCCAGGACGTCTGGGGCTACAGGGAGACCCTGTCTCGAAAAGACAAAAAGAAGAGTAAGAATTGCCTTTTGTTAGTGCCGTGCTGTGGCTGTACTCATGCAGCCATGACAAGCCAATCGTCCAGAGAGGTGAAATTCACAGTAGTAAAACTCAACCTCACTTCTTTTTATTCAGGTCTCTTCCCACTACACGAGGAGAGCTGCTCTGGAACCCCAGCCTTCTGAGAGGTTCTGAGGGTGGTCTTGAAACCCCAATCTAACCTTCACTTGGTCACCTCACGTATTCCACATGTTGCTCCTGCCGTTTGCTCGTCAGCACAGTCATCTCTTTCCATATCAAATGCAGCTCGAGGTTTAGGAGATTAGGAGCCTATACTAGCTTCTCTGTAATTTGTTCCTTTGACCCTCTTATAGTCTGGAAATGAAGACCAAGGAGACAATGCCTAATGACTTTTGGGACCACCTTAAAGAGCAGCTCTCAGCTGTGCCCCCCGACTTCAGTTGTGCTCTTGAACTCCTGAAAGAAATTAGAGAGGTAAGTTAGTGGTCTTCCATTTGTAGATGTAAGGTTCCTAGACATTCCTGCTATTTGAGGGTCTGTGGCTAGTAAATCCGCATCAGTGAGACAGAAATCACACAGTAATTTGAACATGGTAAATTTAATATAACGGAGAATTGGAAAAGTGAGGGCTTGGTTAATAATAATTAAAGAGAACAGTAATGAATCCTGGAGTATCAGATATAAAAGTTTTAGGTGAGGGTCACAGTATCAAGGTCAAATTTTTGAATGTTGCCTTCAGAATCCAACAAGACTTACCAAGCAGTGAGCCTTTTTTGCATGGTTGTGAGTTGAGGTCCAGGAACTTGTTTTTCCTCTTAAAGAAGATACCTTCACCAGCTCTAGATATCATGGAGGGACAGACCTGTGGATTAATGGGGGATTATCTGCCTTAAGAGTGTCTCTGTGGGGCTGGAGAGATGGCCTAGCAGCAGGAAGAGCAGAGGAAGAGAGGGGCTTTCCTCTTGAAGTATCCTTTTTAGCACCTTCTATAGACAAAACAATGTAACATCCAGCAGAGAAGTATTTCAAGGGACCAGCTTCATTTCTACAAAACAGGCACTGAAGAGTAGATATGGAACAGAGAGGACTGAGATTAGTCACTGCCATGGCCTCCCAATTAAAATAGATAATCATGGTGGTGCATGCCTTTAATCCTAGCACTCGGGAGGCAAAGGCAGGCGAATCTTTATGAGTTCAAGGCCAGCCTGGTCTACAGAGCAAGTTCCAGAACAGTTGGGGCTACAGGGAGACCCTGTCTCTAAAACCAAAAAAAAACAAAAAAAAAAAAGTTAATATGGGGGCTGGAGAGATGGCCTAGCTTAAGAGCACCACTGCTTTGCAGAGGACCTGGTTCAATCCCCAGCACCCACATGGTGGCTGGAAACTTGTAATAACTCCAATTCCAGGAGAACTCCAGTTCCAGGGAATCCAAGCCCTCTTCTGGCCTCCGAGGCATTGCACGACACGGGTCACAAACCTACATGCAACAGTAACATTCAATACAC